>CAUYWW010000251.1:0-490000 GCA_963576845.1 Megachile leachella | reverse complement strand
ATTATGCAGTTATTATCGATAGAACTGTAATAAATATACTTAGTACTTTTATTATTATCAATATAACATGCATTATTATCCATATTATGCAGTTATTATCGATAGAACTGTAATAATTATACTCATTACTTATATTATTAGCAACATAACGTGCATTATTACCCATATTATGCAGTTATTATCGCTAGAACTATAATAAATATACTTATTACTCCCAATATTATCAATATAACATGCATTATTACCCATATAATGCAGTTATCATCGCTAGAACTGTAATAATTATACTTACTACTTATATTATTAGCAGTATAACGTGCATTGTTACCCATATAACGCAGTTATTACCTCTAGAACTGTAATAATTATACTTATTACTTATATTATTATCAATATAACATGCATTATTACCCATATAATGGAGTTATTATCGCTAGAACTGTAATAATTATACTAATTACTTATATTATTATCAATATAACATGCATTATTACCCATATAATGCAGTTATTATCGACAGAAGTATAATAAATATACTTATTACTTTTATTATTATCAATATAACAGGTACTATTAGCCATATTTTACTATTATTATCGCTAGAACTATAATAATTATACTTATTACTCCCGATATTATCAATATAACATGCCTTATTACGCATATAATGCAATTATTATCGCTAGAACTGTAATAATTATACTTATTACTTATATTATTAGCAATATAACGTGCATTATTACCTATATAATGCAGTTATTATCGCTAGAACTGTAATAATTATACTTATTACTTATATTATTATCAATATAACATGCATTATTACCCATATAATGGAGTTATTATCGCTAGAACTATAATAAATATACGTATTACTTTTATTATCATCAATATAACATGCATTATTACCCATATTATGCAGTTATTATCGCTAGAACTATAATAAATATACTTATTACTCCCAATATTATCAATATATCATGCATTATTACCCATATAATGCAGTTATCATCGCTAGAACTGTAATAATTATACTTACTACTTATATTATTAGCAGTATAACGTGCATTATTACCCATATAACGCAGTTATTATCTCTAGAACTGTAATAATTATACTTATTACTCCCGATATTATCAATATAACATGCCTTATTACGCATATAATGCAATTATTATCGCTGGAACTGTAATAATTATAGTTATTACTTATATTATTAGCAATATAACGTGCATTATTACCTATATAATGCAGTTATTATCGCTTGAACTGTAATAATTATACTTATTACTTATATTATTATCAATATAACATGCATTATTACCCATATAATGGAGTTATTATCGCTAGAACTGTAAAAAATATACGTATTACTTTTATTATCATCAATATAACATGCATTATTACCCATATTATGCAGTTATTATCGATAGAACTATAATAAATATACGTATTACTTTTATTATCATCAATATAACATGCATTATTACCCATATTATGCAGTTATTATCGATAGAACTGTAATAATTATACTCATTACTTATATTATTAGCAATATAACGTGCATTATTACCCATATTATGCAGTTATTATCGCTAGAACTATAATAAATATACTTATTACTCCCAATATTATCAATATAACATGCATTATTACCCATATAATGCAGTTATCATCGCTAGAACTGTAATAATTATACTTACTACTTATATTATTAGCAGTATAACGTGCATTGTTACCCATATAACGCAGTTATTATCTCTAGAACTGTAATAATTATACTTATTACTTATATTATTATCAATATAACATGCATTATTACCCATATAATGGAGTTATTATCGCTAGAACTGTAATAATTATACTAATTACTTATATTATTATCAATATAACATGCATTATTACCCATATAATGCAGTTATTATCGACAGCAGTATAATAAATATACTTATTACTTTTATTATTATCAATATAACAGGCACTATTAGCCATATTTTACTATTATTATCGCTAGAACTATAATAATTATACTTATTACTCCCGATATTATCAATATAACATGCCTTATTACGCATATAATGCAATTATTATCGCTGGAACTGTAATAATTATAGTTATTACTTATATTATTAGCAATATAACGTGCATTATTACCTATATAATGCAGTTATTATCGCTTGAACTGTAATAATTATACTTATTACTTATATTATTATCAATATAACATGCATTATTACCCATATAATGGAGTTATTATCGCTAGAACTGTAAAAAATATACGTATTACTTTTATTATCATCAATATAACATGCATTATTACCCATATTATGCAGTTATTATCGATAGAACTATAATAAATATACGTATTACTTTTATTATCATCAATATAACATGCATTATTACCCATATTATGCAGTTATTATCGATAGAACTGTAATAATTATACTCATTACTTATATTATTAGCAATATAACGTGCATTATTACCCATATTATGCAGTTATTATCGCTAGAACTATAATAAATATACTTATTACTCCCAATATTATCAATATAACATGCATTATTACCCATATAATGCAGTTATCATCGCTAGAACTGTAATAATTATACTTACTACTTATATTATTAGCAGTATAACGTGCATTGTTACCCATATAACGCAGTTATTATCTCTAGAACTGTAATAATTATACTTATTACTTATATTATTATCAATATAACATGCATTATTACCCATATAATGGAGTTATTATCGCTAGAACTGTAATAATTATACTAATTACTTATATTATTATCAATATAACATGCATTATTACCCATATAATGCAGTTATTATCGACAGCAGTATAATAAATATACTTATTACTTTTATTATTATCAATATAACAGGCACTATTAGCCATATTTTACTATTATTATCGCTAGAACTATAATAATTATACTTATTACTCCCGATATTATCAATATAACATGCCTTATTACGCATATAATGCAATTATTATCGCTAGAACTGTAATAATTATACTTATTACTTATATTATTAGCAATATAACGTGCATTATTACCCATATAATGCAGTTATTGTCGCTAGAACTGTAATAAATATACTTATTACTTCCAATATTATCAATATAACATGCATTATTACGCATATAATGCAGTTATTATCGCTAGAACTGTAATAATTATACTTATTACTGATATTATTAGCAATATAACGTGCATTATTACCCATATAATGCAGTTATTATCGCTAGAACTGTAATAAATATACGTATTACTTTTATTATCATCAATATAACATGCATTATTACCCATATTATGCAGTTATTATCGCTAGAACTATAATAAATATACTTATTACTCCCAATATTATCAATATAACATGCATTATTACCCATATAATGCAGTTATCATCGCTAGAACTGTAATAATTATACTTACTACTAATAATATTATCAATGTAACATGCATTATTACCCATATAATGGAGTTATTATCGCTAGAACTGTAATAATTATACTTATTACTTATATTATTATCAATATAACATGCATTATTACCCATATAATGGAGTTATTATCGCTAGAACTGTAATAATTATACTAATTACATATATTATTATCAATATAACATGCATTATTACCCATATAATGCAGTTATTATCGACAGAAGTATAATAAATATACTTATTACTTTTATTATTATCAATATAACAGGCACTATTAGCCATATTTTACTATTATTATCGCTAGAACTATAATAATTATACTTATTACTCCCGATATTATCAATATAACATGCCTTATTACGCATATAATGCAATTATTATCGCTAGAAGTGTAATAATTATACTTATTACTTATATTATTAGCAATATAACGTGCATTGTTACCCATGTAGTGCACTTATTATCGCTAGAACTGTAATAAATATACGTATTACTCCCAATATTATCAATATAACATGCATTATTACCCATATAATGGAGTTATTATCGCTAGAACTGTAAGAATTATACTAATTACTTATATTATTATCAATATAACATGCATTATTACCCATATAATGCAGTTATTATCGACAGAAGTATAATAAATATACTTATTACTTTTATTATTATAAATTTAACATGCACTATTTGCCATATTTTACTATTATTATCGCTAGAACTATAATAATTATACTTATTACTCCCGATATTATCAATATAACATGCCTTATTACGCATATAATGCAATTATTATCGCTAGAACTGTAATAATTATACTTATTACTTATATTATTATCAATACAACATGCATTATTACCCATATAATGCAGTTATTATCGCTAGAACTGTAATAATTATACTTATTACTTATATTATTAGCAATATAACGTGCATTATTACCCATATAATGCAGTTATTATCGACAGAAGTATAATAAATATACTTATTACTTTTATTATTATAAATATAACATGCACTATTTGCCATATTTTACTATTATTATCGCTAGAACTATAATAATTATACTTATTACTCCCGATATTATCAATATAACATGCCTTATTACGCATATAATGCAATTATTATCGCTAGAACTGTAATAATTATACTTATTACTTATATTATTATCAATACAACATGCATTATTACCCATATAATGCAGTTATTATCGCTAGAACTGTAATAATTATACTTATTACTTATATTATTAGCAATATAACGTGCATTATTACCCATATAATGCAGTTATTATCGCTAGAACTGTAATAAATATACTTATTACTTCCAATATTATCAATATAACATGCATTATTACCCATATAATGCAGTTATTATCGCTAGAACTGTAATAATTATACTTATTACTTATATTATTAGCAATATAACGTGCATTATTACCCATGTAATGCAGTTATTATCCCTAGAACTGTAATAATTTTACTTATTACTTATATTATTATCAATATAACATGCATTATTACCCATATTATGCAGTTATTATCGATAGAACTATAATAAATATACTTAGTACTTTTATTATTATCAATATAACATGCATTATTACCCATATTATGCAGTTATTATCGAGAGATCTGAAATAAAGATACTTATTACTTTTACTATTATCAATATAACATGCACTATTAGCCATATTTTACTATTATTATCGCTAGAACTATAATAATTATACTTATTACTCCCGATATTATCAATATAACATGCCTTATTACGCATATAATGCAATTATTATCGCTAGAACTGTAATAATTATACTTATTACTTATATTATTAGCAATATAACGTGCATTATTACCTATATAATGCAGTTATTATCGCTAGAACTGTAATAATTATACTTATTACTTATATTATTATCAATATAACATGCATTATTACCCATATTATGCAGTTATTATCGATAGAACTGTAATAAAGATACATATTACTTTTACTATTATCAATATAACATGCACTATTAGCCATATTTTACTATTATTATCGCTAGAACTATAATAATTATACTTATTACTCCCGATATTATCAATATAACGTGCATTATTACCCATATAATGCAGTTATTATCGCTAGAACTGTAATAAATATACTTATTACTTCCAATATTATCAATATAACATGCATTATTACCCATATAATGCAGTTATTATCGCTAGAACTGTAATAATTATACTTATTACTTATATTATTAGCAATATAACGTGCATTATTACCCATATAATGCAGTTATTATCGCTAGAACTGTAATAATTATACTTATTACTTATATTATTAGCAATATAACATGCATTATTACCCACATAATGCAGTTATTATCGCTAGAACTGTAATAATTATACTTATTACTTATATTATTATCAATATAACATGCATTATTACCCATATTATGCAGTTATTATCGCTAGAACTATAATAAATATACTTATTACTCCCAATATTATCAATATAACATGCATTATTACCCACATAATGCAGTTATTATCGCTAGAACTGTAATAATTATACTTATTACTTATATTATTAGCAATATAACGTGCATTATTACCCATATAATGCAGTTATTATTTCTAGAACTGTAATAATTATACTTATTACTTATATTATTATCAATATAACATGCATTATTACCCATATAATGGAGTTATTATCGATAGAACTATAATAAATATACTTATTACTCCCAATATTATCAATATAACATGCATTATTACCCACATAATGCAGTTATTATCGCTAGAACTGTAATAATTATACTTATTACTTATATTATTAGCAATATAACGTGCATTATTACCCATATAATGCAGTTATTATTTCTAGAACTGTAATAATTATACTTATTACTTATATTATTATCAATATAACATGCATTATTACCCATATAATGGAGTTATTATCGATAGAACTATAATAAATATACGTATTACTTTTATTATCATCAACATAACATGCATTATTACCCATATAATGCAGTTATTATCGCTAGAACTGTAATAATTATACTTATTACTTATATTATTATCAATATAACATGCATTATTACCCATATAATGGAGTTATTATCGCTAGAACTGTAATAAATATACGTATTACTTTTATTATCATCAATATAACATGCATTATTACCCATATTATGCAGTTATTATCGATAGAACTATAATAAATATACGTATTACTTTTATTATCATCAATATAACATGCATTATTACCCATATTGTGCAGTTATTGTCGATAGAACTGTAATAAAGATACTTATTACTTTTACTATTATCAATATAACATGCACTATTAGCCATATTTTACTATTATTATCGCTAGAACTATAATAATTATACTTATAACTCCCGATATTATCAATATAACATGCATTATTACCCATATAATGCAATTATTATCGCTAGAACTGTAATAATTATACTTATTACTTATATTATTAGCAATATAACGTGCATTGTTACCCATGTAGTGCACTTATTATCGCTAGAACTGTAATAATTATACTTATTACTTATATTATTATCAATATAACATGCATTACTACCCATATAATGGAGTTATTATCGCTAGAACTGTAATAAATATACGTATTACTTTTATTATCATCAATATAACATGCATTATTACCCATATTATGCAGTTAGTATCGATAGAACTGTAATAAATATACTTATAACTTTTATTATTATCAATATAACATGCACTAATAGCCATATTTTACTATTATTATCGCTAGAACTATAATAATTATACTTATTACTCCCGATATTATCAATATAACATGCCTTATTACGCATATAATGCAGTTATTATCGCTAGAACTGTAATAAATATACTTACTACTTTCATTATCATCAATATAACATGCATTATTACCCATATTATGCAGTTATTATCGATAGAACTGTAATAAATATACTTAGTACTTTTATTATTATCAATATAACATGCATTATTACCCATATTATGCAGTTATTATCGATAGAACTGTAATAATTATACTCATTACTTATATTATTAGCAACATAACTAGCATTATTACCCATATTATGCAGTTATTATCGCTAGAACTATAATAAATATACTTATTACTCTCAATATCATCAATATAACATGCATTATTGCCCATATAATGCAGTTATCATCGCTAGAACTGTAATAATTATACTTACTACTTATATTATTAGCAATATAACGTGCATTATTACCCATATAACGCAGTTATTATCTCTAGAACTGTAATAATTATACTTATTACTTATATTATTATCAATATAACATGCATTATTACCCATATAATGGAGTTATTATCGCTAGAACTGTAAGAATTATACTAATTACTTATATTATTATCAATATAACATGCATTATTACCCATATAATGCAGTTATTATCGACAGAAGTATAATAAATATACTTATTACTTTTATTATTATAAATATAACATGCACTATTTGCCATATTTTACTATTATTATCGCTAGAACTATAATAATTATACTTATTACTCCCGATATTATCAATATAACATGCCTTATTACGCATATAATGCAATTATTATCGCTGGAACTGTAATAATTATAGTTATTACTTATATTATTAGCAATATAACGTGCATTATTACCTATATAATGCAGTTATTATCGCTTGAACTGTAATATTTATACTTATTACTTATATTATTATCAATATAACATGCATTATTACCCATATAATGGAGTTATTATCGCTAGAACTGTAAAAAATATACGTATTACTTTTATTATCATCAATATAACATGCATTATTACCCATATTATGCAGTTATTATCGATAGAACTATAATAAATATACGTATTACTTTTATTATCATCAATATAACATGCATTATTACCGATATTATGCAGTTATTATCGATAGAACTGTAATAATTATACTCATTACTTATATTATTAGCAATATAACGTGCATTATTACCCATATTATGCAGTTATTATCGCTAGAACTATAATAAATATACTTATTACTCCCAATATTATCAATATAACATGCATTATTAACCATATAATGCAGTTATCATCGCTAGAACTGTAATAATTATACTTACTACTTATATTATTAGCAGTATAACGTGCATTGTTACCCATATAACGCAGTTATTATCTCTAGAACTGTAATAATTATACTTATTACTTATATTATTATCAATATAACATGCATTATTACCCATATAATGGAGTTATTATCGCTAGAACTGTAATAATTATACTAATTACTTATATTATTATCAATATAACATGCATTATTACCCATATAATGCAGTTATTATCGACAGCAGTATAATAAATATACTTATTACTTTTATTATTATCAATATAACAGGCACTATTAGCCATATTTTACTATTATTATCGCTAGAACTATAATAATTATACTTATTACTCCCGATATTATCAATATAACATGCCTTATTACGCATATAATGCAATTATTATCGCTAGAACTGTAATAATTATACTTATTACTTATATTATTAGCAATATAACGCGCATTATTACCCATATAATGCAGTTATTGTCGCTAGAACTGTAATAAATATACTTATTACTTCCAATATTATCAATATAACATGCATTATTACGCATATAATGCAGTTATTATCGCTAGAACTGTAATAATTATACTTATTACTGATATTATTAGCAATATAACGTGCATTATTACCCATATAATGCAGTTATTATCGCTAGAACTGTAATAAATATACGTATTACTTTTATTATCATCAATATAACATGCATTATTACCCATATTATGCAGTTATTATCGCTAGAACTATAATAAATATACTTATTACTCCCAATATTATCAATATAACATGCATTATTACCCATATAATGCAGTTATCATCGCTAGAACTGTAATAATTATACTAATTACATATATTATTATCAATATAACATGCATTATTACCCATATAATGCAGTTATTATCGACAGAAGTATAATAAATATACTTATTACTTTTATTATTATCAATATAACAGGCACTATTAGCCATATTTTACTATTATTATCGCTAGAACTATAATAATTATACTTATTACTCCCGATATTATCAATATAACATGCCTTATTACGCATATAATGCAATTATTATCGCTAGAAGTGTAATAATTATACTTATTACTTATATTATTAGCAATATAACGTGCATTGTTACCCATGTAGTGCACTTATTATCGCTAGAACTGTAATAAATATACGTATTACTCCCAATATTATCAATATAACATGCATTATTACCCATATAATGGAGTTATTATCGCTAGAACTGTAAGAATTATACTAATTACTTATATTATTATCAATATAACATGCATTATTACCCATATAATGCAGTTATTATCGACAGAAGTATAATAAATATACTTATTACTTTTATTATTATAAATATAACATGCACTATTTGCCATATTTTACTATTATTATCGCTAGAACTATAATAATTATACTTATTACTCCCGATATTATCAATATAACATGCCTTATTACGCATATAATGCAATTATTATCGCTAGAACTGTAATAATTATACTTATTACTTATATTATTATCAATACAACATGCATTATTACCCATATAATGCAGTTATTATCGCTAGAACTGTAATAATTATACTTATTACTTATATTATTAGCAATATAACGTGCATTATTACCCATATAATGCAGTTATTATCGACAGAAGTATAATAAATATACTTATTACTTTTATTATTATAAATATAACATGCACTATTTGCCATATTTTACTATTATTATCGCTAGAACTATAATAATTATACTTATTACTCCCGATATTATCAATATAACATGCCTTATTACGCATATAATGCAATTATTATCGCTAGAACTGTAATAATTATACTTATTACTTATATTATTATCAATACAACATGCATTATTACCCATATAATGCAGTTATTATCGCTAGAACTGTAATAATTATACTTATTACTTATATTATTAGCAATATAACGTGCATTATTACCCATATAATGCAGTTATTATCGCTAGAACTGTAATAAATATACTTATTACTTCCAATATTATCAATATAACATGCATTATTACCCATATAATGCAGTTATTATCGCTAGAACTGTAATAATTATACTTATTACTTATATTATTAGCAATATAACGTGCATTATTACCCATGTAATGCAGTTATTATCCCTAGAACTGTAATAATTTTACTTATTACTTATATTATTATCAATATAACATGCATTATTACCCATATTATGCAGTTATCATCGATAGAACTATAATAAATATACGTATTACTTTTATTATCATCAACATAACATGCATTATTACCCATATAATGCAGTTATTATCGCTAGAACTGTAATAATTATACTTATTACTTATATTATTATCAATATAACATGCATTATTACCCATATAATGGAGTTATTATCGCTAGAACTGTAAAAAATATACGTATTACTTTTATTATCATCAATATAACATGCATTATTACCCATATTATGCAGTTATTATCGATAGAACTATAATAAATATACGTATTACTTTTATTATCATCAATATAACATGCATTATTACCCATATTATGCAGTTATTATCGATAGAACTGTAATAATTATACTCATTACTTATATTATTAGCAATATAACGTGCATTATTACCCATATTATGCAGTTATTATCGCTAGAACTATAATAAATATACTTATTACTCCCAATATTATCAATATAACATGCATTATTACCCATATAATGCAGTTATCATCGCTAGAACTGTAATAATTATACTTACTACTTATATTATTAGCAGTATAACGTGCATTGTTACCCATATAACGCAGTTATTATCTCTAGAACTGTAATAATTATACTTATTACTTATATTATTATCAATATAACATGCATTATTACCCATATAATGGAGTTATTATCGCTAGAACTGTAATAATTATACTAATTACTTATATTATTATCAATATAACATGCATTATTACCCATATAATGCAGTTATTATCGACAGCAGTATAATAAATATACTTATTACTTTTATTATTATCAATATAACAGGCACTATTAGCCATATTTTACTATTATTATCGCTAGAACTATAATAATTATACTTATTACTCCCGATATTATCAATATAACATGCCTTATTACGCATATAATGCAATTATTATCGCTAGAAGTGTAATAATTATACTTATTACTTATATTATTAGCAATATAACGTGCATTGTTACCCATGTAGTGCACTTATTATCGCTAGAACTGTAATAAATATACGTATTACTCCCAATATTATCAATATAACATGCATTATTACCCATATAATGGAGTTATTATCGCTAGAACTGTAAGAATTATACTAATTACTTATATTATTATCAATATAACATGCATTATTACCCATATAATGCAGTTATTATCGACAGAAGTATAATAAATATACTTATTACTTTTATTATTATAAATTTAACATGCACTATTTGCCATATTTTACTATTATTATCGCTAGAACTATAATAATTATACTTATTACTCCCGATATTATCAATATAACATGCCTTATTACGCATATAATGCAATTATTATCGCTAGAACTGTAATAATTATACTTATTACTTATATTATTATCAATACAACATGCATTATTACCCATATAATGCAGTTATTATCGCTAGAACTGTAATAATTATACTTATTACTTATATTATTAGCAATATAACGTGCATTATTACCCATATAATGCAGTTATTATCGACAGAAGTATAATAAATATACTTATTACTTTTATTATTATAAATATAACATGCACTATTTGCCATATTTTACTATTATTATCGCTAGAACTATAATAATTATACTTATTACTCCCGATATTATCAATATAACATGCCTTATTACGCATATAATGCAATTATTATCGCTAGAACTGTAATAATTATACTTATTACTTATATTATTAGCAATATAACATGCATTATTACCCACATAATGCAGTTATTATCGCTAGAACTGTAATAATTATACTTATTACTTATATTATTATCAATATAACATGCATTATTACCCATATTATGCAGTTATTATCGCTAGAACTATAATAAATATACTTATTACTCCCAATATTATCAATATAACATGCATTATTACCCACATAATGCAGTTATTATCGCTAGAACTGTAATAATTATACTTATTACTTATATTATTAGCAATATAACGTGCATTATTACCCATATAATGCAGTTATTATTTCTAGAACTGTAATAATTATACTTATTACTTATATTATTATCAATATAACATGCATTATTACCCATATAATGGAGTTATTATCGATAGAACTATAATAAATATACTTATTACTCCCAATATTATCAATATAACATGCATTATTACCCACATAATGCAGTTATTATCGCTAGAACTGTAATAATTATACTTATTACTTATATTATTAGCAATATAACGTGCATTATTACCCATATAATGCAGTTATTATTTCTAGAACTGTAATAATTATACTTATTACTTATATTATTATCAATATAACATGCATTATTACCCATATAATGGAGTTATTATCGATAGAACTATAATAAATATACGTATTACTTTTATTATCATCAACATAACATGCATTATTACCCATATAATGCAGTTATTATCGCTAGAACTGTAATAATTATACTTATTACTTATATTATTATCAATATAACATGCATTATTACCCATATAATGGAGTTATTATCGCTAGAACTGTAATAAATATACGTATTACTTTTATTATCATCAATATAACATGCATTATTACCCATATTATGCAGTTATTATCGATAGAACTATAATAAATATACGTATTACTTTTATTATCATCAATATAACATGCATTATTACCCATATTGTGCAGTTATTGTCGATAGAACTGTAATAAAGATACTTATTACTTTTACTATTATCAATATAACATGCACTATTAGCCATATTTTACTATTATTATCGCTAGAACTATAATAATTATACTTATAACTCCCGATATTATCAATATAACATGCATTATTACCCATATAATGCAATTATTATCGCTAGAACTGTAATAATTATACTTATTACTTATATTATTAGCAATATAACGTGCATTGTTACCCATGTAGTGCACTTATTATCGCTAGAACTGTAATAATTATACTTATTACTTATATTATTATCAATATAACATGCATTACTACCCATATAATGGAGTTATTATCGCTAGAACTGTAATAAATATACGTATTACTTTTATTATCATCAATATAACATGCATTATTACCCATATTATGCAGTTAGTATCGATAGAACTGTAATAAATATACTTATAACTTTTATTATTATCAATATAACATGCACTAATAGCCATATTTTACTATTATTATCGCTAGAACTATAATAATTATACTTATTACTCCCGATATTATCAATATAACATGCCTTATTACGCATATAATGCAGTTATTATCGCTAGAACTGTAATAAATATACTTACTACTTTCATTATCATCAATATAACATGCATTATTACCCATATTATGCAGTTATTATCGATAGAACTGTAATAAATATACTTAGTACTTTTATTATTATCAATATAACATGCATTATTACCCATATTATGCAGTTATTATCGATAGAACTGTAATAATTATACTCATTACTTATATTATTAGCAACATAACTAGCATTATTACCCATATTATGCAGTTATTATCGCTAGAACTATAATAAATATACTTATTACTCTCAATATCATCAATATAACATGCATTATTGCCCATATAATGCAGTTATCATCGCTAGAACTGTAATAATTATACTTACTACTTATATTATTAGCAATATAACGTGCATTATTACCCATATAACGCAGTTATTATCTCTAGAACTGTAATAATTATACTTATTACTTACATTATTATCAATATAACATGCATTATTACCCATATAATGGAGTTATTATCGCTAGAACTGTAAGAATTATACTAATTACTTATATTATTATCAATATAACATGCATTATTACCCATATAATGCAGTTATTATCGACAGAAGTATAATAAATATACTTATTACTTTTATTATTATAAATATAACATGCACTATTTGCCATATTTTACTATTATTATCGCTAGAACTATAATAATTATACTTATTACTCCCGATATTATCAATATAACATGCCTTATTACGCATATAATGCAATTATTATCGCTGGAACTGTAATAATTATAGTTATTACTTATATTATTAGCAATATAACGTGCATTATTACCTATATAATGCAGTTATTATCGCTTGAACTGTAATATTTATACTTATTACTTATATTATTATCAATATAACATGCATTATTACCCATATAATGGAGTTATTATCGCTAGAACTGTAAAAAATATACGTATTACTTTTATTATCATCAATATAACATGCATTATTACCCATATTATGCAGTTATTATCGATAGAACTATAATAAATATACGTATTACTTTTATTATCATCAATATAACATGCATTATTACCCATATTATGCAGTTATTATCGATAGAACTGTAATAATTATACTCATTACTTATATTATTAGCAATATAACGTGCATTATTACCCATATTATGCAGTTATTATCGCTAGAACTATAATAAATATACTTATTACTCCCAATATTATCAATATAACATGCATTATTAACCATATAATGCAGTTATCATCGCTAGAACTGTAATAATTATACTTACTACTTATATTATTAGCAGTATAACGTGCATTGTTACCCATATAACGCAGTTATTATCTCTAGAACTGTAATAATTATACTTATTACTTATATTATTATCAATATAACATGCATTATTACCCATATAATGGAGTTATTATCGCTAGAACTGTAATAATTATACTAATTACTTATATTATTATCAATATAACATGCATTATTACCCATATAATGCAGTTATTATCGACAGCAGTATAATAAATATACTTATTACTTTTATTATTATCAATATAACAGGCACTATTAGCCATATTTTACTATTATTATCGCTAGAACTATAATAATTATACTTATTACTCCCGATATTATCACTATAACATGCCTTATTACGCATATAATGCAATTATTATCGCTAGAACTGTAATAATTATACTTATTACTTATATTATTAGCAATATAACGCGCATTATTACCCATATAATGCAGTTATTGTCGCTAGAACTGTAATAAATATACTTATTACTTCCAATATTATCAATATAACATGCATTATTACGCATATAATGCAGTTATTATCGCTAGAACTGTAATAATTATACTTATTACTGATATTATTAGCAATATAACGTGCATTATTACCCATATAATGCAGTTATTATCGCTAGAACTGTAATAAATATACGTATTACTTTTATTATCATCAATATAACATGCATTATTACCCATATTATGCAGTTATTATCGCTAGAACTATAATAAATATACTTATTACTCCCAATATTATCAATATAACATGCATTATTACCCATATAATGCAGTTATCATCGCTAGAACTGTAATAATTATACTAATTACATATATTATTATCAATATAACATGCATT
Source organism: Megachile leachella (assembly GCA_963576845.1). Classification (NCBI taxonomy): domain Eukaryota; kingdom Metazoa; phylum Arthropoda; class Insecta; order Hymenoptera; family Megachilidae; genus Megachile; species Megachile leachella. The sequence goes on along the minus strand of CAUYWW010000251.1, from coordinate 473,824 downwards.
ATTACCCATATAATGCAGTTATTATCGACAGAAGTATAATAAATATACTTATTACTTTTATTATTATCAATATAACAGGCACTATTAGCCATATTTTACTATTATTATCGCTAGAACTATAATAATTATACTTATTACTCCCGATATTATCAATATAACATGCCTTATTACGCATATAATGCAATTATTATCGCTAGAAGTGTAATAATTATACTTATTACTTATATTATTAGCAATATAACGTGCATTGTTACCCATGTAGTGCACTTATTATCGCTAGAACTGTAATAAATATACGTATTACTCCCAATATTATCAATATAACATGCATTATTACCCATATAATGGAGTTATTATCGCTAGAACTGTAAGAATTATACTAATTACTTATATTATTATCAATATAACATGCATTATTACCCATATAATGCAGTTATTATCGACAGAAGTATAATAAATATACTTATTACTTTTATTATTATAAATATAACATGCACTATTTGCCATATTTTACTATTATTATCGCTAGAACTATAATAATTATACTTATTACTCCCGATATTATCAATATAACATGCCTTATTACGCATATAATGCAATTATTATCGCTAGAACTGTAATAATTATACTTATTACTTATATTATTATCAATACAACATGCATTATTACCCATATAATGCAGTTATTATCGCTAGAACTGTAATAATTATACTTATTACTTATATTATTAGCAATATAACGTGCATTATTACCCATATAATGCAGTTATTATCGACAGAAGTATAATAAATATACTTATTACTTTTATTATTATAAATATAACATGCACTATTTGCCATATTTTACTATTATTATCGCTAGAACTATAATAATTATACTTATTACTCCCGATATTATCAATATAACATGCCTTATTACGCATATAATGCAATTATTATCGCTAGAACTGTAATAATTATACTTATTACTTATATTATTATCAATACAACATGCATTATTACCCATATAATGCAGTTATTATCGCTAGAACTGTAATAATTATACTTATTACTTATATTATTAGCAATATAACGTGCATTATTACCCATATAATGCAGTTATTATCGCTAGAACTGTAATAAATATACTTATTACTTCCAATATTATCAATATAACATGCATTATTACCCATATAATGCAGTTATTATCGCTAGAACTGTAATAATTATACTTATTACTTATATTATTAGCAATATAACGTGCATTATTACCCATGTAATGCAGTTATTATCCCTAGAACTGTAATAATTTTACTTATTACTTATATTATTATCAATATAACATGCATTATTACCCATATTATGCAGTTATCATCGATAGAACTATAATAAATATACGTATTACTTTTATTATCATCAACATAACATGCATTATTACCCATATAATGCAGTTATTATCGCTAGAACTGTAATAATTATACTTATTACTTATATTATTATCAATATAACATGCATTATTACCCATATAATGGAGTTATTATCGCTAGAACTGTAAAAAATATACGTATTACTTTTATTATCATCAATATAACATGCATTATTACCCATATTATGCAGTTATTATCGATAGAACTATAATAAATATACGTATTACTTTTATTATCATCAATATAACATGCATTATTACCCATATTATGCAGTTATTATCGATAGAACTGTAATAATTATACTCATTACTTATATTATTAGCAATATAACGTGCATTATTACCCATATTATGCAGTTATTATCGCTAGAACTATAATAAATATACTTATTACTCCCAATATTATCAATATAACATGCATTATTACCCATATAATGCAGTTATCATCGCTAGAACTGTAATAATTATACTTACTACTTATATTATTAGCAGTATAACGTGCATTGTTACCCATATAACGCAGTTATTATCTCTAGAACTGTAATAATTATACTTATTACTTATATTATTATCAATATAACATGCATTATTACCCATATAATGGAGTTATTATCGCTAGAACTGTAATAATTATACTAATTACTTATATTATTATCAATATAACATGCATTATTACCCATATAATGCAGTTATTATCGACAGCAGTATAATAAATATACTTATTACTTTTATTATTATCAATATAACAGGCACTATTAGCCATATTTTACTATTATTATCGCTAGAACTATAATAATTATACTTATTACTCCCGATATTATCAATATAACATGCCTTATTACGCATATAATGCAATTATTATCGCTAGAACTGTAATAATTATACTTATTACTTATATTATTAGCAATATAACGTGCATTATTACCCATATAATGCAGTTATTGTCGCTAGAACTGTAATAAATATACTTATTACTTCCAATATTATCAATATAACATGCATTATTACGCATATAATGCAGTTATTATCGCTAGAACTGTAATAATTATACTTATTACTGATATTATTAGCAATATAACGTGCATTATTACCCATATAATGCAGTTATTATCGCTAGAACTGTAATAAATATACGTATTACTTTTATTATCATCAATATAACATGCATTATTACCCATATTATGCAGTTATTATCGCTAGAACTATAATAAATATACTTATTACTCCCAATATTATCAATATAACATGCATTATTACCCATATAATGCAGTTATCATCGCTAGAACTGTAATAATTATACTTACTACTAATAATATTATCAATGTAACATGCATTATGACCCATATAATGGAGTTATTATCGCTAGAACTGTAATAATTATACTTATTACTTATATTATTATCAATATAACATGCATTATTACCCATATAATGGAGTTATTATCGCTAGAACTGTAATAATTATACTAATTACATATATTATTATCAATATAACATGCATTATTACCCATATAATGCAGTTATTATCGACAGAAGTATAATAAATATACTTATTACTTTTATTATTATCAATATAACAGGCACTATTAGCCATATTTTACTATTATTATCGCTAGAACTATAATAATTATACTTATTACTCCCGATATTATCAATATAACATGCCTTATTACGCATATAATGCAATTATTATCGCTAGAAGTGTAATAATTATACTTATTACTTATATTATTAGCAATATAACGTGCATTGTTACCCATGTAGTGCACTTATTATCGCTAGAACTGTAATAAATATACGTATTACTCCCAATATTATCAATATAACATGCATTATTACCCATATAATGGAGTTATTATCGCTAGAACTGTAAGAATTATACTAATTACTTATATTATTATCAATATAACATGCATTATTACCCATATAATGCAGTTATTATCGACAGAAGTATAATAAATATACTTATTACTTTTATTATTATAAATTTAACATGCACTATTTGCCATATTTTACTATTATTATCGCTAGAACTATAATAATTATACTTATTACTCCCGATATTATCAATATAACATGCCTTATTACGCATATAATGCAATTATTATCGCTAGAACTGTAATAATTATACTTATTACTTATATTATTATCAATACAACATGCATTATTACCCATATAATGCAGTTATTATCGCTAGAACTGTAATAATTATACTTATTACTTATATTATTAGCAATATAACGTGCATTATTACCCATATAATGCAGTTATTATCGACAGAAGTATAATAAATATACTTATTACTTTTATTATTATAAATATAACATGCACTATTTGCCATATTTTACTATTATTATCGCTAGAACTATAATAATTATACTTATTACTCCCGATATTATCAATATAACATGCCTTATTACGCATATAATGCAATTATTATCGCTAGAACTGTAATAATTATACTTATTACTTATATTATTATCAATACAACATGCATTATTACCCATATAATGCAGTTATTATCGCTAGAACTGTAATAATTATACTTATTACTTATATTATTAGCAATATAACGTGCATTATTACCCATATAATGCAGTTATTATCGCTAGAACTGTAATAAATATACTTATTACTTCCAATATTATCAATATAACATGCATTATTACCCATATAATGCAGTTATTATCGCTAGAACTGTAATAATTATACTTATTACTTATATTATTAGCAATATAACGTGCATTATTACCCATGTAATGCAGTTATTATCCCTAGAACTGTAATAATTTTACTTATTACTTATATTATTATCAATATAACATGCATTATTACCCATATTATGCAGTTATTATCGATAGAACTATAATAAATATACTTAGTACTTTTATTATTATCAATATAACATGCATTATTACCCATATTATGCAGTTATTATCGAGAGATCTGAAATAAAGATACTTATTACTTTTACTATTATCAATATAACATGCACTATTAGCCATATTTTACTATTATTATCGCTAGAACTATAATAATTATACTTATTACTCCCGATATTATCAATATAACATGCCTTATTACGCATATAATGCAATTATTATCGCTAGAACTGTAATAATTATACTTATTACTTATATTATTAGCAATATAACGTGCATTATTACCTATATAATGCAGTTATTATCGCTAGAACTGTAATAATTATACTTATTACTTATATTATTATCAATATAACATGCATTATTACCCATATTATGCAGTTATTATCGATAGAACTGTAATAAAGATACATATTACTTTTACTATTATCAATATAACATGCACTATTAGCCATATTTTACTATTATTATCGCTAGAACTATAATAATTATACTTATTACTCCCGATATTATCAATATAACGTGCATTATTACCCATATAATGCAGTTATTATCGCTAGAACTGTAATAAATATACTTATTACTTCCAATATTATCAATATAACATGCATTATTACCCATATAATGCAGTTATTATCGCTAGAACTGTAATAATTATACTTATTACTTATATTATTAGCAATATAACGTGCATTATTACCCATATAATGCAGTTATTATCGCTAGAACTGTAATAATTATACTTATTACTTATATTATTAGCAATATAACATGCATTATTACCCACATAATGCAGTTATTATCGCTAGAACTGTAATAATTATACTTATTACTTATATTATTATCAATATAACATGCATTATTACCCATATTATGCAGTTATTATCGCTAGAACTATAATAAATATACTTATTACTCCCAATATTATCAATATAACATGCATTATTACCCACATAATGCAGTTATTATCGCTAGAACTGTAATAATTATACTTATTACTTATATTATTAGCAATATAACGTGCATTATTACCCATATAATGCAGTTATTATTTCTAGAACTGTAATAATTATACTTATTACTTATATTATTATCAATATAACATGCATTATTACCCATATAATGGAGTTATTATCGATAGAACTATAATAAATATACTTATTACTCCCAATATTATCAATATAACATGCATTATTACCCACATAATGCAGTTATTATCGCTAGAACTGTAATAATTATACTTATTACTTATATTATTAGCAATATAACGTGCATTATTACCCATATAATGCAGTTATTATTTCTAGAACTGTAATAATTATACTTATTACTTATATTATTATCAATATAACATGCATTATTACCCATATAATGGAGTTATTATCGATAGAACTATAATAAATATACGTATTACTTTTATTATCATCAACATAACATGCATTATTACCCATATAATGCAGTTATTATCGCTAGAACTGTAATAATTATACTTATTACTTATATTATTATCAATATAACATGCATTATTACCCATATAATGGAGTTATTATCGCTAGAACTGTAATAAATATACGTATTACTTTTATTATCATCAATATAACATGCATTATTACCCATATTATGCAGTTATTATCGATAGAACTATAATAAATATACGTATTACTTTTATTATCATCAATATAACATGCATTATTACCCATATTGTGCAGTTATTGTCGATAGAACTGTAATAAAGATACTTATTACTTTTACTATTATCAATATAACATGCACTATTAGCCATATTTTACTATTATTATCGCTAGAACTATAATAATTATACTTATAACTCCCGATATTATCAATATAACATGCATTATTACCCATATAATGCAATTATTATCGCTAGAACTGTAATAATTATACTTATTACTTATATTATTAGCAATATAACGTGCATTGTTACCCATGTAGTGCACTTATTATCGCTAGAACTGTAATAATTATACTTATTACTTATATTATTATCAATATAACATGCATTACTACCCATATAATGGAGTTATTATCGCTAGAACTGTAATAAATATACGTATTACTTTTATTATCATCAATATAACATGCATTATTACCCATATTATGCAGTTAGTATCGATAGAACTGTAATAAATATACTTATAACTTTTATTATTATCAATATAACATGCACTAATAGCCATATTTTACTATTATTATCGCTAGAACTATAATAATTATACTTATTACTCCCGATATTATCAATATAACATGCCTTATTACGCATATAATGCAGTTATTATCGCTAGAACTGTAATAAATATACTTACTACTTTCATTATCATCAATATAACATGCATTATTACCCATATTATGCAGTTATTATCGATAGAACTGTAATAAATATACTTAGTACTTTTATTATTATCAATATAACATGCATTATTACCCATATTATGCAGTTATTATCGATAGAACTGTAATAATTATACTCATTACTTATATTATTAGCAACATAACTAGCATTATTACCCATATTATGCAGTTATTATCGCTAGAACTATAATAAATATACTTATTACTCTCAATATCATCAATATAACATGCATTATTGCCCATATAATGCAGTTATCATCGCTAGAACTGTAATAATTATACTTACTACTTATATTATTAGCAATATAACGTGCATTATTACCCATATAACGCAGTTATTATCTCTAGAACTGTAATAATTATACTTATTACTTATATTATTATCAATATAACATGCATTATTACCCATATAATGGAGTTATTATCGCTAGAACTGTAAGAATTATACTAATTACTTATATTATTATCAATATAACATGCATTATTACCCATATAATGCAGTTATTATCGACAGAAGTATAATAAATATACTTATTACTTTTATTATTATAAATATAACATGCACTATTTGCCATATTTTACTATTATTATCGCTAGAACTATAATAATTATACTTATTACTCCCGATATTATCAATATAACATGCCTTATTACGCATATAATGCAATTATTATCGCTGGAACTGTAATAATTATAGTTATTACTTATATTATTAGCAATATAACGTGCATTATTACCTATATAATGCAGTTATTATCGCTTGAACTGTAATATTTATACTTATTACTTATATTATTATCAATATAACATGCATTATTACCCATATAATGGAGTTATTATCGCTAGAACTGTAAAAAATATACGTATTACTTTTATTATCATCAATATAACATGCATTATTACCCATATTATGCAGTTATTATCGATAGAACTATAATAAATATACGTATTACTTTTATTATCATCAATATAACATGCATTATTACCCATATTATGCAGTTATTATCGATAGAACTGTAATAATTATACTCATTACTTATATTATTAGCAATATAACGTGCATTATTACCCATATTATGCAGTTATTATCGCTAGAACTATAATAAATATACTTATTACTCCCAATATTATCAATATAACATGCATTATTACCCATATAATGCAGTTATCATCGCTAGAACTGTAATAATTATACTTACTACTTATATTATTAGCAGTATAACGTGCATTGTTACCCATATAACGCAGTTATTATCTCTAGAACTGTAATAATTATACTTATTACTTATATTATTATCAATATAACATGCATTATTACCCATATAATGGAGTTATTATCGCTAGAACTGTAATAATTATACTAATTACTTATATTATTATCAATATAACATGCATTATTACCCATATAATGCAGTTATTATCGACAGCAGTATAATAAATATACTTATTACTTTTATTATTATCAATATAACAGGCACTATTAGCCATATTCTACTATTATTATCGCTAGAACTATAATAATTATACTTATTACTCCCGATATTATCAATATAACATGCCTTATTACGCATATAATGCAATTATTATCGCTAGAACTGTAATAATTATACTTATTACTTATATTATTAGCAATATAACGTGCATTATTACCCATATAATGCAGTTATTGTCGCTAGAACTGTAATAAATATACTTATTACTTCCAATATTATCAATATAACATGCATTATTACGCATATAATGCAGTTATTATCGCTAGAACTGTAATAATTATACTTATTACTGATATTATTAGCAATATAACGTGCATTATTACCCATATAATGCAGTTATTATCGCTAGAACTGTAATAAATATACGTATTACTTTTATTATCATCAATATAACATGCATTATTACCCATATTATGCAGTTATTATCGCTAGAACTATAATAAATATACTTATTACTCCCAATATTATCAATATAACATGCATTATTACCCATATAATGCAGTTATCATCGCTAGAACTGTAATAATTATACTTACTACTAATAATATTATCAATGTAACATGCATTATTACCCATATAATGGAGTTATTATCGCTAGAACTGTAATAATTATACTTATTACTTATATTATTATCAATATAACATGCATTATTACCCATATAATGGAGTTATTATCGCTAGAACTGTAATAATTATACTAATTACATATATTATTATCAATATAACATGCATTATTACCCATATAATGCAGTTATTATCGACAGAAGTATAATAAATATACTTATTACTTTTATTATTATCAATATAACAGGCACTATTAGCCATATTTTACTATTATTATCGCTAGAACTATAATAATTATACTTATTACTCCCGATATTATCAATATAACATGCCTTATTACGCATATAATGCAATTATTATCGCTAGAAGTGTAATAATTATACTTATTACTTATATTATTAGCAATATAACGTGCATTGTTACCCATGTAGTGCACTTATTATCGCTAGAACTATAATAATTATACTTATTACTCCCGATATTATCAATATAACATGCCTTATTACGCATATAATGCAATTATTATCGCTAGAACTGTAATAATTATACTTATTACTTATATTATTATCAATACAACATGCATTATTACCCATATAATGCAGTTATTATCGCTAGAACTGTAATAATTATACTTATTACTTATATTATTAGCAATATAACGTGCATTATTACCCATATAATGCAGTTATTATCGACAGAAGTATAATAAATATACTTATTACTTTTATTATTATAAATATAACATGCACTATTTGCCATATTTTACTATTATTATCGCTAGAACTATAATAATTATACTTATTACTCCCGATATTATCAATATAACATGCCTTATTACGCATATAATGCAATTATTATCGCTAGAACTGTAATAATTATACTTATTACTTATATTATTATCAATACAACATGCATTATTACCCATATAATGCAGTTATTATCGCTAGAACTGTAATAATTATACTTATTACTTATATTATTAGCAATATAGCGTGCATTATTACCCATATAATGCAGTTATTATCGCTAGAACTGTAATAAATATACTTATTACTTCCAACATTATCAATATAACATGCATTATTACCCATATAATGCAGTTATTATCGCTAGAACTGTAATAATTATACTTATTACTTATATTATTAGCAATATAACGTGCATTATTACCCATGTAATGCAGTTATTATCCCTAGAACTGTAATAATTTTACTTATTACTTATATTATTATCAATATAACATGCATTATTACCCATATTATGCAGTTATCATCGATAGAACTATAATAAATATACGTATTACTTTTATTATCATCAACATAACATGCATTATTACCCATATAATGCAGTTATTATCGCTAGAACTGTAATAATTATACTTATTACTTATATTATTATCAATATAACATGCATTATTACCCATATAATGGAGTTATTATCGCTAGAACTGTAATAAATATACGTATTACTTTTATTATCATCAATATAACATGCATTATTACCCATATTATGCAGTTATTATCGATAGAACTATAATAAATATACTTAGTACTTTTATTATTATCAATATAACATGCATTATTACCCATATTATGCAGTTATTATCGAGAGATCTGAAATAAAGATACTTATTACTTTTACTATTATCAATATAACATGCACTATTAGCCATATTTTACTATTATTATCGCTAGAACTATAATAATTATACTTATTACTCCCGATATTATCAATATAACATGCCTTATTACGCATATAATGCAATTATTATCGCTAGAACTGTAATAATTATACTTATTACTTATATTATTAGCAATATAACGTGCATTATTACCTATATAATGCAGTTATTATCGCTAGAACTGTAATAATTATACTTATTACTTATATTATTATCAATATAACATGCATTATTACCCATATTATGCAGTTATTATCGATAGAACTGTAATAAAGATACATATTACTTTTACTATTATCAATATAACATGCACTATTAGCCATATTTTACTATTATTATCGCTAGAACTATAATAATTATACTTATTACTCCCGATATTATCAATATAACGTGCATTATTACCCATATAATGCAGTTATTATCGCTAGAACTGTAATAAATATACTTATTACTTCCAATATTATCAATATAACATGCATTATTACCCATATAATGCAGTTATTATCGCTAGAACTGTAATAATTATACTTATTACTTATATTATTAGCAATATAACGTGCATTATTACCCATATAATGCAGTTATTATCGCTAGAACTGTAATAATTATACTTATTACTTATATTATTAGCAATATAACATGCATTATTACCCACATAATGCAGTTATTATCGCTAGAACTGTAATAATTATACTTATTACTTATATTATTATCAATATAACATGCATTATTACCCATATTATGCAGTTATTATCGCTAGAACTATAATAAATATACTTATTACTCCCAATATTATCAATATAACATGCATTATTACCCACATAATGCAGTTATTATCGCTAGAACTGTAATAATTATACTTATTACTTATATTATTAGCAATATAACGTGCATTATTACCCATATAATGCAGTTATTATTTCTAGAACTGTAATAATTATACTTATTACTTATATTATTATCAATATAACATGCATTATTACCCATATAATGGAGTTATTATCGATAGAACTATAATAAATATACTTATTACTCCCAATATTATCAATATAACATGCATTATTACCCACATAATGCAGTTATTATCGCTAGAACTGTAATAATTATACTTATTACTTATATTATTAGCAATATAACGTGCATTATTACCCATATAATGCAGTTATTATTTCTAGAACTGTAATAATTATACTTATTACTTATATTATTATCAATATAACATGCATTATTACCCATATAATGGAGTTATTATCGATAGAACTATAATAAATATACGTATTACTTTTATTGTCATCAACATAACATGCATTATTACCCATATAATGCAGTTATTATCGCTAGAACTGTAATAATTATACTTATTACTTATATTATTATCAATATAACATGCATTATTACCCATATAATGGAGTTATTATCGCTAGAACTGTAATAAATATACGTATTACTTTTATTATCATCAATATAACATGCATTATTACCCATATTATGCAGTTATTATCGATAGAACTATAATAAATATACGTATTACTTTTATTATCATCAATATAACATGCATTATTACCCATATTGTGCAGTTATTGTCGATAGAACTGTAATAAAGATACTTATTACTTTTACTATTATCAATATAACATGCACTATTAGCCATATTTTACTATTATTATCGCTAGAACTATAATAATTATACTTATAACTCCCGATATTATCAATATAACATGCATTATTACCCATATAATGCAATTATTATCGCTAGAACTGTAATAATTATACTTATTACTTATATTATTAGCAATATAACGTGCATTGTTACCCATGTAGTGCACTTATTATCGCTAGAACTGTAATAATTATACTTATTACTTATATTATTATCAATATAACATGCATTACTACCCATATAATGGAGTTATTATCGCTAGAACTGTAATAAATATACGTATTACTTTTATTATCATCAATATAACATGCATTATTACCCATATTATGCAGTTAGTATCGATAGAACTGTAATAAATATACTTATAACTTTTATTATTATCAATATAACATGCACTAATAGCCATATTTTACTATTATTATCGCTAGAACTATAATAATTATACTTATTACTCCCGATATTATCAATATAACATGCCTTATTACGCATATAATGCAGTTATTATCGCTAGAACTGTAATAAATATACTTACTACTTTCATTATCATCAATATAACATGCATTATTACCCATATTATGCAGTTATTATCGATAGAACTGTAATAAATATACTTAGTACTTTTATTATTATCAATATAACATGCATTATTACCCATATTATGCAGTTATTATCGATAGAACTGTAATAATTATACTCATTACTTATATTATTAGCAACATAACTAGCATTATTACCCATATTATGCAGTTATTATCGCTAGAACTATAATAAATATACTTATTACTCTCAATATCATCAATATAACATGCATTATTGCCCATATAATGCAGTTATCATCGCTAGAACTGTAATAATTATACTTACTACTTATATTATTAGCAATATAACGTGCATTATTACCCATATAACGCAGTTATTATCTCTAGAACTGTAATAATTATACTTATTACTTATATTATTATCAATATAACATGCATTATTACCCATATAATGGAGTTATTATCGCTAGAACTGTAAGAATTATACTAATTACTTATATTATTATCAATATAACATGCATTATTACCCATATAATGCAGTTATTATCGACAGAAGTATAATAAATATACTTATTACTTTTATTATTATAAATATAACATGCACTATTTGCCATATTTTACTATTATTATCGCTAGAACTATAATAATTATACTTATTACTCCCGATATTATCAATATAACATGCCTTATTACGCATATAATGCAATTATTATCGCTAGAACTGTAATAATTATACTTATTACTTATATTATTAGCAATATAACGTGCATTATTACCTATATAATGCAGTTATTATCGCTAGAACTGTAATAATTATACTTATTACTTATATTATTATCAATATAACATGCATTATTACCCATATAATGGAGTTATTATCGCTAGAACTGTAATAAATATACGTATTACTTTTATTATCATCAATATAACATGCATTATTACCCATATTATGCAGTTATTATCGATAGAACTGTAATAAATATACTTATAACTTTTATTATTATCAATATAACATGCACTAATAGCCATATTTTACTATTATTATCGCTAGAACTATAATAATTATACTTATTACTCCCGATATTATCAATATAACATGCCTTATTACCCATATAATGCAGTTATTATAGCTAGAACTGTAATAATTATACTTATTACTTATATTATTATCAATATAACATGCATTATTACCCATATTATGCAGTTATTATCGCAAGAACTATAATGAATATACTTATTACTCCCAATATTATCAATATAACATGCATTATTACCCATATAATGCAGTTATTATCTCTAGAACTGTAATAATTATACTTATTACTAATAATATTATCAATGTAACATGCATTATTACCCATATAATGGAGTTATTATCGCTAGAACTGTAATAATTATACTTATTACTTATATTATTATCAATATAACATGCCTTATTACGCATATAATGCAATTATTATCGCTAGAACTGTAATAATTATACTTATTACTTATATTATTAGCAATATAACGTGCATTATTACCCATATAATGCAGTTATTATCGCTAGAACTGTAATAAATATACTTATTACTTCCAATATTATCAATATAACATGCATTATTACGCATATAATGCAGTTATTATCGCTAGAACTGTAATAATTATACTTATTACTGATATTATTAGCAATATAACGTGCATTATTACCCATATAATGCAGTTATTATCGCTAGAACTGTAATAATTATACTTATTACTTATATTATTATCAATATAACATGCATTATTACCCATATAATGGAGTTATTATCGCTAGAACTATAATAAATATACGTATTACTTTTATTATCATCAATATAACATGCATTATTACCCATATTATGCAGTTATTATCGCTAGAACTATAATAAATATACTTATTACTCCCAATATTATCAATATAACATGCATTATTACCCATATAATGCAGTTATCATCGCTAGAACTGTAATAATTATACTTACTACTTATATTATTAGCAGTATAACGTGCATTATTACCCATATAACGCAGTTATTATCTCTAGAACTGTAATAATTATACTTATTACTTATATTATTATCAATATAACATGCATTATTACCCATATAATGGAGTTATTATCGCTAGAACTGTAATAATTATACTAATTACTTATATTATTATCAATATAACATGCATTATTACCCATATAATGCAGTTATTATCGACAGCAGTATAATAAATATACTTATTACTTTTATTATTATCAATATAACAGGCACTATTAGCCATATTATACTATTATTATCGCTAGAACTATAATAATTATACTTATTACTCCCGATATTATCAATATAACATGCATTATTACCCATATAATGCAGTTATTGTCGCTAGAACTGTAATAAATATACTTATTACTTCCAATATTATCAATATAACATGCATTATTACGCATATAATGCAGTTATTATCGCTAGAACTGTAATAATTATACTTATTACTGATATTATTAGCAATATAACGTGCATTATTACCCATATAATGCAGTTATTATCGCTAGAACTGTAATAAATATACGTATTACTTTTATTATCATCAATATAACATGCATTATTACCCATATTATGCAGTTATTATCGCTAGAACTATAATAAATATACTTATTACTCCCAATATTATCAATATAACATGCATTATTACCCATATAATGCAGTTATCATCGCTAGAACTGTAATAATTATACTTACTACTAATAATATTATCAATGTAACATGCATTATTACCCATATAATGGAGTTATTATCGCTAGAACTGTAATAATTATACTTATTACTTATATTATTATCAATATAACATGCAATATTACCCATATAATGGAGTTATTATCGCTAGAACTGTAATAATTATACTAATTACATATATTATTATCAATATAACATGCATTATTACCCATATAATGCAGTTATTATCGACAGAAGTATAATAAATATACTTATTACTTTTATTATTATCAATATAACAGGCACTATTAGCCATATTTTACTATTATTATCGCTAGAACTATAATAATTATACTTATTACTCCCGATATTATCAATATAACATGCCTTATTACGCATATAATGCAATTATTATCGCTAGAACTGTAATAATTATACTTATTACTTATATTATTAGCAATATAACGTGCATTGTTACCCATGTAGTGCACTTATTATCGCTAGAACTGTAATAAATATACGTATTACTCCCAATATTATCAATATAACATGCATTATTACCCATATAATGGAGTTATTATCGCTAGAACTGTAAGAATTATACTAATTACTTATATTATTATCAATATAACATGCATTATTACCCATATAATGCAGTTATTATCGACAGAAGTATAATAAATATACTTATTACTTTTATTATTATAAATATAACATGCACTATTTGCCATATTTTACTATTATTATCGCTAGAACTATAATAATTATACTTATTACTCCCGATATTATCAATATAACATGACTTATTACGCATATAATGCAATTATTATCGCTAGAACTGTAATAATTATACTTATTACTTATATTAGTATCAATACAACATGCATTATTACCCATATAATGCAGTTATTATCGCTAGAACTGTAATAATTATACTTATTACTTATATTATTAGCAATATAACGTGCATTATTACCCATATAATGCAGTTATTATCGCTAGAACTGTAATAAATATACTTATTACTTCCAATATTATCAATATAACATGCATTATTACCCATATAATGCAGTTATTATCGCTAGAACTGTAATAATTATACTTATTACTTATATTATTAGCAATATAACGTGCATTATTACCCATGTAATGCAGTTATTATCCCTAGAACTGTAATAATTTTACTTATTACTTATATTATTATCAATATAACATGCATTATTACCCATATTATGCAGTTATCATCGATAGAACTATAATAAATATACGTATTACTTTTATTATCATCAACATAACATGCATTATTACCCATATAATGCAGTTATTATCGCTAGAACTGTAATAATTATACTTATTACTTATATTATTATCAATATAACATGCATTATTACCCATATAATGGAGTTATTATCGCTAGAACTGTAATAAATATACGTATTACTTTTATTATCATCAATATAACATGCATTATTACCCATATTATGCAGTTATTATCGATAGAACTATAATAAATATACGTATTACTTTTATTATCATCAATATAACATGCATTATTACCCATATTATGCAGTTATTATCGAGAGATCTGAAATAAAGATACTTATTACTTTTACTATTATCAATATAACATGCACTATTAGCCATATTTTACTATTATTATCGCTAGAACTATAATAATTATACTTATTACTCCCGATATTATCAATATAACATGCCTTATTACGCATATAATGCAATTATTATCGCTAGAACTGTAATAATTATACTTATTACTTATATTATTAGCAATATAACGTGCATTATTACCTATATAATGCAGTTATTATCGCTAGAACTGTAATAATTATACTTATTACTTATATTATTATCAATATAACATGCATTATTACCCATATTATGCAGTTATTATCGATAGAACTGTAATAAAGATACATATTACTTTTACTATTATCAATATAACATGCACTATTAGCCATATTTTACTATTATTATCGCTAGAACTATAATAATTATACTTATTACTCCCGATATTATCAATATAACATGCCTTATTACCCATATAATGCAGTTATTATCGCTAGAACTGTAATAATTATACTTATTACTTATATTATTATCAATATAACATGCATTATTACCCATATTATGCAGTTATTATCGCTAGAACTATAATAAATATACTTATTACTCCCAATATTATCAATATAACATGCATTATTACCCACATAATGCAGTTATTATCGCTAGAACTGTAATAATTATACTTATTACTTATATTATTAGCAATATAACGTGCATTATTACCCATATAATGCAGTTATTATTTCTAGAACTGTAATAATTATACTTATTACTTATATTATTATCAATATAACATGCATTATTACCCATATAATGGAGTTATTATCGCTAGAACTGTAATAAATATACGTATTACTTTTATTATCATCAATATAACATGCATTATTACCCATATTATGCAGTTATTATCGATAGAACTGTAATAAATATACTTATAACTTTTATTATTATCAATATAACATGCACTAATAGCCATATTTTACTATTATTATCGCTAGAACTATAATAATTATACTTATTACTCCCGATATTATCAATATAACATGCCTTATTACCCATATAATGCAGTTATTATCGCTAGAACTGTAATAATTATACTTATTACTTATATTATTATCAATATAACATGCATTATTACCCATATTATGCAGTTATTATCGCAAGAACTATAATGAATATACTTATTACTCCCAATATTATCAATATAACATGCATTATTACCCATATAATGCAGTTATTATCTCTAGAACTGTAATAATTATACTTATTACTAATAATATTATCAATGTAACATGCATTATTACCCATATAATGGAGTTATTATCGCTAGAACTGTAATAATTATACTTATTACTTATATTATTATCAATATAACATGCATTATTACCCATATAATGGAGTTATTATCGCTAGAACTATAATAAATATACGTATTACTTTTATTATCATCAATATAACATGCATTATTACCCATATTATGCAGTTATTATCGCTAGAACTATAATAAATATACTTATTACTCCCAATATTATCAATATAACATGCATTATTACCCATATAATGCAGTTATCATCGCTAGAACTGTAATAATTATACTTACTACTAATAATATTATCAATGTAACATGCATTATTACCCATATAATGGAGTTATTATCGCTAGAACTGTAATAATTATACTTATTACTTATATTATTATCAATATAACATGCATTATTACCCATATAATGGAGTTATTATCGCTAGAACTGTAATAATTATACTAATTACATATATTATTATCAATATAACATGCATTATTACCCATATAATGCAGTTTTTATCGACAGAAGTATAATAAATATACTTATTACTTTTATTATTATCAATATAACAGGCACTATTAGCCATATTTTACTATTATTATCGCTAGAACTATAATAATTATACTTATTACTCCCGATATTATCAATATAACATGCCTTATTACGCATATAATGCAATTATTATCGCTAGAACTGTAATAATTATACTTATTACTTATATTATTAGCAATATAACGTGCATTGTTACCCATGTAGTGCACTTATTATCGCTAGAACTGTAATAAATATACGTATTACTCCCAATATTATCAATATAACATGCATTATTACCCATATAATGGAGTTATTATCGCTAGAACTGTAAGAATTATACTAATTACTTATATTATTATCAATATAACATGCATTATTACCCATATAATGCAGTTATTATCGACAGAAGTAAAATAAATATACTTATTACTTTTATTATTATAAATATAACATGCACTATTTGCCATATTTTACTATTATTATCGCTAGAACTATAATAATTATACTTATTACTCCCGATATTATCAATATAACATGCCTTATTACGCATATAATGCAATTATTATCGCTAGAACTGTAATAATTATACTTATTACTTATATTAGTATCAATACAACATGCATTATTACCCATATAATGCAGTTATTATCGCTAGAACTGTAATAATTATACTTATTACTTATATTATTAGCAATATAACGTGCATTATTACCCATATAATGCAGTTATTATCGCTAGAACTGTAATAAATATACTTATTACTTCCAATATTATCAATATAACATGCATTATTACCCATATAATGCAGTTATTATCGCTAGAACTGTAATAATTATACTTATTACTTATATTATTAGCAATATAACGTGCATTATTACCCATGTAATGCAGTTATTATCCCTAGAACTGTAATAATTTTACTTATTACTTATATTATTATCAATATAACATGCATTATTACCCATATTATGCAGTTATCATCGATAGAACTATAATAAATATACGTATTACTTTTATTATCATCAATATAACATGCATTATTACCCATATTATGCAGTTATTATCGAGAGATCTGAAATAAAGATACTTATTACTTTTACTATTATCAATATAACATGCACTATTAGCCATATTTTACTATTATTATCGCTAGAACTATAATAATTATACTTATTACTCCCGATATTATCAATATAACATGCCTTATTACGCATATAATGCAATTATTATCGCTAGAACTGTAATAATTATACTTATTACTTATATTATTAGCAATATAACGTGCATTATTACCTATATAATGCAGTTATTATCGCTAGAACTGTAATAATTATACTTATTACTTATATTATTATCAATATAACATGCATTATTACCCATATTATGCAGTTATTATCGATAGAACTGTAATAAAGATACATATTACTTTTACTATTATCAATATAACATGCACTATTAGCCATATTTTACTATTATTATCGCTAGAACTATAATAATTATACTTATTACTCCCGATATTATCAATATAACATGCCTTATTACCCATATAATGCAGTTATTATCGCTAGAACTGTAATAATTATACTTATTACTTATATTATTATCAATATAACATGCATTATTACCCATATTATGCAGTTATTATCGCTAGAACTATAATAAATATACTTATTACTCCCAATATTATCAATATAACATGCATTATTACCCACATAATGCAGTTATTATCGCTAGAACTGTAATAATTATACTTATTACTTATATTATTAGCAATATAACGTGCATTATTACCCATATAATGCAGTTATTATTCCTAGAACTGTAATAATTATACTTATTACTTATATTATTATCAATATAACATGCATTATTACCCATATAATGGAGTTATTATCGCTAGAACTGTAATAAATATACGTATTACTTTTATTATCATCAATATAACATGCATTATTACCCATATTATGCAGTTATTATCGATAGAACTGTAATAAATATACTTATAACTTTTATTATTATCAATATAACATGCACTAATAGCCATATTTTACTATTATTATCGCTAGAACTATAATAATTATACTTATTACTCCCGATATTATCAATATAACATGCCTTATTACCCATATAATGCAGTTATTATCGCTAGAACTGTAATAATTATACTTATTACTTATATTATTATCAATATAACATGCATTATTACCCATATTATGCAGTTATTATCGCAAGAACTATAATGAATATACTTATTACTCCCAATATTATCAATATAACATGCATTATTACCCATATAATGCAGTTATTATCTCTAGAACTGTAATAATTATACTTATTACTAATAATATTATCAATGTAACATGCATTATTACCCATATAATGGAGTTATTATCGCTAGAACTGTAATAATTATACTTATTACTTATATTATTATCAATATAACATGCATTATTACCCATATAATGGAGTTATTATCGCTAGAACTATAATAAATATACGTATTACTTTTATTATCATCAATATAACATGCATTATTACCCATATTATGCAGTTATTATCGCTAGAACTATAATAAATATACTTATTACTCCCAATATTATCAATATAACATGCATTATTACCCATATAATGCAGTTATCATCGCTAGAACTGTAATAATTATACTTACTACTAATAATATTATCAATGTAACATGCATTATTACCCATATAATGGAGTTATTATCGCTAGAACTGTAATAATTATACTTATTACTTATATTATTATCAATATAACATGCATTATTACCCATATAATGGAGTTATTATCGCTAGAACTGTAATAATTATACTAATTACATATATTATTATCAATATAACATGCATTATTACCCATATAATGCAGTTTTTATCGACAGAAGTATAATAAATATACTTATTACTTTTATTATTATCAATATAACAGGCACTATTAGCCATATTTTACTATTATTATCGCTAGAACTATAATAATTATACTTATTACTCCCGATATTATCAATATAACATGCCTTATTACGCATATAATGCAATTATTATCGCTAGAACTGTAATAATTATACTTATTACTTATATTATTAGCAATATAACGTGCATTGTTACCCATGTAGTGCACTTATTATCGCTAGAACTGTAATAAATATACGTATTACTCCCAATATTATCAATATAACATGCATTATTACCCATATAATGGAGTTATTATCGCTAGAACTGTAAGAATTATACTAATTACTTATATTATTATCAATATAACATGCATTATTACCCATATAATGCAGTTATTATCGACAGAAGTATAATAAATATACTTATTACTTTTATTATTATAAATATAACATGCACTATTTGCCATATTTTACTATTATTATCGCTAGAACTATAATAATTATACTTATTACTCCCGATATTATCAATATAACATGCCTTATTACGCATATAATGCAATTATTATCGCTAGAACTGTAATAATTATACTTATTACTTATATTAGTATCAATACAACATGCATTATTACCCATATAATGCAGTTATTATCGCTAGAACTGTAATAATTATACTTATTACTTATATTATTAGCAATATAACGTGCATTATTACCCATATAATGCAGTTATTATCGCTAGAACTGTAATAAATATACTTATTACTTCCAATATTATCAATATAACATGCATTATTACCCATATAATGCAGTTATTATCGCTAGAACTGTAATAATTATACTTATTACTTATATTATTAGCAATATAACGTGCATTATTACCCATGTAATGCAGTTATTATCCCTAGAACTGTAATAATTTTACTTATTACTTATATTATTATCAATATAACATGCATTATTACCCATATTATGCAGTTATCATCGATAGAACTATAATAAATATACGTATTACTTTTATTATCATCAACATAACATGCATTATTACCCATATAATGCAGTTATTATCGCTAGAACTGTAATAATTATACTTATTACTTATATTATTATCAATATAACATGCATTATTACCCATATAATGGAGTTATTATCGCTAGAACTGTAATAAATATACGTATTACTTTTATTATCATCAATATAACATGCATTATTACCCATATTATGCAGTTATTATCGATAGAACTATAATAAATATACGTATTACCTTTATTATCATCAATATAACATGCATTATTACCCATATTATGCAGTTATTATCGAGAGATCTGAAATAAAGATACTTATTACTTTTACTATTATCAATATAACATGCACTATTAGCCATATTTTACTATTATTATCGCTAGAACTATAATAATTATACTTATTACTCCCGATATTATCAATATAACATGCCTTATTACGCATATAATGCAATTATTATCGCTAGAACTGTAATAATTATACTTATTACTTATATTATTAGCAATATAACGTGCATTATTACCTATATAATGCAGTTATTATCGCTAGAACTGTAATAATTATACTTATTACTTATATTATTATCAATATAACATGCATTATTACCCATATAATGGAGTTATTATCGCTAGAACTGTAATAAATATACGTATTACTTTTATTATCATCAATATAACATGCATTATTACCCATATTATGCAGTTATTATCGATAGAACTATAATAAATATACGTATTACCTTTATTATCATCAATATAACATGCATTATTACCCATATTATGCAGTTATTATCGAGAGATCTGAAATAAAGATACTTATTACTTTTACTATTATCAATATAACATGCACTATTAGCCATATTTTACTATTATTATCGCTAGAACTATAATAATTATACTTATTACTCCCGATATTATCAATATAACATGCCTTATTACGCATATAATGCAATTATTATCGCTAGAACTGTAATAATTATACTTATTACTTATATTATTAGCAATATAACGTGCATTATTACCTATATAATGCAGTTATTATCGCTAGAACTGTAATAATTATACTTATTACTTATATTATTATCAATATAACATGCATTATTACCCATATTATGCAGTTATTATCGATAGAACTGTAATAAAGATACATATTACTTTTACTATTATCAATATAACATGCACTATTAGCCATATTTTACTATTATTATCGCTAGAACTATAATAATTATACTTATTACTCCCGATATTATCAATATAACATGCCTTATTACCCATATAATGCAGTTATTATCGCTAGAACTGTAATAATTATACTTATTACTTATATTATTAGCAATATAACATGCATTATTACCCACATAATGCAGTTATTATCGCTAGAACTGTAATAATTATACTTATTACTTATATTATTATCAATATAACATGCATTATTACCCATATTATGCAGTTATTATCGCTAGAACTATAATAAATATACTTATTACTCCCAATATTATCAATATAACATGCATTATTACCCACATAATGCAGTTATTATCGCTAGAACTGTAATAATTATACTTATTACTTATATTATTAGCAATATAACGTGCATTATTACCCATATAATGCAGTTATTATTTCTAGAACTGTAATAATTATACTTATTACTTATATTATTATCAATATAACATGCATTATTACCCATATAATGGAGTTATTATCGCTAGAACTGTAATAAATATACGTATTACTTTTATTATCATCAATATAACATGCATTATTACCCATATTATGCAGTTATTATCGATAGAACTGTAATAAATATACTTATAACTTTTATTATTATCAATATAACATGCACTAATAGCCATATTTTACTATTATTATCGCTAGAACTATAATAATTATACTTATTACTCCCGATATTATCAATATAACATGCCTTATTACCCATATAATGCAGTTATTATCGCTAGAACTGTAATAATTATACTTATTACTTATATTATTATCAATATAACATGCATTATTACCCATATTATGCAGTTATTATCGCAAGAACTATAATGAATATACTTATTACTCCCAATATTATCAATATAACATGCATTATTACCCATATAATGCAGTTATTATCTCTAGAACTGTAATAATTATACTTATTACTAATAATATTATCAATGTAACATGCATTATTACCCATATAATGGAGTTATTATCGCTAGAACTGTAATAATTATACTTATTACTTATATTATTATCAATATAACATGCATTATTACCCATATAATGGAGTTATTATCGCTAGAACTATAATAAATATACGTATTACTTTTATTATCATCAATATAACATGCATTATTACCCATATTATGCAGTTATTATCGCTAGAACTATAATAAATATACTTATTACTCCCAATATTATCAATATAACATGCATTATTACCCATATAATGCAGTTATCATCGCTAGAACTGTAATAATTATACTTACTACTTATATTATTAGCAGTATAACGTGCATTATTACCCATATAACGCATTTATTATCTCTAGAACTGTAATAATTATACTTATTACTCCCGATATTATCAATATAACATGCCTTATTACGCATATAATGCAATTATTATCGCTAGAACTGTAATAATTATAGTTATTACTTATATTATTAGCAATATAACGTGCATTATTACCTATATAATGCAGTTATTATCGCTAGAACTGTAATAATTATACTTATTACTTATATTATTATCAATATAACATGCATTATTACCCATATAATGGAGTTATTATCGCTAGAACTGTAATAAATATACGTATTACTTTTATTATCATCAATATAACATGCATTATTACCCATATTATGCAGTTATTATCGATAGAACTATAATAAATATACTTAGTACTTTTATTATTATCAATATAACGTGCATTATTACCCATATTATGCAGTTATTATCGGTAGAACTGTAATAAATATACTTATTACTTTTATTATTATAAATATAACATGCACTATTTGCCATGTTTTACTATTATTATCCCTAGAACTATAATAATTATACTTATTACTCCCGATATTATCAATACAACATGCATTATTACCCATATAATGCAGTTATTATCGCTAGAACTGTAATAATTATACTTATTACTTATATTATTAGCAATATAACGTGCATTATTACCCATATAATGCAGTTATTATCGCTAGAACTGTAATAAATATACTTATTACTTCCAATATTATCAATATAACATGCATTATTACCCATATAATGCAGTTATTATCGCTAGAACTGTAATAATTATACTTATTACTTATATTATTAGCAATATAACGTGCATTGTTACCTATATAATGCAGTTATTATCGCTTGAACTGTAATAATTATACTTATTACTTATATTATTATCAATATAACATGCATTATTACCCATATAATGGAGTTATTATCGCTAGAACTGTAAAAAATATACGTATTACTTTTATTATCATCAATATAACATGCATTATTACCCATATTATGCAGTTATTATCGATAGAACTATAATAAATATACGTATTACTTTTATTATCATCAATATAACATGCATTATTACCCATATTATGCAGTTATTATCGATAGAACTGTAATAATTATACTCATTACTTATATTATTAGCAATATAACGTGCATTATTACCCATATTATGCAGTTATTATCGCTAGAACTATAATAAATATACTTATTACTCCCAATATTATCAATATAACATGCATTATTACCCATATAATGCAGTTATCATCGCTAGAACTGTAATAATTATACTTACTACTTATATTATTAGCAGTATAACGTGCATTGTTACCCATATAACGCAGTTATTATCTCTAGAACTGTAATAATTATACTTATTACTTATATTATTATCAATATAACATGCATTATTACCCATATAATGGAGTTATTATCGCTAGAACTGTAATAATTATACTAATTACTTATATTATTATCAATATAACATGCATTATTACCCATATAATGCAGTTATTATCGACAGAAGTATAATAAATATACTTATTACTTTTATTATTATCAATATAACAGGTACTATTAGCCATATTTTACTATTATTATCGCTAGAACTATAATAATTATACTTATTACTCCCGATATTATCAATATAACATGCCTTATTACGCATATAATGCAATTATTATCGCTAGAACTGTAATAATTATACTTATTACTTATATTATTAGCAATATAACGTGCATTATTACCTATATAATGCAGTTATTATCGCTAGAACTGTAATAATTATACTTATTACTTATATTATTATCAATATAACATGCATTATTACCCATATAATGGAGTTATTATCGCTAGAACTGTAATAAATATACGTATTACTTTTATTATCATCAATATAACATGCATTATTACCCATATTATGCAGTTATTATCGATAGAACTATAATAAATATACGTATTACTTTTATTATCATCAATATAACATGCAGTATTACCCATATTATGCAGTTATTATCGATAGAACTATAATAAATATACTTAGTACTTTTATTATTATCAATATAACATGCATTATTACCCATATTATGCAGTTATTATCGGTAGAACTGTAATAAATATACTTATTACTTTTATTATTATAAATATAACATGCACTATTTGCCATGTTTTACTATTATTATCCCTAGAACTATAATAATTATACTTATTACTCCCGATATTATCAATACAACATGCATTATTACCCATATAATGCAGTTATTATCGCTAGAACTGTAATAATTATACTTATTACTTATATTATTAGCAATATAACGTGCATTATTACCCATATAATGCAGTTATTATCGCTAGAACTGTAATAAATATACTTATTACTTCCAATATTATCAATATAACATGCTTTATTACCCATATAATGCAGTTATTATCGCTAGAACTGTAATAATTATACTTATTACTTATATTATTAGCAATATAACGTGCATTATTACCCATATAATGCAGTTATTATCTCTAGAACTGTAATAAATATACTTACTACTTTCATTATCATCAATATAACATGCATTATTACCCATATTATGCAGTTATTATCGATAGAACTGTAATAAATATACTTAGTACTTTTATTATTATCAATATAACATGCATTATTACCCATATTATGCAGTTATTATCGGTAGAACTGTAATAAATATACTTATTACTTTTATTATTATAAATATAACATGCACTATTTGCCATGTTTTACTATTATTATCCCTAGAACTATAATAATTATACTTATTACTCCCGATATTATCAATACAACATGCATTATTACCCATATAATGCAGTTATTATCGCTAGAACTGTAATAATTATACTTATTACTTATATTATTAGCAATATAACGTGCATTATTACCCATATAATGCAGTTATTATCGCTAGAACTGTAATAATTATACTTATTACTTATATTATTAGCAATATAACATGCATTATTACCCATATAATGCAGTTATTATCGCTAGAACTGTAATAATTATACTTATTACTTATATTATTATCAATATAACATGCATTATTACCCATATAATGGAGTTATTATCGCTAGAACTGTAATAAATATACTTACTACTTTTATTATCATCAATATAACATGCAGTATTACCCCTATTATGCAGTTATTATCGATAGAACTATAATAAATATACGTATTACTTTTATTATCATCAACATAACATGCATTATTATCCATATAATGCAGTTATTATCGCTAGAACTGTAATAAATATACTTATTACTTCCAATATTATCAATATAACATGCATTATTACCCATATAATGCAGTTATTATCGCTAGAACTGTAATAATTATACTAATTACATATATTATTATCAATATAACATGCATTATTACCCATATAATGCAGTTATTATCGACAGAAGTATAATAAATATACTTATTACTTTTATTATTATCAATATAACAGGCACTATTAGCCATATTTTACTATTATTATCGCTAGAACTATAATAATTATACTTATTACTCCCGATATTATCAATATAACATGCCTTATTACGCATATAATGCAATTATTATCGCTAGAACTGTAATAATTATACTTATTACTTATATTATTAGCAATATAACGTGCATTATTACCCATATAATGCAGTTATTATCGCTAGAACTGTAATAAATATACTTATTACTTCCAATATTATCAATATAACATGCATTATTACGCATATAATGCAGTTATTATCGCTAGAACTGTAATAATTATACTTATTACTGATATTATTAGCAATATAACGTGCATTATTACCCATATAATGCAGTTATTATCGCTAGAACTGTAATAATTATACTTATTACTTATATTATTAGCAATATAACGTGCATTATTACCCATATTATGCAGTTATTATCGGTAGAAATGTAATAAATATACTTATTACTTTTATTATTATAAATATAACATGCACTATTTGCCATGTTTTACTATTATTATCCCTAGAACTATAATAATTATACTTATTACTCCCGATATTATCAATACAACATGCATTATTACCCATATAATGCAGTTATTATCGCTAGAACTGTAATAATTATACTTATTACTTATATTATTAGCAATATAACGTGCATTATTACCCATATAATGCAGTTATTATCGCTAGAACTGTAATAAATATACTTATTACTTCCAATATTATCAATATAACATGCATTATTACCCATATAATGCAGTTATTATCGACAGAAGTATAATAAATATACTTATTACTTTTATTATTATAAATATAACATGCACTATTTGCCATATTTTACTATTATTATCGCTAGAACTATAATAATTATACTTATTACTCCCGATATTATCAATATAACATGCCTTATTACGCATATAATGCAATTATTATCGCTAGAACTGTAATAATTATACTTATTACTTATATTAGTATCAATACAACATGCATTATTACCCATATAATGCAGTTATTATCGCTAGAACTGTAATAATTATACTTATTACTTATATTATTAGCAATATAACGTGCATTATTACCCATGTAATGCAGTTATTATCCCTAGAACTGTAATAATTTTACTTATTACTTATATTATTATCAATATAACATGCATTATTACCCATATTATGCAGTTATCATCGATAGAACTATAATAAATATACGTATTACTTTTATTATCATCAACATAACATGCATTATTACCCATATAATGCAGTTATTATCGCTAGAACTGTAATAATTATACTTATTACTTATATTATTATCAATATAACATGCATTATTACCCATATAATGGAGTTATTATCGCTAGAACTGTAATAAATATACGTATTACTTTTATTATCATCAATATAACATGCATTATTACCCATATTATGCAGTTATTATCGATAGAACTATAATAAATATACGTATTACTTTTATTATCATCAATATAACATGCATTATTACCCATATTATGCAGTTATTATCGAGAGATCTGAAATAAAGATACTTATTACTTTTACTATTATCAATATAACATGCACTATTAGCCATATTTTACTATTATTATCGCTAGAACTATAATAATTATACTTATTACTCCCGATATTATCAATATAACATGCCTTATTACGCATATAATGCAATTATTATCGCTAGAACTGTAATAATTATACTTATTACTTATATTAGTATCAATACAACATGCATTATTACCCATATAATGCAGTTATTATCGCTAGAACTGTAATAATTATACTTATTACTTATATTATTAGCAATATAACGTGCATTATTACCCATGTAATGCAGTTATTATCCCTAGAACTGTAATAATTTTACTTATTACTTATATTATTATCAATATAACATGCATTATTACCCATATTATGCAGTTATCATCGATAGAACTATAATAAATATACGTATTACTTTTATTATCATCAACATAACATGCATTATTACCCATATAATGCAGTTATTATCGCTAGAACTGTAATAATTATACTTATTACTTATATTATTATCAATATAACATGCATTATTACCCATATAATGGAGTTATTATCGCTAGAACTGTAATAAATATACGTATTACTTTTATTATCATCAATATAACATGCATTATTACCCATATTATGCAGTTATTATCGATAGAACTATAATAAATATACGTATTACTTTTATTATCATCAATATAACATGCATTATTACCCATATTATGCAGTTATTATCGAGAGATCTGAAATAAAGATACTTATTACTTTTACTATTATCAATATAACATGCACTATTAGCCATATTTTACTATTATTATCGCTAGAACTATAATAATTATACTTATTACTCCCGATATTATCAATATAACATGCCTTATTACGCATATAATGCAATTATTATCGCTAGAACTGTAATAATTATACTTATTACTTATATTATTAGCAATATAACGTGCATTATTACCTATATAATGCAGTTATTATCGCTAGAACTGTAATAATTATACTTATTACTTATATTATTATCAATATAACATGCATTATTACCCATATTATGCAGTTATTATCGATAGAACTGTAATAAAGATACATATTACTTTTACTATTATCAATATAACATGCACTATTAGCCATATTTTACTATTATTATCGCTAGAACTATAATAATTATACTTATTACTCCCGATATTATCAATATAACATGCCTTATTACCCATATAATGCAGTTATTATCGCTAGAACTGTAATAATTATACTTATTACTTATATTATTAGCAATATAACATGCATTATTACCCACATAATGCAGTTATTATCGCTAGAACTGTAATAATTATACTTATTACTTATATTATTATCAATATAACATGCATTATTACCCATATTATGCAGTTATTATCGCTAGAACTATAATAAATATACTTATTACTCCCAATATTATCAATATAACATGCATTATTACCCACATAATGCAGTTATTATCGCTAGAACTGTAATAATTATACTTATTACTTATATTATTAGCAATATAACGTGCATTATTACCCATATAATGCAGTTATTATTTCTAGAACTGTAATAATTATACTTATTACTTATATTATTATCAATATAACATGCATTATTACCCATATAATGGAGTTATTATCGCTAGAACTGTAATAAATATACGTATTACTTTTATTATCATCAATATAACATGCATTATTACCCATATTATGCAGTTATTATCGATAGAACTGTAATAAATATACTTATAACTTTTATTATTATCAATATAACATGCACTAATAGCCATATTTTACTATTATTATCGCTACAACTATAATAATTATACTTATTACTCCCGATATTATCAATATAACATGCCTTATTACGCATATAATGCAATTATTATCGCTAGAACTGTAATAATTATACTTATTACTTATATTATTAGCAATATAACGTGCATTATTACCCATATAATGCAGTTATTGTCGCTAGAACTGTAATAAATATACTTATTACTTCCAATATTATCAATATAACATGCATTATTACGCATATAATGCAGTTATTATCGCTAGAACTGTAATAATTATACTTATTACTGATATTATTAGCAATATAACGTGCATTATTACCCATATAATGCAGTTATTATCGCTAGAACTGTAATAAATATACGTATTACTTTTATTATCATCAATATAACATGCATTATTACCCATATTATGCAGTTATTATCGCTAGAACTATAATAAATATACTTATTACTCCCAATATTATCAATATAACATGCATTATTACCCATATAATGCAGTTATCATCGCTAGAACTGTAATAATTATACTTACTACTAATAATATTATCAATGTAACATGCATTATTACCCATATAATGGAGTTATTATCGCTAGAACTGTAATAATTATACTTATTACTTATATTATTATCAATATAACATGCATTATTACCCATATAATGGAGTTATTATCGCTAGAACTGTAATAATTATACTAATTACATATATTATTATCAATATAACATGCATTATTACCCATATAATGCAGTTATTATCGACAGAAGTATAATAAATATACTTATTACTTTTATTATTATCAATATAACAGGCACTATTAGCCATATTTTACTATTATTATCGCTAGAACTATAATAATTATACTTATTACTCCCGATATTATCAATATAACATGCCTTATTACGCATATAATGCAATTATTATCGCTAGAAGTGTAATAATTATACTTATTACTTATATTATTAGCAATATAACGTGCATTGTTACCCATGTAGTGCACTTATTATCGCTAGAACTGTAATAAATATACGTATTACTCCCAATATTATCAATATAACATGCATTATTACCCATATAATGGAGTTATTATCGCTAGAACTGTAAGAATTATACTAATTACTTATATTATTATCAATATAACATGCATTATTACCCATATAATGCAGTTATTATCGACAGAAGTATAATAAATATACTTATTACTTTTATTATTATAAATATAACATGCACTATTTGCCATATTTTACTATTATTATCGCTAGAACTATAATAATTATACTTATTACTTCCAATATTATCAATATAACATGCATTATTACCCATATAATGCAGTTATTATCGCTAGAACTGTAATAATTATACTTATTACTTATATTATTAGCAATATAACGTGCATTATTACCCATATAATGCAGTTATTATCGCTAGAACTGTAATAATTATACTTATTACTTATATTATTAGCAATATAACATGCATTATTACCCACATAATGCAGTTATTATCGCTAGAACTGTAATAATTATACTTATTACTTATATTATTATCAATATAACATGCATTATTACCCATATTATGCAGTTATTATCGCTAGAACTATAATAAATATACTTATTACTCCCAATATTATCAATATAACATGCATTATTACCCACATAATGCAGTTATTATCGCTAGAACTGTAATAATTATACTTATTACTTATATTATTAGCAATATAACGTGCATTATTACCCATATAATGCAGTTATTATTTCTAGAACTGTAATAATTATACTTATTACTTATATTATTATCAATATAACATGCATTATTACCCATATAATGGAGTTATTATCGATAGAACTATAATAAATATACTTATTACTCCCAATATTATCAATATAACATGCATTATTACCCACATAATGCAGTTATTATCGCTAGAACTGTAATAATTATACTTATTACTTATATTATTAGCAATATAACGTGCATTATTACCCATATAATGCAGTTATTATTTCTAGAACTGTAATAATTATACTTATTACTTATATTATTATCAATATAACATGCATTATTACCCATATAATGGAGTTATTATCGATAGAACTATAATAAATATACGTATTACTTTTATTATCATCAACATAACATGCATTATTACCCATATAATGCAGTTATTATCGCTAGAACTGTAATAATTATACTTATTACTTATATTATTATCAATATAACATGCATTATTACCCATATAATGGAGTTATTATCGCTAGAACTGTAATAAATATACGTATTACTTTTATTATCATCAATATAACATGCATTATTACCCATATTATGCAGTTATTATCGATAGAACTATAATAAATATACGTATTACTTTTATTATCATCAATATAACATGCATTATTACCCATATTGTGCAGTTATTGTCGATAGAACTGTAATAAAGATACTTATTACTTTTACTATTATCAATATAACATGCACTATTAGCCATATTTTACTATTATTATCGCTAGAACTATAATAATTATACTTATAACTCCCGATATTATCAATATAACATGCATTATTACCCATATAATGCAATTATTATCGCTAGAACTGTAATAATTATACTTATTACTTATATTATTAGCAATATAACGTGCATTGTTACCCATGTAGTGCACTTATTATCGCTAGAACTGTAATAATTATACTTATTACTTATATTATTATCAATATAACATGCATTACTACCCATATAATGGAGTTATTATCGCTAGAACTGTAATAAATATACGTATTACTTTTATTATCATCAATATAACATGCATTATTACCCATATTATGCAGTTAGTATCGATAGAACTGTAATAAATATACTTATAACTTTTATTATTATCAATATAACATGCACTAATAGCCATATTTTACTATTATTATCGCTAGAACTATAATAATTATACTTATTACTCCCGATATTATCAATATAACATGCCTTATTACGCATATAATGCAGTTATTATCGCTAGAACTGTAATAAATATACTTACTACTTTCATTATCATCAATATAACATGCATTATTACCCATATTATGCAGTTATTATCGATAGAACTGTAATAAATATACTTAGTACTTTTATTATTATCAATATAACATGCATTATTACCCATATTATGCAGTTATTATCGATAGAACTGTAATAATTATACTCATTACTTATATTATTAGCAACATAACTAGCATTATTACCCATATTATGCAGTTATTATCGCTAGAACTATAATAAATATACTTATTACTCTCAATATCATCAATATAACATGCATTATTGCCCATATAATGCAGTTATCATCGCTAGAACTGTAATAATTATACTTACTACTTATATTATTAGCAATATAACGTGCATTATTACCCATATAACGCAGTTATTATCTCTAGAACTGTAATAATTATACTTATTACTCCCGATATTATCAATATAACATGCCTTATTACGCATATAATGCAATTATTATCGCTGGAACTGTAATAATTATAGTTATTACTTATATTATTAGCAATATAACGTGCATTATTACCTATATAATGCAGTTATTATCGCTTGAACTGTAATAATTATACTTATTACTTATATTATTATCAATATAACATGCATTATTACCCATATAATGG
Organism: Megachile leachella; assembly: GCA_963576845.1. Classification (NCBI taxonomy): domain Eukaryota; kingdom Metazoa; phylum Arthropoda; class Insecta; order Hymenoptera; family Megachilidae; genus Megachile; species Megachile leachella. The sequence continues at coordinate 438,201 of CAUYWW010000251.1, read as the reverse complement.
AGTTATTATCGCTAGAACTGTAAAAAATATACGTATTACTTTTATTATCATCAATATAACATGCATTATTACCCATATTATGCAGTTATTATCGATAGAACTATAATAAATATACGTATTACTTTTATTATCATCAATATAACATGCATTATTACCCATATTATGCAGTTATTATCGATAGAACTGTAATAATTATACTCATTACTTATATTATTAGCAATACAACGTGCATTATTACCCATATTATGCAGTTATTATCGCTAGAACTATAATAAATATACTTATTACTCCCAATATTATCAATATAACATGCATTATTACCCATATAATGCAGTTATCATCGCTAGAACTGTAATAATTATACCTACTACTTATATTATTAGCAGTATAACGTGCATTGTTACCCATATAACGCAGTTATTATCTCTAGAACTGTAATAATTATACTTATTACTCCCGATATTATCAATATAACATGCCTTATTACGCATATAATGCAATTATTATCGCTGGAACTGTAATAATTATAGTTATTACTTATATTATTAGCAATATAACGTGCATTATTACCTATATAATGCAGTTATTATCGCTTGAACTGTAATAATTATACTTATTACTTATATTATTATCAATATAACATGCATTATTACCCATATAATGGAGTTATTATCGCTAGAACTGTAAAAAATATACGTATTACTTTTATTATCATCAATATAACATGCATTATTACCCATATTATGCAGTTATTATCGATAGAACTATAATAAATATACGTATTACTTTTATTATCATCAATATAACATGCATTATTACCCATATTATGCAGTTATTATCGATAGAACTGTAATAATTATACTCATTACTTATATTATTAGCAATATAACGTGCATTATTACCCATATTATGCAGTTATTATCGCTAGAACTATAATAAATATACTTATTACTCCCAATATTATCAATATAACATGCATTATAACCCATATAATGCAGTTATCATCGCTAGAACTGTAATAATTATACTTACTACTTATATTATTAGCAGTATAACGTGCATTGTTACCCATATAACGCAGTTATTATCTCTAGAACTGTAATAATTATACTTATTACTTATATTATTATCAATATAACATGCATTATTACCCATATAATGGAGTTATTATCGCTAGAACTGTAATAATTATACTAATTACTTATATTATTATCAATATAACATGCATTATTACCCATATAATGCAGTTATTATCGACAGCAGTATAATAAATATACTTATTACTTTTATTATTATCAATATAACAGGCACTATTAGCCATATTATACTATTATTATCGCTAGAACTATAATAATTATACTTATTACTCCCGATATTATCAATATAACATGCATTATTACCCATATAATGCAGTTATTGTCGCTAGAACTGTAATAAATATACTTATTACTTCCAATATTATCAATATAACATGCATTATTACGCATATAATGCAGTTATTATCGCTAGAACTGTAATAATTATACTTATTACTGATATTATTAGCAATATAACGTGCATTATTACCCATATAATGCAGTTATTATCGCTAGAACTGTAATAAATATACGTATTACTTTTATTATCATCAATATAACATGCATTATTACCCATATTATGCAGTTATTATCGCTAGAACTATAATAAATATACTTATTACTCCCAATATTATCAATATAACATGCATTATTACCCATATAATGCAGTTATCATCGCTAGAACTGTAATAATTATACTTACTACTAATAATATTATCAATGCAACATGCATTATTACCCATATAATGCAGTTATTATCGACAGAAGTATAATAAATATACTTATTACTTTTATTATTATCAATATAACAGGCACTATTAGCCATATTTTACTATTATTATCGCTAGAACTATAATAATTATACTTATTACTCCCGATATTATCAATATAACATGCCTTATTACGCATATAATGCAATTATTATCGCTAGAACTGTAATAATTATACTTATTACTTATATTATTAGCAATATAACGTGCATTGTTACCCATGTAGTGCACTTATTATCGCTAGAACTGTAATAAATATACGTATTACTCCCAATATTATCAATATAACATGCATTATTACCCATATAATGGAGTTATTATCGCTAGAACTGTAAGAATTATACTAATTACTTATATTATTATCAATATAACATGCATTATTACCCATATAATGCAGTTATTATCGACAGAAGTATAATAAATATACTTATTACTTTTATTATTATAAATATAACATGCACTATTTGCCATATTTTACTATTATTATCGCTAGAACTATAATAATTATACTTATTACTCCCGATATTATCAATATAACATGCCTTATTACGCATATAATGCAATTATTATCGCTAGAACTGTAATAATTATACTTATTACTTATATTAGTATCAATACAACATGCATTATTACCCATATAATGCAGTTATTATCGCTAGAACTGTAATAATTATACTTATTACTTATATTATTAGCAATATAACGTGCATTATTACCCATATAATGCAGTTATTATCGCTAGAACTGTAATAAATATACTTATTACTTCCAATATTATCAATATAACATGCATTATTACCCATATAATGCAGTTATTATCGCTAGAACTGTAATAATTATACTTATTACTTATATTATTAGCAATATAACGTGCATTATTACCCATGTAATGCAGTTATTATCCCTAGAACTGTAATAATTTTACTTATTACTTATATTATTATCAATATAACATGCATTATTACCCATATTATGCAGTTATCATCGATAGAACTATAATAAATATACGTATTACTTTTATTATCATCAACATAACATGCATTATTACCCATATAATGCAGTTATTATCGCTAGAACTGTAATAATTATACTTATTACTTATATTATTATCAATATAACATGCATTATTACCCATATAATGGAGTTATTATCGCTAGAACTGTAATAAATATACGTATTACTTTTATTATCATCAATATAACATGCATTATTACCCATATTATGCAGTTATTATCGATAGAACTATAATAAATATACGTATTACTTTTATTATCATCAATATAACATGCATTATTACCCATATTATGCAGTTATTATCGAGAGATCTGAAATAAAGATACTTATTACTTTTACTATTATCAATATAACATGCACTATTAGCCATATTTTACTATTATTATCGCTAGAACTATAATAATTATACTTATTACTCCCGATATTATCAATATAACATGCCTTATTACGCATATAATGCAATTATTATCGCTAGAACTGTAATAATTATACTTATTACTTATATTATTAGCAATATAACGTGCATTATTACCTATATAATGCAGTTATTATCGCTAGAACTGTAATAATTATACTTATTACTTATATTATTATCAATATAACATGCATTATTACCCATATTATGCAGTTATTATCGATAGAACTGTAATAAAGATACATATTACTTTTACTATTATCAATATAACATGCACTATTAGCCATATTTTACTATTATTATCGCTAGAACTATAATAATTATACTTATTACTCCCGATATTATCAATATAACATGCCTTATTACCCATATAATGCAGTTATTATCGCTAGAACTGTAATAATTATACTTATTACTTATATTATTAGCAATATAACATGCATTATTACCCACATAATGCAGTTATTATCGCTAGAACTGTAATAATTATACTTATTACTTATATTATTATCAATATAACATGCATTATTACCCATATTATGCAGTTATTATCGCTAGAACTATAATAAATATACTTATTACTCCCAATATTATCAATATAACATGCATTATTACCCACATAATGCAGTTATTATCGCTAGAACTGTAATAATTATACTTATTACTTATATTATTAGCAATATAACGTGCATTATTACCCATATAATGCAGTTATTATTTCTAGAACTGTAATAATTATACTTATTACTTATATTATTATCAATATAACATGCATTATTACCCATATAATGGAGTTATTATCGCTAGAACTGTAATAAATATACGTATTACTTTTATTATCATCAATATAACATGCATTATTACCCATATTATGCAGTTATTATCGATAGAACTGTAATAAATATACTTATAACTTTTATTATTATCAATATAACATGCACTAATAGCCATATTTTACTATTATTATCGCTAGAACTATAATAATTATACTTATTACTCCCGATATTATCAATATAACATGCCTTATTACCCATATAATGCAGTTATTATCGCTAGAACTGTAATAATTATACTTATTACTTATATTATTATCAATATAACATGCATTATTACCCATATTATGCAGTTATTATCGCAAGAACTATAATGAATATACTTATTACTCCCAATATTATCAATATAACATGCATTATTACCCATATAATGCAGTTATTATCTCTAGAACTGTAATAATTATACTTATTACTAATAATATTATCAATGTAACATGCATTATTACCCATATAATGGAGTTATTATCGCTAGAACTGTAATAATTATACTTATTACTTATATTATTATCAATATAACATGCATTATTACCCATATAATGGAGTTATTATCGCTAGAACTATAATAAATATACGTATTACTTTTATTATCATCAATATAACATGCATTATTACCCATATTATGCAGTTATTATCGCTAGAACTATAATAAATATACTTATTACTCCCAATATTATCAATATAACATGCATTATTACCCATATAATGCAGTTATCATCGCTAGAACTGTAATAATTATACTTACTACTTATATTATTAGCAGTATAACGTGCATTATTACCCATATAACGCATTTATTATCTCTAGAACTGTAATAATTATACTTATTACTCCCGATATTATCAATATAACATGCCTTATTACGCATATAATGCAATTATTATCGCTAGAACTGTAATAATTATAGTTATTACTTATATTATTAGCAATATAACGTGCATTATTACCTATATAATGCAGTTATTATCGCTAGAACTGTAATAATTATACTTATTACTTATATTATTATCAATATAACATGCATTATTACCCATATAATGGAGTTATTATCGCTAGAACTGTAATAAATATACGTATTACTTTTATTATCATCAATATAACATGCATTATTACCCATATTATGCAGTTATTATCGATAGAACTATAATAAATATACGTATTACTTTTATTATCATCAATATAACATGCAGTATTACCCATATTATGCAGTTATTATCGATAGAACTATAATAAATATACTTAGTACTTTTATTATTATCAATATAACGTGCATTATTACCCATATTATGCAGTTATTATCGGTAGAACTGTAATAAATATACTTATTACTTTTATTATTATAAATATAACATGCACTATTTGCCATGTTTTACTATTATTATCCCTAGAACTATAATAATTATACTTATTACTCCCGATATTATCAATACAACATGCATTATTACCCATATAATGCAGTTATTATCGCTAGAACTGTAATAATTATACTTATTACTCATATTATTAGCAATATAACGTGCATTATTACCCATATAATGCAGTTATTATCGCTAGAACTGTAATAAATATACTTATTACTTCCAATATTATCAATATAACATGCATTATTACCCATATAATGCAGTTATTATCGCTAGAACTGTAATAATTATACTTATTACTTATATTATTAGCAATATAACGTGCATTGTTACCTATATAATGCAGTTATTATCGCTTGAACTGTAATAATTATACTTATTACTTATATTATTATCAATATAACATGCATTATTACCCATATAATGGAGTTATTATCGCTAGAACTGTAAAAAATATACGTATTACTTTTATTATCATCAATATAACATGCATTATTACCCATATTATGCAGTTATTATCGATAGAACTATAATAAATATACGTATTACTTTTATTATCATCAATATAACATGCATTATTACCCATATTATGCAGTTATTATCGATAGAACTATAATAAATATACGTATTACTTTTATTATCATCAATATAACATGCAGTATTACCCATATTATGCAGTTATTATCGATAGAACTATAATAAATATACTTAGTACTTTTATTATTATCAATATAACATGCATTATTACCCATATTATGCAGTTATTATCGGTAGAACTGTAATAAATATACTTATTACTTTTATTATTATAAATATAACATGCACTATTTGCCATGTTTTACTATTATTATCCCTAGAACTATAATAATTATACTTATTACTCCCGATATTATCAATACAACATGCATTATTACCCATATAATGCAGTTATTATCGCTAGAACTGTAATAATTATACTTATTACTTATATTATTAGCAATATAACGTGCATTATTACCCATATAATGCAGTTATTATCGCTAGAACTGTAATAAATATACTTATTACTTCCAATATTATCAATATAACATGCTTTATTACCCATATAATGCAGTTATTATCGCTAGAACTGTAATAATTATACTTATTACTTATATTATTAGCAATATAACGTGCATTATTACCCATATAATGCAGTTATTATCTCTAGAACTGTAATAATTATACTTATTACTTATATTATTATTAATATAACAGGCACTATTAGCTATATTTTACTATTGTTATCGCTAGAACTATAATAATTACACTTATTACGCCCCATATTATCAATATAACATGCATTATTACCCATATAATGCAGTTATTATCCCTAGAACTGTAATAAATATACTTACTACTTTCATTATCATCAATATAACATGCATTATTACCCATATTATGCAGTTATTATCGATAGAACTGTAATAAATATACTTAGTACTTTTATTATTATCAATATAACATGCATTATTACCCATATTATGCAGTTATTATCGGTAGAACTGTAATAAATATACTTATTACTTTTATTATTATAAATATAACATGCACTATTTGCCATGTTTTACTATTATTATCCCTAGAACTATAATAATTATACTTATTACTCCCGATATTATCAATACAACATGCATTATTACCCATATAATGCAGTTATTATCGCTAGAACTGTAATAATTATACTTATTACTTATATTATTAGCAATATAACGTGCATTATTACCCATATAATGCAGTTATTATCGCTAGAACTGTAATAATTATACTTATTACTTATATTATTAGCAATATAACATGCATTATTACCCATATAATGCAGTTATTATCGCTAGAACTGTAATAATTATACTTATTACTTATATTATTATCAATATAACATGCATTATTACCCATATAATGGAGTTATTATCGCTAGAACTGTAATAAATATACTTACTACTTTTATTATCATCAATATAACATGCCGTATTACCCCTATTATGCAGTTATTATCGATAGAACTATAATAAATATACGTATTACTTTTATTATCATCAACATAACATGCATTATTATCCATATAATGCAGTTAGTATCGCTAGAACTGTAATAAATATACTTATTACTTCCAATATTATCAATATAACATGCATTATTACCCATATAATGCAGTTATTATCGCTAGAACTGTAATAATTATACTAATTACATATATTATTATCAATATAACATGCATTATTACCCATATAATGCAGTTATTATCGACAGAAGTATAATAAATATACTTATTACTTTTATTATTATCAATATAACAGGCACTATTAGCCATATTTTACTATTATTATCGCTAGAACTATAATAATTATACTTATTACTCCCGATATTATCAATATAACATGCCTTATTACGCATATAATGCAATTATTATCGCTAGAACTGTAATAATTATACTTATTACTTATATTATTAGCAATATAACGTGCATTATTACCCATATAATGCAGTTATTATCGCTAGAACTGTAATAAATATACTTATTACTTCCAATATTATCAATATAACATGCATTATTACGCATATAATGCAGTTATTATCGCTAGAACTGTAATAATTATACTTATTACTGATATTATTAGCAATATAACGTGCATTATTACCCATATAATGCAGTTATTATCGCTAGAACTGTAATAATTATACTTATTACTTATATTATTAGCAATATAACGTGCATTATTACCCATATTATGCAGTTATTATCGGTAGAACTGTAATAAATATACTTATTACTTTTATTATTATAAATATAACATGCACTATTTGCCATGTTTTACTATTATTATCCCTAGAACTATAATAATTATACTTATTACTCCCGATATTATCAATACAACATGCATTATTACCCATATAATGCAGTTATTATCGCTAGAACTGTAATAATTATACTTATTACTTATATTATTAGCAATATAACGTGCATTATTACCCATATAATGCAGTTATTATCGCTAGAACTGTAATAAATATACTTATTACTTCCAATATTATCAATATAACATGCATTATTACCCATATAATGCAGTTATTATCGACAGAAGTATAATAAATATACTTATTACTTTTATTATTATAAATATAACATGCACTATTTGCCATATTTTACTATTATTATCGCTAGAACTATAATAATTATACTTATTACTCCCGATATTATCAATATAACATGCCTTATTACGCATATAATGCAATTATTATCGCTAGAACTGTAATAATTATACTTATTACTTATATTAGTATCAATACAACATGCATTATTACCCATATAATGCAGTTATTATCGCTAGAACTGTAATAATTATACTTATTACTTATATTATTAGCAATATAACGTGCATTATTACCCATATAATGCAGTTATTATCGCTAGAACTGTAATAAATATACTTATTACTTCCAATATTATCAATATAACATGCATTATTACCCATATAATGCAGTTATTATCGCTAGAACTGTAATAATTATACTTATTACTTATATTATTAGCAATATAACGTGCATTATTACCCATGTAATGCAGTTATTATCCCTAGAACTGTAATAATTTTACTTATTACTTATATTATTATCAATATAACATGCATTATTACCCATATTATGCAGTTATCATCGATAGAACTATAATAAATATACGTATTACTTTTATTATCATCAACATAACATGCATTATTACCCATATAATGCAGTTATTATCGCTAGAACTGTAATAATTATACTTATTACTTATATTATTATCAATATAACATGCATTATTACCCATATAATGGAGTTATTATCGCTAGAACTGTAATAAATATACGTATTACTTTTATTATCATCAATATAACATGCATTATTACCCATATTATGCAGTTATTATCGATAGAACTATAATAAATATACGTATTACTTTTATTATCATCAATATAACATGCATTATTACCCATATTATGCAGTTATTATCGAGAGATCTGAAATAAAGATACTTATTACTTTTACTATTATCAATATAACATGCACTATTAGCCATATTTTACTATTATTATCGCTAGAACTATAATAATTATACTTATTACTCCCGATATTATCAATATAACATGCCTTATTACGCATATAATGCAATTATTATCGCTAGAACTGTAATAATTATACTTATTACTTATATTATTAGCAATATAACGTGCATTATTACCTATATAATGCAGTTATTATCGCTAGAACTGTAATAATTATACTTATTACTTATATTATTATCAATATAACATGCATTATTACCCATATTATGCAGTTATTATCGATAGAACTGTAATAAAGATACATATTACTTTTACTATTATCAATATAACATGCACTATTAGCCATATTTTACTATTATTATCGCTAGAACTATAATAATTATACTTATTACTCCCGATATTATCAATATAACATGCCTTATTACCCATATAATGCAGTTATTATCGCTAGAACTGTAATAATTATACTTATTACTTATATTATTAGCAATATAACATGCATTATTACCCACATAATGCAGTTATTATCGCTAGAACTGTAATAATTATACTTATTACTTATATTATTATCAATATAACATGCATTATTACCCATATTATGCAGTTATTATCGCTAGAACTATAATAAATATACTTATTACTCCCAATATTATCAATATAACATGCATTATTACCCACATAATGCAGTTATTATCGCTAGAACTGTAATAATTATACTTATTACTTATATTATTAGCAATATAACGTGCATTATTACCCATATAATGCAGTTATTATTTCTAGAACTGTAATAATTATACTTATTACTTATATTATTATCAATATAACATGCATTATTACCCATATAATGGAGTTATTATCGCTAGAACTGTAATAAATATACGTATTACTTTTATTATCATCAATATAACATGCATTATTACCCATATTATGCAGTTATTATCGATAGAACTGTAATAAATATACTTATAACTTTTATTATTATCAATATAACATGCACTAATAGCCATATTTTACTATTATTATCGCTAGAACTATAATAATTATACTTATTACTCCCGATATTATCAATATAACATGCCTTATTACCCATATAATGCAGTTATTATCGCTAGAACTGTAATAATTATACTTATTACTTATATTATTATCAATATAACATGCATTATTACCCATATAATGGAGTTATTATCGCTAGAACTATAATAAATATACGTATTACTTTTATTATCATCAATATAACATGCATTATTACCCATATTATGCAGTTATTATCGCTAGAACTATAATAAATATACTTATTACTCCCAATATTATCAATATAACATGCATTATTACCCATATAATGCAGTTATCATCGCTAGAACTGTAATAATTATACTTACTACTTATATTATTAGCAGTATAACGTGCATTATTACCCATATAACGCATTTATTATCTCTAGAACTGTAATAATTATACTTATTACTCCCGATATTATCAATATAACATGCCTTATTACGCATATAATGCAATTATTATCGCTAGAACTGTAATAATTATAGTTATTACTTATATTATTAGCAATATAACGTGCATTATTACCTATATAATGCAGTTATTATCGCTAGAACTGTAATAATTATACTTATTACTTATATTATTATCAATATAACATGCATTATTACCCATATAATGGAGTTATTATCGCTAGAACTGTAATAAATATACGTATTACTTTTATTATCATCAATATAACATGCATTATTACCCATATTATGCAGTTATTATCGATAGAACTATAATAAATATACGTATTACTTTTATTATCATCAATATAACATGCAGTATTACCCATATTATGCAGTTATTATCGATAGAACTATAATAAATATACTTAGTACTTTTATTATTATCAATATAACGTGCATTATTACCCATATTATGCAGTTATTATCGGTAGAACTGTAATAAATATACTTATTACTTTTATTATTATAAATATAACATGCACTATTTGCCATGTTTTACTATTATTATCCCTAGAACTATAATAATTATACTTATTACTCCCGATATTATCAATACAACATGCATTATTACCCATATAATGCAGTTATTATCGCTAGAACTGTAATAATTATACTTATTACTTATATTATTAGCAATATAACGTGCATTATTACCCATATAATGCAGTTATTATCGCTAGAACTGTAATAAATATACTTATTACTCCCGATATTATCAATATAACATGCCTTATTACGCATATAATGCAATTATTATCGCTAGAACTGTAATAATTATACTTATTACTTATATTATTAGCAATATAACGTGCATTATTACCTATATAATGCAGTTATTATCGCTAGAACTGTAATAATTATACTTATTACTTATATTATTATCAATATAACATGCATTATTACCCATATTATGCAGTTATTATCGATAGAACTGTAATAAAGATACATATTACTTTTACTATTATCAATATAACATGCACTATTAGCCATATTTTACTATTATTATCGCTAGAACTATAATAATTATACTTATTACTCCCGATATTATCAATATAACATGCCTTATTACCCATATAATGCAGTTATTATCGCTAGAACTGTAATAATTATACTTATTACTTATATTATTAGCAATATAACATGCATTATTACCCACATAATGCAGTTATTATCGCTAGAACTGTAATAATTATACTTATTACTTATATTATTATCAATATAACATGCATTATTACCCATATTATGCAGTTATTATCGCTAGAACTATAATAAATATACTTATTACTCCCAATATTATCAATATAACATGCATTATTACCCACATAATGCAGTTATTATCGCTAGAACTGTAATAATTATACTTATTACTTATATTATTAGCAATATAACGTGCATTATTACCCATATAATGCAGTTATTATTTCTAGAACTGTAATAATTATACTTATTACTTATATTATTATCAATATAACATGCATTATTACCCATATAATGGAGTTATTATCGCTAGAACTGTAATAAATATACGTATTACTTTTATTATCATCAATATAACATGCATTATTACCCATATTATGCAGTTATTATCGATAGAACTGTAATAAATATACTTATAACTTTTATTATTATCAATATAACATGCACTAATAGCCATATTTTACTATTATTATCGCTAGAACTATAATAATTATACTTATTACTCCCGATATTATCAATATAACATGCCTTATTACCCATATAATGCAGTTATTATCGCTAGAACTGTAATAATTATACTTATTACTTATATTATTATCAATATAACATGCATTATTACCCATATAATGGAGTTATTATCGCTAGAACTATAATAAATATACGTATTACTTTTATTATCATCAATATAACATGCATTATTACCCATATTATGCAGTTATTATCGCTAGAACTATAATAAATATACTTATTACTCCCAATATTATCAATATAACATGCATTATTACCCATATAATGCAGTTATCATCGCTAGAACTGTAATAATTATACTTACTACTTATATTATTAGCAGTATAACGTGCATTATTACCCATATAACGCATTTATTATCTCTAGAACTGTAATAATTATACTTATTACTCCCGATATTATCAATATAACATGCCTTATTACGCATATAATGCAATTATTATCGCTAGAACTGTAATAATTATAGTTATTACTTATATTATTAGCAATATAACGTGCATTATTACCTATATAATGCAGTTATTATCGCTAGAACTGTAATAATTATACTTATTACTTATATTATTATCAATATAACATGCATTATTACCCATATAATGGAGTTATTATCGCTAGAACTGTAATAAATATACGTATTACTTTTATTATCATCAATATAACATGCATTATTACCCATATTATGCAGTTATTATCGATAGAACTATAATAAATATACGTATTACTTTTATTATCATCAATATAACATGCAGTATTACCCATATTATGCAGTTATTATCGATAGAACTATAATAAATATACTTAGTACTTTTATTATTATCAATATAACGTGCATTATTACCCATATTATGCAGTTATTATCGGTAGAACTGTAATAAATATACTTATTACTTTTATTATTATAATTATAACATGCACTATTTGCCATGTTTTACTATTATTATCCCTAGAACTATAATAATTATACTTATTACTCCCGATATTATCAATACAACATGCATTATTACCCATATAATGCAGTTATTATCGCTAGAACTGTAATAATTATACTTATTACTTATATTATTAGCAATATAACGTGCATTATTACCCATATAATGCAGTTATTATCGCTAGAACTGTAATAAATATACTTATTACTTCCAATATTATCAATATAACATGCATTATTACCCATATAATGCAGTTATTATCGCTAGAACTGTAATAATTATACTTATTACTTATATTATTAGCAATATAACGTGCATTGTTACCTATATAATGCAGTTATTATCGCTTGAACTGTAATAATTATACTTATTACTTATATTATTATCAATATAACATGCATTATTACCCATATAATGGAGTTATTATCGCTAGAACTGTAAAAAATATACGTATTACTTTTATTATCATCAATATAACATGCATTATTACCCATATTATGCAGTTATTATCGATAGAACTATAATAAATATACGTATTACTTTTATTATCATCAATATAACATGCATTATTACCCATATTATGCAGTTATTATCGATAGAACTGTAATAATTATACTCATTACTTATATTATTAGCAATATAACGTGCATTATTACCCATATTATGCAGTTATTATCGCTAGAACTATAATAAATATACTTATTACTCCCAATATTATCAATATAACATGCATTATTACCCATATAATGCAGTTATCATCGCTAGAACTGTAATAATTATACTTACTACTTATATTATTAGCAGTATAACGTGCATTGTTACCCATATAACGCAGTTATTATCTCTAGAACTGTAATAATTATACTTATTACTTATATTAGTATCAATATAACATGCATTATTACCCATATAATGGAGTTATTATCGCTAGAACTGTAATAATTATACTAATTACTTATATTATTATCAATATAACATGCATTATTACCCATATAATGCAGTTATTATCGACAGAAGTATAATAAATATACTTATTACTTTTATTATTATCAATATAACAGGTACTATTAGCCATATTTTACTATTATTATCGCTAGAACTATAATAATTATACTTATTACTCCCGATATTATCAATATAACATGCCTTATTACGCATATAATGCAATTATTATCGCTAGAACTGTAATAATTATACTTATTACTTATATTATTAGCAATATAACGTGCATTATTACCTATATAATGCAGTTATTATCGCTAGAACTGTAATAATTATACTTATTACTTATATTATTATCAATATAACATGCATTATTACCCATATAATGGAGTTATTATCGCTAGAACTGTAATAAATATACGTATTACTTTTATTATCATCAATATAACATGCATTATTACCCATATTATGCAGTTATTATCGATAGAACTATAATAAATATACGTATTACTTTTATTATCATCAATATAACATGCAGTATTACCCATATTATGCAGTTATTATCGATAGAACTATAATAAATATACTTAGTACTTTTATTATTATCAATATAACATGCATTATTACCCATATTATGCAGTTATTATCGGTAGAACTGTAATAAATATACTTATTACTTTTATTATTATAAATATAACATGCACTATTTGCCATGTTTTACTATTATTATCCCTAGAACTATAATAATTATACTTATTACTCCCGATATTATCAATACAACATGCATTATTACCCATATAATGCAGTTATTATCGCTAGAACTGTAATAATTATACTTATTACTTATATTATTAGCAATATAACGTGCATTATTACCCATATAATGCAGTTATTATCGCTAGAACTGTAATAAATATACTTATTACTTCCAATATTATCAATATAACATGCTTTATTACCCATATAATGCAGTTATTATCGCTAGAACTGTAATAATTATACTTATTACTTATATTATTAGCAATATAACGTGCATTATTACCCATATAATGCAGTTATTATCTCTAGAACTGTAATAATTATACTTATTACTTATATTATTATTAATATAACAGGCACTATTAGCTATATTTTACTATTGTTATCGCTAGAACTATAATAATTACACTTATTACGCCCCATATTATCAATATAACATGCATTATTACCCATATAATGCAGTTATTATCCCTAGAACTGTAATAAATATACTTACTACTTTCATTATCATCAATATAACATGCATTATTACCCATATTATGCAGTTATTATCGATAGAACTGTAATAAATATACTTAGTACTTTTATTATTATCAATATAACATGCATTATTACCCATATTATGCAGTTATTATCGGTAGAACTGTAATAAATATACTTATTACTTTTATTATTATAAATATAACATGCACTATTTGCCATGTTTTACTATTATTATCCCTAGAACTATAATAATTATACTTATTACTCCCGATATTATCAATACAACATGCATTATTACCCATATAATGCAGTTATTATCGCTAGAACTGTAATAATTATACTTATTACTTATATTATTAGCAATATAACGTGCATTATTACCCATATTATGCAGTTATTATCGATAGAACTGTAATAAATATACTTATTACTTATATTATTAGCAATATAACATGCATTATTACCCATATAATGCACTTATTATCGCTAGAACTGTAATAATTATACTTATTACTTATATTATTATCAATATAACATGCATTATTACCCATATAATGGAGTTATTATCGCTAGAACTGTCATAAATATACGTATTACTTTTATTATCATCAATATAACATGCATTATTACCCATATTATGCAGTTATCATCGATAGAACTATAATAAATATACGTATTACTTTTATTATCATCAACATAACATGCATTATTATCCATATAATGCAGTTATTATCGCTAGAACTGTAATAATTATACTTATTACATATGCTATTAGCAATATAACGTGCATTATTACCCATATAATGCAGTTATTATAGCCAGAACTGTAATAATTATACTCACTACTTATATTATTCTCAATATAACATGCATTATTACCCATATTATGCAGTTATTATAGCTAGAACTATAATAAATATACGTATTACTTTTATTATCATCAATATAACATGCATTATTACCCATATTGTGCAGTTATTGTCGATAGAACTGTAATAAAGATACTTATTACTTTTACTATTATCAATATAACATGCACTATTAGCCATATTTTACTATTATTATCGCTAGAACTATAATAATTATACTTATAACTCCCGATATTATCAATATAACATGCATTATTACCCATATAATGCAATTATTATCGCTAGAACTGTAATAATTATACTTATTACTTATATTATTAGCAATATAACGTGCATTGTTACCCATGTAGTGCACTTATTATCGCTAGAACTGTAATAATTATACTTATTACTTATATTATTATCAATATAACATGCATTACTACCCATATAATGGAGTTATTATCGCTAGAACTGTAATAAATATACGTATTACTTTTATTATCATCAATATAACATGCATTATTACCCATATTATGCAGTTATTATCGATAGAACTGTAATAAATATACTTATAACTTTTATTATTATCAATATAACATGCACTAATAGCCATATTTTACTATTATTATCGCTAGAACTATAATAATTATACTTATTACTCCCGATATTATCAATATAACATGCCTTATTACGCATATAATGCAGTTATTATCGCTAGAACTGTAATAAATATACTTACTACTTTCATTATCATCAATATAACATGCATTATTACCCATATTATGCAGTTATTATCGATAGAACTGTAATAAATATACTTAGTACTTTTATTATTATCAATATAACATGCATTATTACCCATATTATGCAGTTATTATCGATAGAACTGTAATAATTATACTCATTACTTATATTATTAGCAACATAACGTGCATTATTACCCATATTATGCAGTTATTATCGCTAGAACTATAATAAATATACTTATTACTCCCAATATCATCAATATAACATGCATTATTGCCCATATAATGCAGTTATCATCGCTAGAACTGTAATAATTATACTTACTACTTATATTATTAGCAATATAACGTGCATTATTACCCATATAACGCAGTTATTATCTCTAGAACTGTAATAATTATACTTATTACTTATATTATTATCAATATAACATGCATTATTACCCATATAATGGAGTTATTATCGCTAGAACTGTAAGAATTATACTAATTACTTATATTATTATCAATATAACATGCATTATTACCCATATAATGCAGTTATTATCGACAGAAGTATAATAAATGTACTTATTACTTTTATTATTATAAATATAACATGCACTATTTGCCATATTTTACTATTATTATCGCGAGAACTATAATAATTATACTTATTACTCCCGATATTATCAATATAACATGCCTTATTACGCATATAATGCAATTATTATCGCTAGAACTGTAATAATTATACTTATTACTTATATTATTAGCAATATAACGTGCATTATTACCTATATAATGCAGTTATTATCGCTAGAACTGTAATAATTATACTTATTACTTATATTATTAGCAATATAACATGCATTATTACCCATATAATGGAGTTATTATCGCTAGAGCTGTAATAAATATACGTATTACTTTTATTATCATCAATATAACATGCATTATTACCCATATTATGCAGTTATTATCGATAGAACTGTAATAAATATACGTATTACTTTTATTATCATCAATATAACATGCATTATTACCCATATTATGCAGTTATTATCGATAGAACTATAATAAATATACTTATTACTCCCAATATTATCAATATAACATGCATTATTACCCATATAATGCAGTTATTATCTCTAGAACTGTAATAATTATACTTATTACTAATAATATTATCAATGTAACATGCATTATTGCCCATATAATGGAGTTATTATCGCTAGAACTGTAATAATTATACTTATTACTTATATTATTAGCAATATAACGTGCATTATTACCCATATAATGCAGTTATTATCGCTAGAACTGTAATAAATATACTTATTACTTCCAATATTATCAATATAACATGCATTATTACCCATATAATGCAGTTATTATCGCTAGAACTGTAATAATTATACTTTCTACTTATATTATTAGCAATATAACGTGCATTATTACCCATATAATGCAGTTGTTATCCCTAGAACTGTAATAATTTTACTTATTACTTATATTATTATCAATATAACATGCATTATTACCCATATTATGCAGTTATCATCGATAGAACTATAATAAATATACGTATTACTTTTATTATCATCAACATAACATGCATTATTACCCATATAATGCAGTTATTATCGCTAGAAATGTAATAATTATACTTATTACATATGCTATTAGCAATATAACGTGCATTATTACCCATATAATGCAGTTATTATAGCCAGAACTGTAATAATTATACTCACTACTTATATTATTCTCAATATAACATGCATTATTACCCATATTATGCAGTTATTATAGCTAGAACTATAATAAATATACGTATTACTTTTATTATCATCAATATAACATGCATTATTACCCATATTGTGCAGTTATTGTCGATAGAACTGTAATAAAGATACTTATTACTTTTACTATTATCAATATAACATGCACTATTAGCCATATTTTACTATTATTATCGCTAGAACTATAATAATTATACTTATTACTCCAGATATTATCAATATAACATGCATTATTACCCATATAATGCAATTATTATCGCTAGAACTGTAATAATTATACTTATTACTTATATTATTAGCAATATAACGTGCATTGTTACCCATGTAGTGCACTTATTGTCGCTAGAACTGTAATAATTATACTTATTACTTATATTATTATCAATATAACAGGCACTATTAGCCATATTTTACTATTATTATCGCTAGAACTATAATAATTATACTTATTACTCCCGATATTATCAATATAACATGCCTTATTACGCATATAATGCAATTATTATCGCTAGAACTGTAATAATTATACTTATTACTTATATTATTAGCAATATAACGTGCATTGTTACCCATGTAGTGCACTTATTATCGCTAGAACTGTAATAAATATACGTATTACTCCCAATATTATCAATATAACATGCATTATTACCCATATAATGCAGTTATTATCGCTAGAACTGTAATAATTATAGTTACTACTTATATTATTAGCAGTATAACGTGCATTATTACCCATATAATGCAGTTATTATCTCTAGAACTGTAATAATTATACTTATTACTTATATTATTATCAATATAACATGCATTATTACCCATATAATGGAGTTGTTATCGCTAGAACTGTAATAATTATACTTATTACTTATATTATTATCAATATAACATGCATTATTACCCATATAATGCAGTTATTATCGACAGAAGTATAATAAATATACTTATTACTTTTATTATTATCAATATAACAGGCACTATTAGCTATATTTTACTATTATTATCGCTAGAACTATAATAATTATACTTATTACTCCCGATATTATCAATATAACATGCCTTATTACGCATATAATGCAATTATTATCGCTAGAACTGTAATAATTATACTTATTACTTATATTATTAGCAATATAACGTGCATTATTACCCATATAATGCAGTTATTATCGCTAGAACTGTAATAATTATACTTATTACTTATATTATTATCAATATAACATGCATTATTACCCATATTATGCAGTTATTATCGGTAGAACTGTAATAAATATACTTATTACTTTTATTATTATAAATATAACATGCACTATTTGCCATGTTTTACTATTATTATCCCTAGAACTATAATAATTATACTTATTACTCCCGATATTATCAATACAACATGCATTATTACCCATATAATGCAGTTATTATCGCTAGAACTGTAATAATTATACTTATTACTTATATTATTAGCAATATAACGTGCATTATTACCCATATAATGCAGTTATTATTTCTAGAACTGTAATAATTATACTTATTACTTATATTATTATCAATATAACATGCATTATTACCCATATAATGGAGTTATTATCGATAGAACTGTAATAAATATACTGATAACGTTTACTATTATCAATATAACAAGCACTAATAGCCATATTTTACTATTATTATCGCTAGAACTATAATAATTATACTTATTACTCCCGATATTATCAATATAACATGCCTTATTACGCATATAATGCAATTATTATCGCTAGAACTGTAATAATTATACTTATTACTTATATTATTATCAATATAACATGCATTATTACCCATATAATGCAGTTATTATCGACAGAAGTATAATAAATATACTTATTACTTTTATTATTATCAATATAACAGGCACTATTAGCTATATTTTACTATTATTATCGCTAGAACTATAATAATTATACTTATTACTCCCGATATTATCAATATAACATGCCTTATTACGCATATAATGCAATTATTATCGCTAGAACTGTAATAATTATACTTATTACTTATATTATTAGCAATATAACGTGCATTATTACCCATATAATGCAGTTATTATCGCTAGAACTGTAATAATTATACTTATTACTTATATTATTATCAATATAACATGCATTATTACCCATATAATGGAGTTATTATCGCTAGAACTGTAATAATTATACTTATTACTTATATTATTATCAATATAACATGCATTATTACCCATATTATGCAGTTATTATCGCTAGAACTATAATAAATATACTTATTACTCCCGATATTATCAATATAACATGCCTTATTACGCATATAATGCAATTATTATCGCTAGAACTGTAATAATTATACTTATTACTTATATTATTAGCAATATAACGTGCATTATTACCCATATAATGCAGTTATTATCGCTAGAACTGTAATAATTATACTTATTACTTATATTATTATCAATATAACATGCATTATTACCCATATAATGGAGTTATTATCGCTACAACTGTAATAATTATACTAATTACTTATATTATTATCAATATAACATGCATTATTACCCATATAATGGAGTTATTATCGCTACAACTGTAATAATTATACTAATTACTTATATTATTATCAATATAACATGCATTATTACCCATATAATGCAGTTATTATCTCTAGAACTGTAATAATTATACTTATTACTAATAATATTATCAATGTAACATGCATTATTGCCCATATAATGCAGTTATTATCGCTAGAACTGTAATAATTATACTTATTACTTATATTATTATCAATATAACATGCATTATTACCCATATAATGGAGTTATTATCGCTAGAACTATAATAAATATACGTATTACTTTTATTATCATCAATATAACATGCATTATTACCCATATTATGCAGTTATTATCGCTAGAACTATAATAAATATACTTATTACTCCCAATATTATCAATATAACATGCATTATTACCCATATAATGCAGTTATCATCGCTAGAACTGTAATAATTATACTTACTACTTATATTATTAGCAGTATAACGTGCATTATTACCCATATAACGCATTTATTATCTCTAGAACTGTAATAATTATACTTATTACTCCCGATATTATCAATATAACATGCCTTATTACGCATATAATGCAATTATTATCGCTAGAACTGTAATAATTATAGTTATTACTTATATTATTAGCAATATAACGTGCATTATTACCTATATAATGCAGTTATTATCGCTAGAACTGTAATAATTATACTTATTACTTATATTATTATCAATATAACATGCATTATTACCCATATAATGGAGTTATTATCGCTAGAACTGTAATAAATATACGTATTACTTTTATTATCATCAATATAACATGCATTATTACCCATATTATGCAGTTATTATCGATAGAACTATAATAAATATACGTATTACTTTTATTATCATCAATATAACATGCAGTATTACCCATATTATGCAGTTATTATCGATAGAACTATAATAAATATACTTAGTACTTTTATTATTATCAATATAACGTGCATTATTACCCATATTATGCAGTTATTATCGGTAGAACTGTAATAAATATACTTATTACTTTTATTATTATAAATATAACATGCACTATTTGCCATGTTTTACTATTATTATCCCTAGAACTATAATAATTATACTTATTACTCCCGATATTATCAATACAACATGCATTATTACCCATATAATGCAGTTATTATCGCTAGAACTGTAATAATTATACTTATTACTTATATTATTAGCAATATAACGTGCATTATTACCCATATAATGCAGTTATTATCGCTAGAACTGTAATAAATATACTTATTACTCCCGATATTATCAATATAACATGCCTTATTACGCATATAATGCAATTATTATCGCTAGAACTGTAATAATTATACTTATTACTTATATTATTAGCAATATAACGTGCATTATTACCTATATAATGCAGTTATTATCGCTAGAACTGTAATAATTATACTTATTACTTATATTATTATCAATATAACATGCATTATTACCCATATTATGCAGTTATTATCGATAGAACTGTAATAAAGATACATATTACTTTTACTATTATCAATATAACATGCACTATTAGCCATATTTTACTATTATTATCGCTAGAACTATAATAATTATACTTATTACTCCCGATATTATCAATATAACATGCCTTATTACCCATATAATGCAGTTATTATCGCTAGAACTGTAATAATTATACTTATTACTTATATTATTAGCAATATAACATGCATTATTACCCACATAATGCAGTTATTATCGCTAGAACTGTAATAATTATACTTATTACTTATATTATTATCAATATAACATGCATTATTACCCATATTATGCAGTTATTATCGCTAGAACTATAATAAATATACTTATTACTCCCAATATTATCAATATAACATGCATTATTACCCACATAATGCAGTTATTATCGCTAGAACTGTAATAATTATACTTATTACTTATATTATTAGCAATATAACGTGCATTATTACCCATATAATGCAGTTATTATTTCTAGAACTGTAATAATTATACTTATTACTTATATTATTATCAATATAACATGCATTATTACCCATATAATGGAGTTATTATCGCTAGAACTGTAATAAATATACGTATTACTTTTATTATCATCAATATAACATGCATTATTACCCATATTATGCAGTTATTATCGATAGAACTGTAATAAATATACTTATAACTTTTATTATTATCAATATAACATGCACTAATAGCCATATTTTACTATTATTATCGCTAGAACTATAATAATTATACTTATTACTCCCGATATTATCAATATAACATGCCTTATTACCCATATAATGCAGTTATTATCGCTAGAACTGTAATAATTATACTTATTACTTATATTATTATCAATATAACATGCATTATTACCCATATAATGGAGTTATTATCGCTAGAACTATAATAAATATACGTATTACTTTTATTATCATCAATATAACATGCATTATTACCCATATTATGCAGTTATTATCGCTAGAACTATAATAAATATACTTATTACTCCCAATATTATCAATATAACATGCATTATTACCCATATAATGCAGTTATCATCGCTAGAACTGTAATAATTATACTTACTACTTATATTATTAGCAGTATAACGTGCATTATTACCCATATAACGCATTTATTATCTCTAGAACTGTAATAATTATACTTATTACTCCCGATATTATCAATATAACATGCCTTATTACGCATATAATGCAATTATTATCGCTAGAACTGTAATAATTATAGTTATTACTTATATTATTAGCAATATAACGTGCATTATTACCTATATAATGCAGTTATTATCGCTAGAACTGTAATAATTATACTTATTACTTATATTATTATCAATATAACATGCATTATTACCCATATAATGGAGTTATTATCGCTAGAACTGTAATAAATATACGTATTACTTTTATTATCATCAATATAACATGCATTATTACCCATATTATGCAGTTATTATCGATAGAACTATAATAAATATACGTATTACTTTTATTATCATCAATATAACATGCAGTATTACCCATATTATGCAGTTATTATCGATAGAACTATAATAAATATACTTAGTACTTTTATTATTATCAATATAACGTGCATTATTACCCATATTATGCAGTTATTATCGGTAGAACTGTAATAAATATACTTATTACTTTTATTATTATAATTATAACATGCACTATTTGCCATGTTTTACTATTATTATCCCTAGAACTATAATAATTATACTTATTACTCCCGATATTATCAATACAACATGCATTATTACCCATATAATGCAGTTATTATCGCTAGAACTGTAATAATTATACTTATTACTTATATTATTAGCAATATAACGTGCATTATTACCCATATAATGCAGTTATTATCGCTAGAACTGTAATAAATATACTTATTACTTCCAATATTATCAATATAACATGCATTATTACCCATATAATGCAGTTATTATCGCTAGAACTGTAATAATTATACTTATTACTTATATTATTAGCAATATAACGTGCATTGTTACCTATATAATGCAGTTATTATCGCTTGAACTGTAATAATTATACTTATTACTTATATTATTATCAATATAACATGCATTATTACCCATATAATGGAGTTATTATCGCTAGAACTGTAAAAAATATACGTATTACTTTTATTATCATCAATATAACATGCATTATTACCCATATTATGCAGTTATTATCGATAGAACTATAATAAATATACGTATTACTTTTATTATCATCAATATAACATGCATTATTACCCATATTATGCAGTTATTATCGATAGAACTGTAATAATTATACTCATTACTTATATTATTAGCAATATAACGTGCATTATTACCCATATTATGCAGTTATTATCGCTAGAACTATAATAAATATACTTATTACTCCCAATATTATCAATATAACATGCATTATTACCCATATAATGCAGTTATCATCGCTAGAACTGTAATAATTATACTTACTACTTATATTATTAGCAGTATAACGTGCATTGTTACCCATATAACGCAGTTATTATCTCTAGAACTGTAATAATTATACTTATTACTTATATTAGTATCAATATAACATGCATTATTACCCATATAATGGAGTTATTATCGCTAGAACTGTAATAATTATACTAATTACTTATATTATTATCAATATAACATGCATTATTACCCATATAATGCAGTTATTATCGACAGAAGTATAATAAATATACTTATTACTTTTATTATTATCAATATAACAGGTACTATTAGCCATATTTTACTATTATTATCGCTAGAACTATAATAATTATACTTATTACTCCCGATATTATCAATATAACATGCCTTATTACGCATATAATGCAATTATTATCGCTAGAACTGTAATAATTATACTTATTACTTATATTATTAGCAATATAACGTGCATTATTACCTATATAATGCAGTTATTATCGCTAGAACTGTAATAATTATACTTATTACTTATATTATTATCAATATAACATGCATTATTACCCATATAATGGAGTTATTATCGCTAGAACTGTAATAAATATACGTATTACTTTTATTATCATCAATATAACATGCATTATTACCCATATTATGCAGTTATTATCGATAGAACTATAATAAATATACGTATTACTTTTATTATCATCAATATAACATGCAGTATTACCCATATTATGCAGTTATTATCGATAGAACTATAATAAATATACTTAGTACTTTTATTATTATCAATATAACATGCATTATTACCCATATTATGCAGTTATTATCGGTAGAACTGTAATAAATATACTTATTACTTTTATTATTATAAATATAACATGCACTATTTGCCATGTTTTACTATTATTATCCCTAGAACTATAATAATTATACTTATTACTCCCGATATTATCAATACAACATGCATTATTACCCATATAATGCAGTTATTATCGCTAGAACTGTAATAATTATACTTATTACTTATATTATTAGCAATATAACGTGCATTATTACCCATATAATGCAGTTATTATCGCTAGAACTGTAATAAATATACTTATTACTTCCAATATTATCAATATAACATGCTTTATTACCCATATAATGCAGTTATTATCGCTAGAACTGTAATAATTATACTTATTACTTATATTATTAGCAATATAACGTGCATTATTACCCATATAATGCAGTTATTATCTCTAGAACTGTAATAATTATACTTATTACTTATATTATTATTAATATAACAGGCACTATTAGCTATATTTTACTATTGTTATCGCTAGAACTATAATAATTACACTTATTACGCCCCATATTATCAATATAACATGCATTATTACCCATATAATGCAGTTATTATCCCTAGAACTGTAATAAATATACTTACTACTTTCATTATCATCAATATAACATGCATTATTACCCATATTATGCAGTTATTATCGATAGAACTGTAATAAATATACTTAGTACTTTTATTATTATCAATATAACATGCATTATTACCCATATTATGCAGTTATTATCGGTAGAACTGTAATAAATATACTTATTACTTTTATTATTATAAATATAACATGCACTATTTGCCATGTTTTACTATTATTATCCCTAGAACTATAATAATTATACTTATTACTCCCGATATTATCAATACAACATGCATTATTACCCATATAATGCAGTTATTATCGCTAGAACTGTAATAATTATACTTATTACTTATATTATTAGCAATATAACGTGCATTATTACCCATATTATGCAGTTATTATCGATAGAACTGTAATAAATATACTTATTACTTATATTATTAGCAATATAACATGCATTATTACCCATATAATGCACTTATTATCGCTAGAACTGTAATAATTATACTTATTACTTATATTATTATCAATATAACATGCATTATTACCCATATAATGGAGTTATTATCGCTAGAACTGTCATAAATATACGTATTACTTTTATTATCATCAATATAACATGCATTATTACCCATATTATGCAGTTATCATCGATAGAACTATAATAAATATACGTATTACTTTTATTATCATCAACATAACATGCATTATTATCCATATAATGCAGTTATTATCGCTAGAACTGTAATAATTATACTTATTACATATGCTATTAGCAATATAACGTGCATTATTACCCATATAATGCAGTTATTATAGCCAGAACTGTAATAATTATACTCACTACTTATATTATTCTCAATATAACATGCATTATTACCCATATTATGCAGTTATTATAGCTAGAACTATAATAAATATACGTATTACTTTTATTATCATCAATATAACATGCATTATTACCCATATTGTGCAGTTATTGTCGATAGAACTGTAATAAAGATACTTATTACTTTTACTATTATCAATATAACATGCACTATTAGCCATATTTTACTATTATTATCGCTAGAACTATAATAATTATACTTATAACTCCCGATATTATCAATATAACATGCATTATTACCCATATAATGCAATTATTATCGCTAGAACTGTAATAATTATACTTATTACTTATATTATTAGCAATATAACGTGCATTGTTACCCATGTAGTGCACTTATTATCGCTAGAACTGTAATAATTATACTTATTACTTATATTATTATCAATATAACATGCATTACTACCCATATAATGGAGTTATTATCGCTAGAACTGTAATAAATATACGTATTACTTTTATTATCATCAATATAACATGCATTATTACCCATATTATGCAGTTATTATCGATAGAACTGTAATAAATATACTTATAACTTTTATTATTATCAATATAACATGCACTAATAGCCATATTTTACTATTATTATCGCTAGAACTATAATAATTATACTTATTACTCCCGATATTATCAATATAACATGCCTTATTACGCATATAATGCAGTTATTATCGCTAGAACTGTAATAAATATACTTACTACTTTCATTATCATCAATATAACATGCATTATTACCCATATTATGCAGTTATTATCGATAGAACTGTAATAAATATACTTAGTACTTTTATTATTATCAATATAACATGCATTATTACCCATATTATGCAGTTATTATCGATAGAACTGTAATAATTATACTCATTACTTATATTATTAGCAACATAACGTGCATTATTACCCATATTATGCAGTTATTATCGCTAGAACTATAATAAATATACTTATTACTCCCAATATCATCAATATAACATGCATTATTGCCCATATAATGCAGTTATCATCGCTAGAACTGTAATAATTATACTTACTACTTATATTATTAGCAATATAACGTGCATTATTACCCATATAACGCAGTTATTATCTCTAGAACTGTAATAATTATACTTATTACTTATATTATTATCAATATAACATGCATTATTACCCATATAATGGAGTTATTATCGCTAGAACTGTAAGAATTATACTAATTACTTATATTATTATCAATATAACATGCATTATTACCCATATAATGCAGTTATTATCGACAGAAGTATAATAAATGTACTTATTACTTTTATTATTATAAATATAACATGCACTATTTGCCATATTTTACTATTATTATCGCGAGAACTATAATAATTATACTTATTACTCCCGATATTATCAATATAACATGCCTTATTACGCATATAATGCAATTATTATCGCTAGAACTGTAATAATTATACTTATTACTTATATTATTAGCAATATAACGTGCATTATTACCTATATAATGCAGTTATTATCGCTAGAACTGTAATAATTATACTTATTACTTATATTATTATCAATATAACATGCATTATTACCCATATAATGGAGTTATTATCGCTAGAACTGTAATAAATATACGTATTACTTTTATTACCATCAATATAACATGCATTATTACCCATATTATGCAGTTATTATCGCTAGAACTATAATAAATATACTTATTACTCCCAATATTATCAATATAACATGCATTATTACCCATATAATGCAGTTATCATCGCTAGAACTGTAATAATTATACTTACTACTTATATTATTAGCAGTATAACGTGCATTATTACCCATATAACGCAGTTATTATCTCTAGAACTGTAATAATTATACTTATTACTCCCGATATTATCAATATAACATGCCTTATTACGCATATAATGCAATTATTATCGCTGGAACTGTAATAATTATAGTTATTACTTATATTATTAGCAATATAACGTGCATTATTACCTATATAATGCAGTTATTATCGCTAGAACTGTAATAATTATACTTATTACTTATATTATTAGCAATATAACGTGCATTATTACCCATATAATGCAGTTATTATCGCTAGAACTGTAATAATTATACTTATTACTTATATTATTAGCAATATAACATGCATTATTACCCATATAATGGAGTTATTATCGCTAGAGCTGTAATAAATATACGTATTACTTTTATTATCATCAATATAACATGCATTATTACCCATATTATGCAGTTATTATCGATAGAACTGTAATAAATATACGTATTACTTTTATTATCATCAATATAACATGCATTATTACCCATATTATGCAGTTATTATCGATAGAACTATAATAAATATACTTATTACTCCCAATATTATCAATATAACATGCATTATTACCCATATAATGCAGTTATTATCTCTAGAACTGTAATAATTATACTTATTACTAATAATATTATCAATGTAACATGCATTATTGCCCATATAATGGAGTTATTATCGCTAGAACTGTAATAATTATACTTATTACTTATATTATTAGCAATATAACGTGCATTATTACCCATATAATGCAGTTATTATCGCTAGAACTGTAATAAATATACTTATTACTTCCAATATTATCAATATAACATGCATTATTACCCATATAATGCAGTTATTATCGCTAGAACTGTAATAATTATACTTTCTACTTATATTATTAGCAATATAACGTGCATTATTACCCATATAATGCAGTTGTTATCCCTAGAACTGTAATAATTTTACTTATTACTTATATTATTATCAATATAACATGCATTATTACCCATATTATGCAGTTATCATCGATAGAACTATAATAAATATACGTATTACTTTTATTATCATCAACATAACATGCATTATTACCCATATAATGCAGTTATTATCGCTAGAAATGTAATAATTATACTTATTACATATGCTATTAGCAATATAACGTGCATTATTACCCATATAATGCAGTTATTATAGCCAGAACTGTAATAATTATACTCACTACTTATATTATTCTCAATATAACATGCATTATTACCCATATTATGCAGTTATTATAGCTAGAACTATAATAAATATACGTATTACTTTTATTATCATCAATATAACATGCATTATTACCCATATTGTGCAGTTATTGTCGATAGAACTGTAATAAAGATACTTATTACTTTTACTATTATCAATATAACATGCACTATTAGCCATATTTTACTATTATTATCGCTAGAACTATAATA
The DNA here is from genome assembly GCA_963576845.1 of Megachile leachella. NCBI lineage: Eukaryota > Metazoa > Arthropoda > Insecta > Hymenoptera > Megachilidae > Megachile > Megachile leachella. The sequence goes on along the minus strand of CAUYWW010000251.1, from coordinate 406,802 downwards.
ATTATACTTATTACTCCAGATATTATCAATATAACATGCATTATTACCCATATAATGCAATTATTATCGCTAGAACTGTAATAATTATACTTATTACTTATATTATTAGCAATATAACGTGCATTGTTACCCATGTAGTGCACTTATTGTCGCTAGAACTGTAATAATTATACTTATTACTTATATTATTATCAATATAACAGGCACTATTAGCCATATTTTACTATTATTATCGCTAGAACTATAATAATTATACTTATTACTCCCGATATTATCAATATAACATGCCTTATTACGCATATAATGCAATTATTATCGCTAGAACTGTAATAATTATACTTATTACTTATATTATTAGCAATATAACGTGCATTGTTACCCATGTAGTGCACTTATTATCGCTAGAACTGTAATAAATATACGTATTACTCCCAATATTATCAATATAACATGCATTATTACCCATATAATGCAGTTATTATCGCTAGAACTGTAATAATTATAGTTACTACTTATATTATTAGCAGTATAACGTGCATTATTACCCATATAATGCAGTTATTATCTCTAGAACTGTAATAATTATACTTATTACTTATATTATTATCAATATAACATGCATTATTACCCATATAATGGAGTTGTTATCGCTAGAACTGTAATAATTATACTTATTACTTATATTATTATCAATATAACATGCATTATTACCCATATAATGCAGTTATTATCGACAGAAGTATAATAAATATACTTATTACTTTTATTATTATCAATATAACAGGCACTATTAGCTATATTTTACTATTATTATCGCTAGAACTATAATAATTATACTTATTACTCCCGATATTATCAATATAACATGCCTTATTACGCATATAATGCAATTATTATCGCTAGAACTGTAATAATTATACTTATTACTTATATTATTAGCAATATAACGTGCATTATTACCCATATAATGCAGTTATTATCGCTAGAACTGTAATAATTATACTTATTACTTATATTATTATCAATATAACATGCATTATTACCCATATTATGCAGTTATTATCGGTAGAACTGTAATAAATATACTTATTACTTTTATTATTATAAATATAACATGCACTATTTGCCATGTTTTACTATTATTATCCCTAGAACTATAATAATTATACTTATTACTCCCGATATTATCAATACAACATGCATTATTACCCATATAATGCAGTTATTATCGCTAGAACTGTAATAATTATACTTATTACTTATATTATTAGCAATATAACGTGCATTATTACCCATATAATGCAGTTATTATTTCTAGAACTGTAATAATTATACTTATTACTTATATTATTATCAATATAACATGCATTATTACCCATATAATGGAGTTATTATCGATAGAACTGTAATAAATATACTGATAACGTTTACTATTATCAATATAACAAGCACTAATAGCCATATTTTACTATTATTATCGCTAGAACTATAATAATTATACTTATTACTCCCGATATTATCAATATAACATGCCTTATTACGCATATAATGCAATTATTATCGCTAGAACTGTAATAATTATACTTATTACTTATATTATTATCAATATAACATGCATTATTACCCATATAATGCAGTTATTATCGACAGAAGTATAATAAATATACTTATTACTTTTATTATTATCAATATAACAGGCACTATTAGCTATATTTTACTATTATTATCGCTAGAACTATAATAATTATACTTATTACTCCCGATATTATCAATATAACATGCCTTATTACGCATATAATGCAATTATTATCGCTAGAACTGTAATAATTATACTTATTACTTATATTATTAGCAATATAACGTGCATTATTACCCATATAATGCAGTTATTATCGCTAGAACTGTAATAATTATACTTATTACTTATATTATTATCAATATAACATGCATTATTACCCATATAATGGAGTTATTATCGCTAGAACTGTAATAATTATACTTATTACTTATATTATTATCAATATAACATGCATTATTACCCATATTATGCAGTTATTATCGCTAGAACTATAATAAATATACTTATTACTCCCGATATTATCAATATAACATGCCTTATTACGCATATAATGCAATTATTATCGCTAGAACTGTAATAATTATACTTATTACTTATATTATTAGCAATATAACGTGCATTATTACCCATATAATGCAGTTATTATCGCTAGAACTGTAATAATTATACTTATTACTTATATTATTATCAATATAACATGCATTATTACCCATATAATGGAGTTATTATCGCTACAACTGTAATAATTATACTAATTACTTATATTATTATCAATATAACATGCATTATTACCCATATAATGCAGTTATTATCGCTAGAACTGTAATAATTATACTTATCACTTATATTATTAGCAATATAACGTGCATTATTACCCATATAATGCAGTTTATATCGCTGGAACTGTAATAATTATACTTATTACTTATATTATTATCAATATAACATGCATTATTACCCATATTATGCAGTTATTATCGCTAGAACTATAATAAATATACTTATTACTCCCAATATTATCAATATAACATGCATAATTACCCATATAATGCAGTTATTATCGCTAGAACTGTAATAATTATACTTTTTACTTGTATTATTAGCAATATAACGTGCATTATTACCCATATAATGCAGTTATTATCTCTAGAACTGTAATAATTATACTCATTACTAATATTATTATCAATATAACATGCATTATTACCCATACAATGGAGTTATTATCGCTAGAACTGTAATAATTATACTTATTACTTATATTATTATCAATATAACATGCATTATTACCCATATAATGCAGTTATTATCGACAGAAGTATAATAAATACACTTATTACATTTATTATTATCAATATAACAGGCACTATTAGCTATATTTTACTATTATTATCGCTAGAACTATAATAATTATACTTATTACTCCCGATATTATCAATATAACATGCCTTATTACGCATATAATGCAATTATTATCGCTAGAACTGTAATAATTATACTTATTACTTATATTATTAGCAATATAACGTGCATTATTACCCATATAATGCAGTTATTATCGCTAGAACTGTAATAATTATACTTATTACTTATATTATTATCAATATAACATGCATTATTACCCATATAATGGAGTTATTATCGAGAGATCTGAAATAAAGATACTTATTACTTTTACTATTATCAATATAACATGCACTATTAGCCATATTTTACTATTATTATCGCTAGAACTATAATAATTATACTTATTTCTCCCGATATTATCAATATAACATGCCTTATTACGCATATAATGCAATTATTATCGCTAGAACTGTAATAATTATACTTATTACTTATATTATTATCAATATAACATGCATTATTACCAATATAATGGAGTTATTATCGCTAGAACTGTAATAACCATACTTATTACTTATATTATTATCAATATAACATGCATTATTACCCATATAATACAGTTATTATCGCTAGAACTGTAATAATTATACTTATCACTTATATTATTAGCAATATAACGTGCATTATTACCCATATAATGCAGTTATTATCGCTGGAACTGTAATAATTATACTTATTACTTATATTATTATCAATATAACATGCATTATTACCCATATTATGCAGTTATTATCGCTAGAACTATAATAAATATACTTATTACTCCCAATATTATCAATATAACATGCATAATTACCCATATAATGCAGTTATTATCGCTAGAACTGTAATAATTATACTTATTACTTGTATTATTAGCAATATAACGTGCATTATTACCCATATAATGCAGTTATTATCTCTAGAACTGTAATAATTATACTCATTACTAATATTATTATCAATATAACATGCATTATTACCCATACAATGGAGTTATTATCGCTAGAACTGTAATAATTATACTTATTACTTATATTATTATCAATATAACATGCATTATTACCCATATAATGCAGTTATTATCGACAGAAGTATAATAAATATACTTATTACATTTATTATTATCAATATAACAGGCACTATTAGCTATATTTTACTATTATTATCGCTAGAACTATAATAATTATACTTATTACTCCCGATATTATCAATATAACATGCCTTATTACGCATATAATGCAATTATTATCGCTAGAACTGTAATAATTATACTTATTACTTATATTATTATCAATATAACATGCATTATTACCCATATTATGCAGTTATTATCGATAGAACTGTAATAAAGATACATATTACTTTTACTATTATCAATATAACATGCACTATTAGCCATATTTTACTATTATTATCGCTAGAACTATAATAATTATACTTATTACTCCCGATATTATCAATATAACATGCCTTATTACCCATATAACGCAGTTATTATCGCTAGAACTGTAATAGTTATACTTATTACTTATATTATTAGCAATATAACATGCATTATTACCCACACAATGCAGTTATTATCGCTAGAACTGTAATAATTATACTTATTACTTATATTATTATCAATATAGCATGCACTATTTGCCATATTTTACTATTATTATCGCTAGAACTATAATAAATATACTTATTACTCCCGATATTATCAATACAACATGCATTATTACCCATATAATGCAGTTATTATCGCTAGAACTGTAATAATTATACTTATTACTTATATTATTATCAGTATAACATGCATTATTACCCATATAATGCAATTATTATCGCTAGAACTGTAATAATTATACTTATTACTTATATTATTAGCAATATAACGTGCATTATTACCCATATAATGCAGTTATTATCGCTAGAACTGTAATAATTATACTTATTACTTATATTATTATCAATATAGCATGCATTATTACCCATATAATGGAGTTATTATCGCAAGAACTATAATGAATATACTTATTACTCCCAATATTATCAATATAACATGCATTATTACCCATATAATGCAGTTATTATCTCTAGAACTGTAATAATTATACTTATTACTAATATTATTATCAATGTAACATGCATTATTACCCATATAATGGAGTTATTATCGCTAGAACTGTTATAATTATACTTATTACTTATATTATTATCAATATAACATGCATTATTACCCATATAATGCAGTTATTATCGACAGAAGTATAATAAATATACTTATTACTTTTATTATTATCAATATAACAGGCACTATTAGCTATATTTTACTATTATTATCGCTAGAACCATAATAATTATACTTATTACTCCCGATATTATCAATATAACATGCCTTATTACGCATATAATGCAATTATTATCGCTAGAACTGTAATAATTATACTTATTACTTATATTATTAGCAATATAACGTGCATTATTACCCATATAATGCAGTTATTATCGCTAGAACTGTAATAATTATACTTATTACTCCCAATATTATCAATATAACATGCATTATTACCCATATAATGCAGTTATCATCGCTAGAACTGTAATAATTATACTTACTACTTATATTATTTGCAGTATAACGTGCATTATTACCCATATAACGCAGTTATTATCTCTAGAACTGTAATAATTATACTTATTACTTATATTATTATCAATATAACATGCATTATTACCCATATAATGGAGTTATTATCGCTACAACTGTAATAATTATACTAATTACTTATATAATTATCAATATAACATGCATTATTACCCATATAATGCAGTTATTATCGGCAGAAGTATAATAAATATACTTATTACTTTTATTATTATCAATATAACAGGCACTATTAGCCATATTTTACTATTATTATCGCTAGAACTATAATAACTATACTTATTACTCCTGATATTATCAATATAACATGCCTTATTACGCATATAATGCAATTATTATCGCTAGAACTGTAATAATTATACTGATTACTTATATTATTAGCAATATAACGTGCATTATTTCCTATATAATGCAGTTATTATCGCTAGAACTGTAATAATTATACTTATTACTTATATTATTATCAATATAGCATGCATTATTACCCATATAATGGAGTTATTATCGCAAGAACTATAATGAATATACTTATTACTCCCAATATTATCAATATAACATGCATTATTACCCATATAATGCAGTTATTATCTCTAGAACTGTAATAATTATACTTATTACTAATATTATTATCAATGCGACATGCATTATTACCCATATAATGGAGTTATTATAGCTAGAACTGTAATAATTATACTTATTACTTATATTATTATCAATATAACATGCATTATTACCCACATAATGGAGTTATTATCGCTAGAACTGTAATAATTATACTTATTACTTATATTATTATCAATATAACATGCATTATTACCCATATAATGCAGTTATTATCGCTAGAACTGTAATAATTATACTTATCACTTATATTATTAGCAATATAACGTGCATTATTACCCATATAATGCAGTTTATATCGCTGGAACTGTAATAATTATACTTATTACTTATATTATTATCAATATAACATGCATTATTACCCATATTATGCAGTTATTATCGCTAGAACTATAATAAATATACTTATTACTCCCAATATTATCAATATAACATGCATAATTACCCATATAATGCAGTTATTATCGCTAGAACTGTAATAATTATACTTTTTACTTGTATTATTAGCAATATAACGTGCATTATTACCCATATAATGCAGTTATTATCTCTAGAACTGTAATAATTATACTCATTACTAATATTATTATCAATATAACATGCATTATTACCCATACAATGGAGTTATTATCGCTAGAACTGTAATAATTATACTTATTACTTATATTATTATCAATATAACATGCATTATTACCCATATAATGCAGTTATTATCGACAGAAGTATAATAAATATACTTATTACATTTATTATTATCAATATAACAGGCACTATTAGCTATATTTTACTATTATTATCGCTAGAACTATAATAATTATACTTATTACTCCCGATATTATCAATATAACATGCCTTATTACGCATATAATGCAATTATTATCGCTAGAACTGTAATAATTATACTTATTACTTATATTATTAGCAATATAACGTGCATTATTACCCATATAATGCAGTTATTATCGCTAGAACTGTAATAATTATACTTATTACTTATATTATTATCAATATAACATGCATTATTACCCATATAATGGAGTTATTATCGCTAGAACTGTAATAAATATACGTATTACTTTTATTATCATCAATATAACATGCCTTATTACGCATATAATGCAATTATTATCGCTAGAACTGTAATAATTATACTTATTACTTATATTATTAGCAATATAACGTGCATTATTACCCATATAATGCAGTTATTATCGCTAGAACTGTAATAATTATACTTATTACTCCCAATATTATCAATATAACATGCATTATTACCCATATAATGCAGTTATCATCGCTAGAACTGTAATAATTATACTTACTACTTATATTATTTGCAGTATAACGTGCATTATTACCCATATAACGCAGTTATTATCTCTAGAACTGTAATAATTATACTTATTACTTATATTATTATCAATATAACATGCATTATTACCCATATAATGGAGTTATTATCGCTACAACTGTAATAATTATACTAATTACTTATATAATTATCAATATAACATGCATTATTACCCATATAATGCAGTTATTATCGACAGAAGTATAATAAATATACTTATTACTTTTATTATTATCAATATAACAGGCACTATTAGCCATATTTTACTATTATTATCGCTAGAACTATAATAATTATACTTATTACTCCTGATATTATCAATATAACATGCCTTATTACGCATATAATGCAATTATTATCGCTAGAACTGTAATAATTATACTGATTACTTATATTATTAGCAATATAACGTGCATTATTTCCTATATAATGCAGTTATTATCGCTAGAACTGTAATAATTATACTTATTACTTATATTATTATCAATATAGCATGCATTATTACCCATATAATGGAGTTATTATCGCAAGAACTATAATGAATATACTTATTACTCCCAATATTATCAATATAACATGCATTATTACCCATATAATGCAGTTATTATCTCTAGAACTATAATAATTATACTTATTACTAATATTATTATCAATGCGACATGCATTATTACCCATATAATGGAGTTATTATAGCTAGAACTGTAATAATTATACTTATTACTTATATTATTATCAATATAACATGCATTATTACCCACATAATGGAGTTATTATCGCTAGAACTGTAATAATTATACTTATTACTTATATTATTATCAATATAACATGCATTATTACCCATATAATGCAGTTATTATCGCTAGAACTGTAATAATTATACTTATCACTTATATTATTAGCAATATAACGTGCATTATTACCCATATAATGCAGTTTATATCGCTGGAACTGTAATAATTATACTTATTACTTATATTATTATCAATATAACATGCATTATTACCCATATTATGCAGTTATTATCGCTAGAACTATAATAAATATACTTATTACTCCCAATATTATCAATATAACATGCATAATTACCCATATAATGCAGTTATTATCGCTAGAACTCTAATAATTATACTTTTTACTTGTATTATTAGCAATATAACGTGCATTATTACCCATATAATGCAGTTATTATCTCTAGAACTGTAATAATTATACTCATTACTAATATTATTATCAATATAACATGCATTATTACCCATACAATGGAGTTATTATCGCTAGAACTGTAATAATTATACTTATTACTTATATTATTATCAATATAACATGCATTATTACCCATATAATGCAGTTATTATCGACAGAAGTATAATAAATATACTTATTACATTTATTATTATCAATATAACAGGCACTATTAGCTATATTTTACTATTATTATCGCTAGAACTATAATAATTATACTTATTACTCCCGATATTATCAATATAACATGCCTTATTACGCATATAATGCAATTATTATCGCTAGAACTGTAATAATTATACTTATTACTTATATTATTAGCAATATAACGTGCATTATTACCCATATAATGCAGTTATTATCGCTAGAACTGTAATAATTATACTTATTACTTATATTATTATCAATATAACATGCATTATTACCCATATAATGGAGTTATTATCGCTAGAACTGTAATAAATATACGTATTACTTTTATTATCATCAATATAACATGCATTATTACCCATATTATGCAGTTATTATCGAGAGATCTGAAATAAAGATACTTATTACTTTTACTATTATCAATATAACATGCACTATTAGCCATATTTTACTATTATTATCGCTAGAACTATAATAATTATACTTATTTCTCCCGATATTATCAATATAACATGCCTTATTACGCATATAATGCAATTATTATCGCTAGAACTGTAATAATTATACTTATTACTTATATTATTATCAATATAACATGCATTATTACCCATATAATGGAGTTATTATCGCTAGAACTGTAATAATCATACTTATTACTTATATTATTATCAATATAACATGCATTATTACCCATATAATACAGTTATTATCGCTAGAACTGTAATAATTATACTTATCACTTATATTATTAGCAATATAACGTGCATTATTACCCATATAATGCAGTTATTATCGCTGGAACTGTAATAATTATACTTATTACTTATATTATTATCAATATAACATGCATTATTACCCATATTATGCAGTTATTATCGCTAGAACTATAATAAATATACTTATAACTCCCAATATTATCAATATAACATGCATAATTACCCATATAATGCAGTTATTATCGCTAGAACTGTAATAATTATACTTATTACTTGTATTATTAGCAATATAACGTGCATTATTACCCATATAATGCAGTTATTATCTCTAGAACTGTAATAATTATACTCATTACTAATATTATTATCAATATAACATGCATTATTACCCATACAATGGAGTTATTATCGCTAGAACTGTAATAATTATACTTATTACTTATATTATTATCAATATAACATGCATTATTACCCATATAATGCAGTTATTATCGACAGAAGTATAATAAATATACTTATTACATTTATTATTATCAATATAACAGGCACTATTAGCTATATTTTACTATTATTATCGCTAGAACTATTAAAATTATACTTATTACTCCCGATATTATCAATATAACATGCCTTATTACGCATATAATGCAATTATTATCGCTAGAACTGTAATAATTATACTTATTACTTATATTATTATCAATATAACATGCATTATTACCCATATTATGCAGTTATTATCGATAGAACTGTAATAAAGATACATATTACTTTTACTATTATCAATATAACATGCACTATTAGCCATATTTTACTATTATTATCGCTAGAACTATAATAATTATACTTATTACTCCCGATATTATCAATATAACATGCCTTATTACCCATATAACGCAGTTATTATCGCTAGAACTGTAATAATTATACTTATTACTTATATTATTAGCAATATAACATGCATTATTACCCACACAATGCAGTTATTATCGCTAGAACTGTAATAATTATACTTATTACTTATATTATTATCAATATAGCATGCACTATTTGCCATATTTTACTATTATTATCGCTAGAACTATAACAAATATACTTATTACTCCCGATATTATCAATACAACATGCATTATTACCCATATAATGCAGTTATTATCGCTAGAACTGTAATAATTATACTTATTACTTATATTATTATCAGTATAACATGCATTATTACCCATATAATGCAATTATTATCGCTAGAACTGTAATAATTATACTTATTACTTATATTATTAGCAATATAACGTGCATTATTACCCATATAATGCAGTTATTATCGCTAGAACTGTAATAATTATACTTATTACTTATATTATTATCAATATAGCATGCATTATTACCCATATAATGGAGTTATTATCGCAAGAACTATAATGAATATACTTATTACTCCCAATATTATCAATATAACATGCATTATTACCCATATAATGCAGTTATTATCTCTAGAACTGTAATAATTATACTTATTACTTATATTATTAGCAATATAACGTGCATTGTTACCTATATAATGCAGTTATTATCGCTTGAACTGTAATAATTATACTTATTACTTATATTATTATCAATATAACATGCATTATTACCCATATAATGGAGTTATTATCGCTAGAACTGTAATAATTATACTTATTACTTATATTATTATCAATATAACATGCATTATTACCCATATGATGGAGTTATTATCGCTAGAACTGTAATAAATATACGTATTACTTTTATTATCATCAATATAACATGCATTATTACCCATATTATGCAGTTATTATCGAGAGATCTGAAATAAAGATACTTATTACTTTTACTATTATCAATATAACATGCACTATTAGCCATATTTTACTATTATTATCGCTAGAACTATAATAATTATACTTATTTCTCCCGATATTATCAATATAACATGCCTCATTACGCATATAATGCAATTATTATCGCTAGAACTGTAATAATTATACTTATTACTTATATTATTATCAATATAACATGCATTATTACCAATATAATGGAGTTATTATCGCTAGAACTGTAATAACCATACTTATTACTTATATTATTATCAATATAACATGCATTATTACCCATATAATACAGTTATTATCGCTAGAACTGTAATAATTATACTTATCACTTATATTATTAGCAATATAACGTGCATTATTACCCATATAATGCAGTTATTATCGCTGGAACTGTAATAATTATACTTATTACTTATATTATTATCAATATAACATGCATTATTACCCATATTATGCAGTTATTATCGCTAGAACTATAATAAATATACTTATTACTCCCAATATTATCAATATAACATGCATAATTACCCATATAATGCAGTTATTATCGCTAGAACTGTAATAATTATACTTATTACTTGTATTATTAGCAATATAACGTGCATTATTACCCATATAATGCAGTTATTATCTCTAGAACTGTAATAATTATACTCATTACTAATATTATTATCAATATAACATGCATTATTACCCATACAATGGAGTTATTATCGCTAGAACTGTAATAATTATACTTATTACTTATATTATTATCAATATAACATGCATTATTACCCATATAATGCAGTTATTATCGACAGAAGTATAATAAATATACTTATTACATTTATTATTATCAATATAACAGGCACTATTAGCTATATTTTACTATTATTATCGCTAGAACTATAATAATTATACTTATTACTCCCGATATTATCAATATAACATGCCTTATTACCCATATAATGCAGTTATTATCGCTAGAACTGTAATAATTATACTTATCACTTATATTATTAGCAATATAACGTGCATTATTACCCATATAATGCAGTTTATATCGCTGGAACTGTAATAATTATACTTATTACTTATATTATTATCAATATAACATGCATTATTACCCATATTATGCAGTTATTATCGCTAGAACTATAATAAATATACTTATTACTCCCAATATTATCAATATAACATGCATAATTACCCATATAATGCAGTTATTATCGCTAGAACTCTAATAATTATACTTTTTACTTGTATTATTAGCAATATAACGTGCATTATTACCCATATAATGCAGTTATTATCTCTAGAACTGTAATAATTATACTCATTACTAATATTATTATCAATATAACATGCATTATTACCCATACAATGGAGTTATTATCGCTAGAACTGTAATAATTATACTTATTACTTATATTATTATCAATATAACATGCATTATTACCCATATAATGCAGTTATTATCGACAGAAGTATAATAAATATACTTATTACATTTATTATTATCAATATAACAGGCACTATTAGCTATATTTTACTATTATTATCGCTAGAACTATAATAATTATACTTATTACTCCCGATATTATCAATATAACATGCCTTATTACGCATATAATGCAATTATTATCGCTAGAACTGTAATAATTATACTTATTACTTATATTATTAGCAATATAACGTGCATTATTACCCATATAATGCAGTTATTATCGCTAGAACTGTAATAATTATACTTATTACTTATATTATTATCAATATAACATGCATTATTACCCATATAATGGAGTTATTATCGCTAGAACTGTAATAAATATACGTATTACTTTTATTATCATCAATATAACATGCATTATTACCCATATTATGCAGTTATTATCGAGAGATCTGAAATAAAGATACTTATTACTTTTACTATTATCAATATAACATGCACTATTAGCCATATTTTACTATTATTATCGCTAGAACTATAATAATTATACTTATTTCTCCCGATATTATCAATATAACATGCCTTATTACGCATATAATGCAATTATTATCGCTAGAACTGTAATAATTATACTTATTACTTATATTATTATCAATATAACATGCATTATTACCCATATAATGGAGTTATTATCGCTAGAACTGTAATAATCATACTTATTACTTATATTATTATCAATATAACATGCATTATTACCCATATAATACAGTTATTATCGCTAGAACTGTAATAATTATACTTATCACTTATATTATTAGCAATATAACGTGCATTATTACCCATATAATGCAGTTATTATCGCTGGAACTGTAATAATTATACTTATTACTTATATTATTATCAATATAACATGCATTATTACCCATATTATGCAGTTATTATCGCTAGAACTATAATAAATATACTTATAACTCCCAATATTATCAATATAACATGCATAATTACCCATATAATGCAGTTATTATCGCTAGAACTGTAATAATTATACTTATTACTTGTATTATTAGCAATATAACGTGCATTATTACCCATATAATGCAGTTATTATCTCTAGAACTGTAATAATTATACTCATTACTAATATTATTATCAATATAACATGCATTATTACCCATACAATGGAGTTATTATCGCTAGAACTGTAATAATTATACTTATTACTTATATTATTATCAATATAACATGCATTATTACCCATATAATGCAGTTATTATCGACAGAAGTATAATAAATATACTTATTACATTTATTATTATCAATATAACAGGCACTATTAGCTATATTTTACTATTATTATCGCTAGAACTATTAAAATTATACTTATTACTCCCGATATTATCAATATAACATGCCTTATTACGCATATAATGCAATTATTATCGCTAGAACTGTAATAATTATACTTATTACTTATATTATTATCAATATAACATGCATTATTACCCATATTATGCAGTTATTATCGATAGAACTGTAATAAAGATACATATTACTTTTACTATTATCAATATAACATGCACTATTAGCCATATTTTACTATTATTATCGCTAGAACTATAATAATTATACTTATTACTCCCGATATTATCAATATAACATGCCTTATTACCCATATAACGCAGTTATTATCGCTAGAACTGTAATAATTATACTTATTACTTATATTATTAGCAATATAACATGCATTATTACCCACACAATGCAGTTATTATCGCTAGAACTGTAATAATTATACTTATTACTTATATTATTATCAATATAGCATGCACTATTTGCCATATTTTACTATTATTATCGCTAGAACTATAACAAATATACTTATTACTCCCGATATTATCAATACAACATGCATTATTACCCATATAATGCAGTTATTATCGCTAGAACTGTAATAATTATACTTATTACTTATATTATTATCAGTATAACATGCATTATTACCCATATAATGCAATTATTATCGCTAGAACTGTAATAATTATACTTATTACTTATATTATTAGCAATATAACGTGCATTATTACCCATATAATGCAGTTATTATCGCTAGAACTGTAATAATTATACTTATTACTTATATTATTATCAATATAGCATGCATTATTACCCATATAATGGAGTTATTATCGCAAGAACTATAATGAATATACTTATTACTCCCAATATTATCAATATAACATGCATTATTACCCATATAATGCAGTTATTATCTCTAGAACTGTAATAATTATACTTATTACTTATATTATTAGCAATATAACGTGCATTGTTACCTATATAATGCAGTTATTATCGCTTGAACTGTAATAATTATACTTATTACTTATATTATTATCAATATAACATGCATTATTACCCATATAATGGAGTTATTATCGCTAGAACTGTAATAATTATACTTATTACTTATATTATTATCAATATAACATGCATTATTACCCATATGATGGAGTTATTATCGCTAGAACTGTAATAAATATACGTATTACTTTTATTATCATCAATATAACATGCATTATTACCCATATTATGCAGTTATTATCGAGAGATCTGAAATAAAGATACTTATTACTTTTACTATTATCAATATAACATGCACTATTAGCCATATTTTACTATTATTATCGCTAGAACTATAATAATTATACTTATTTCTCCCGATATTATCAATATAACATGCCTCATTACGCATATAATGCAATTATTATCGCTAGAACTGTAATAATTATACTTATTACTTATATTATTATCAATATAACATGCATTATTACCAATATAATGGAGTTATTATCGCTAGAACTGTAATAACCATACTTATTACTTATATTATTATCAATATAACATGCATTATTACCCATATAATACAGTTATTATCGCTAGAACTGTAATAATTATACTTATCACTTATATTATTAGCAATATAACGTGCATTATTACCCATATAATGCAGTTATTATCGCTGGAACTGTAATAATTATACTTATTACTTATATTATTATCAATATAACATGCATTATTACCCATATTATGCAGTTATTATCGCTAGAACTATAATAAATATACTTATTACTCCCAATATTATCAATATAACATGCATAATTACCCATATAATGCAGTTATTATCGCTAGAACTGTAATAATTATACTTATTACTTGTATTATTAGCAATATAACGTGCATTATTACCCATATAATGCAGTTATTATCTCTAGAACTGTAATAATTATACTCATTACTAATATTATTATCAATATAACATGCATTATTACCCATACAATGGAGTTATTATCGCTAGAACTGTAATAATTATACTTATTACTTATATTATTATCAATATAACATGCATTATTACCCATATAATGCAGTTATTATCGACAGAAGTATAATAAATATACTTATTACATTTATTATTATCAATATAACAGGCACTATTAGCTATATTTTACTATTATTATCGCTAGAACTATAATAATTATACTTATTACTCCCGATATTATCAATATAACATGCCTTATTACGCATATAATGCAATTATTATCGCTAGAACTGTAATAATTATACTTATTACTTATATTATTATCAATATAACATGCATTATTACCCATATTATGCAGTTATTATCGATAGAACTGTAATAAAGATACATATTACTTTTACTATTATCAATATAACATGCACTATTAGCCATATTTTACTATTATTATCGCTAGAACTATAATAATTATACTTATTACTCCCGATATTATCAATATAACATGCCTTATTACCCATATAACGCAGTTATTATCGCTAGAACTGTAATAATTATACTTATTACTTATATTATTAGCAATATAACATGCATTATTACCCACACAATGCAGTTATTATCGCTAGAACTGTAATAATTATACTTATTACTTATATTATTATCAATATAGCATGCACTATTTGCCATATTTTACTATTATTATCGCTAGAACTATAATAAATATACTTATTACTCCCGATATTATCAATACAACATGCATTATTACCCATATAATGCAGTTATTATCGCTAGAACTATAATAATTATACTTATTACTTATATTATTATCAGTATAACATGCATTATTACCCATATAATGCAATTATTATCGCTAGAACTGTAATAATTATACTTATTACTTATATTATTAGCAATATAACGTGCATTATTACCCATATAATGCAGTTATTATCGCTAGAACTGTAATAATTATACTTATTACTTATATTATTATCAATATAGCATGCATTATTACCCATATAATGGAGTTATTATCGCAAGAACTATAATGAATATACTTATTACTCCCAATATTATCAATATAACATGCATTATTACCCATATAATGCAGTTATTATCTCTAGAACTGTAATAATTATACTTATTACTAATATTATTATCAATGTAACATGCATTATTACCCATATAATGGAGTTATTATCGCTAGAACTGTTATAATTATACTTATTACTTATATTATTATCAATATAACATGCATTATTACCCATATAATGCAGTTATTATCGACAGAAGTATAATAAATATACTTATTACTTTTATTATTATCAATATAACAGGCACTATTAGCTATATTTTACTATTATTATCGCTAGAACCATAATAATTATACTTATTACTCCCGATATTATCAATATAACATGCACTATTAGCCATATTTTACTATTATTATCGCTAGAACTATAATAATTATACTTATTACTCCCGATATTATCAATATAACATGCCTTATTACCCATATAACGCAGTTATTATCGCTAGAACTGTAATAATTATACTTATTACTTATATTATTAGCAATATAACATGCATTATTACCCACACAATGCAGTTATTATCGCTAGAACTGTAATAATTATACTTATTACTTATATTATTATCAATATAGCATGCACTATTTGCCATATTTTACTATTATTATCGCTAGAACTATAATAAATATACTTATTACTCCCGATATTATCAATACAACATGCATTATTACCCATATAATGCAGTTATTATCGCTAGAACTATAATAATTATACTTATTACTTATATTATTATCAGTATAACATGCATTATTACCCATATAATGCAGTTATTATCTCTAGAACTGTAATAATTATACTCATTACTAATATTATTATCAATATAACGTGCATTATTACCCATACAATGGAGTTATTATCGCTAGAACTGTAATAATTATACTTATTACTTATATTATTATCAATATAACATGCATTATTACCCATATAATGCAGTTATTATCGACAGAAGTATAATAAATATACTTATTACATTTATTATTATCAATATAACAGGCACTATTAGCTATATTTTACTATTATTATCGCTAGAACTATAATAATTATACTTATTACTCCCGATATTATCAATATAACATGCCTTATTACGCATATAATGCAATTATTATCGCTAGAACTGTAATAATTATACTTATTACTTATATTATTAGCAATATAACGTGCATTATTACCCATATAATGCAGTTATTATCGCTAGAACTGTAATAATTATACTTATTACTTATATTATTATCAATATAACATGCATTATTACCCATATAATGGAGTTATTATCGCTAGAACTGTAATAAATATACGTATTACTTTTATTATCATCAATATAACATGCATTATTACCCATATTATGCAGTTATTATCGAGAGATCTGAAATAAAGATACTTATTACTTTTACTATTATCAATATAACATGCACTATTAGCCATATTTTACTATTATTATCGCTAGAACTATAATAATTATACTTATTTCTCCCGATATTATCAATATAACATGCCTTATTACGCATATAATGCAATTATTATCGCTAGAACTGTAATAATTATACTTATTACTTATATTATTATCAATATAACATGCATTATTACCCATATAATGGAGTTATTATCGCTAGAACTGTAATAATCATACTTATTACTTATATTATTATCAATATAACATGCATTATTACCCATATAATACAGTTATTATCGCTAGAACTGTAATAATTATACTTATCACTTATATTATTAGCAATATAACGTGCATTATTACCCATATAATGCAGTTATTATCGCTGGAACTGTAATAATTATACTTATTACTTATATTATTATCAATATAACATGCATTATTACCCATATTATGCAGTTATTATCGCTAGAACTATAATAAATATACTTATAACTCCCAATATTATCAATATAACATGCATAATTACCCATATAATGCAGTTATTATCGCTAGAACTGTAATAATTATACTTATTACTTGTATTATTAGCAATATAACGTGCATTATTACCCATATAATGCAGTTATTATCTCTAGAACTGTAATAATTATACTCATTACTAATATTATTATCAATATAACATGCATTATTACCCATACAATGGAGTTATTATCGCTAGAACTGTAATAATTATACTTATTACTTATATTATTATCAATATAACATGCATTATTACCCATATAATGCAGTTATTATCGACAGAAGTATAATAAATATACTTATTACATTTATTATTATCAATATAACAGGCACTATTAGCTATATTTTACTATTATTATCGCTAGAACTATTAAAATTATACTTATTACTCCCGATATTATCAATATAACATGCCTTATTACGCATATAATGCAATTATTATCGCTAGAACTGTAATAATTATACTTATTACTTATATTATTATCAATATAACATGCATTATTACCCATATTATGCAGTTATTATCGATAGAACTGTAATAAAGATACATATTACTTTTACTATTATCAATATAACATGCACTATTAGCCATATTTTACTATTATTATCGCTAGAACTATAATAATTATACTTATTACTCCCGATATTATCAATATAACATGCCTTATTACCCATATAACGCAGTTATTATCGCTAGAACTGTAATAATTATACTTATTACTTATATTATTAGCAATATAACATGCATTATTACCCACACAATGCAGTTATTATCGCTAGAACTGTAATAATTATACTTATTACTTATATTATTATCAATATAGCATGCACTATTTGCCATATTTTACTATTATTATCGCTAGAACTATAACAAATATACTTATTACTCCCGATATTATCAATACAACATGCATTATTACCCATATAATGCAGTTATTATCGCTAGAACTGTAATAATTATACTTATTACTTATATTATTATCAGTATAACATGCATTATTACCCATATAATGCAATTATTATCGCTAGAACTGTAATAATTATACTTATTACTTATATTATTAGCAATATAACGTGCATTATTACCCATATAATGCAGTTATTATCGCTAGAACTGTAATAATTATACTTATTACTTATATTATTATCAATATAGCATGCATTATTACCCATATAATGGAGTTATTATCGCAAGAACTATAATGAATATACTTATTACTCCCAATATTATCAATATAACATGCATTATTACCCATATAATGCAGTTATTATCTCTAGAACTGTAATAATTATACTTATTACTTATATTATTAGCAATATAACGTGCATTGTTACCTATATAATGCAGTTATTATCGCTTGAACTGTAATAATTATACTTATTACTTATATTATTATCAATACAACATGCATTATTACCCATATAATGGAGTTATTATCGCTAGAACTGTAATAATTATACTTATTACTTATATTATTATCAATATAACATGCATTATTACCCATATAATGGAGTTATTATCGCTAGAACTGTAATAAATATACGTATTACTTTTATTATCATCAATATAACATGCATTATTACCCATATTATGCAGTTATTATCGAGAGATCTGAAATAAAGATACTTATTACTTTTACTATTATCAATATAACATGCACTATTAGCCATATTTTACTATTATTATCGCTAGAACTATAATAATTATACTTATTTCTCCCGATATTATCAATATAACATGCCTTATTACGCATATAATGCAATTATTATCGCTAGAACTGTAATAATTATACTTATTACTTATATTATTATCAATATAACATGCATTATTACCAATATAATGGAGTTATTATCGCTAGAACTGTAATAACCATACTTATTACTTATATTATTATCAATATAACATGCATTATTACCCATATAATACAGTTATTATCGCTAGAACTGTAATAATTATACTTATCACTTATATTATTAGCAATATAACGTGCATTATTACCCATATAATGCAGTTATTATCGCTGGAACTGTAATAATTATACTTATTACTTATATTATTATCAATATAACATGCATTATTACCCATATTATGCAGTTATTATCGCTAGAACTATAATAAATATACTTATTACTCCCAATATTATCAATATAACATGCATAATTACCCATATAATGCAGTTATTATCGCTAGAACTGTAATAATTATACTTATTACTTGTATTATTAGCAATATAACGTGCATTATTACCCATATAATGCAGTTATTATCTCTAGAACTGTAATAATTATACTCATTACTAATATTATTATCAATATAACATGCATTATTACCCATACAATGGAGTTATTATCGCTAGAACTGTAATAATTATACTTATTACTTATATTATTATCAATATAACATGCATTATTACCCATATAATGCAGTTATTATCGACAGAAGTATAATAAATATACTTATTACATTTATTATTATCAATATAACAGGCACTATTAGCTATATTTTACTATTATTATCGCTAGAACTATAATAATTATACTTATTACTCCCGATATTATCAATATAACATGCCTTATTACGCATATAATGCAATTATTATCGCTAGAACTGTAATAATTATACTTATTACTTATATTATTATCAATATAACATGCATTATTACCCATATTATGCAGTTATTATCGATAGAACTGTAATAAAGATACATATTACTTTTACTATTATCAATATAACATGCACTATTAGCCATATTTTACTATTATTATCGCTAGAACTATAATAATTATACTTATTACTCCCGATATTATCAATATAACATGCCTTATTACCCATATAACGCAGTTATTATCGCTAGAACTGTAATAATTATACTTATTACTTATATTATTAGCAATATAACATGCATTATTACCCACACAATGCAGTTATTATCGCTAGAACTGTAATAATTATACTTATTACTTATATTATTATCAATATAGCATGCACTATTTGCCATATTTTACTATTATTATCGCTAGAACTATAATAAATATACTTATTACTCCCGATATTATCAATACAACATGCATTATTACCCATATAATGCAGTTATTATCGCTAGAACTATAATAATTATACTTATTACTTATATTATTATCAGTATAACATGCATTATTACCCATATAATGCAATTATTATCGCTAGAACTGTAATAATTATACTTATTACTTATATTATTAGCAATATAACGTGCATTATTACCCATATAATGCAGTTATTATCGCTAGAACTGTAATAATTATACTTATTACTTATATTATTATCAATATAGCATGCATTATTACCCATATAATGGAGTTATTATCGCAAGAACTATAATGAATATACTTATTACTCCCAATATTATCAATATAACATGCATTATTACCCATATAATGCAGTTATTATCTCTAGAACTGTAATAATTATACTTATTACTAATATTATTATCAATGTAACATGCATTATTACCCATATAATGGAGTTATTATCGCTAGAACTGTTATAATTATACTTATTACTTATATTATTATCAATATAACATGCATTATTACCCATATAATGCAGTTATTATCGACAGAAGTATAATAAATATACTTATTACTTTTATTATTATCAATATAACAGGCACTATTAGCTATATTTTACTATTATTATCGCTAGAACCATAATAATTATACTTATTACTCCCGATATTATCAATATAACATGCACTATTAGCCATATTTTACTATTATTATCGCTAGAACTATAATAATTATACTTATTACTCCCGATATTATCAATATAACATGCCTTATTACCCATATAACGCAGTTATTATCGCTAGAACTGTAATAATTATACTTATTACTTATATTATTAGCAATATAACATGCATTATTACCCACACAATGCAGTTATTATCGCTAGAACTGTAATAATTATACTTATTACTTATATTATTATCAATATAGCATGCACTATTTGCCATATTTTACTATTATTATCGCTAGAACTATAATAAATATACTTATTACTCCCGATATTATCAATACAACATGCATTATTACCCATATAATGCAGTTATTATCGCTAGAACTATAATAATTATACTTATTACTTATATTATTATCAGTATAACATGCATTATTACCCATATAATGCAATTATTATCGCTAGAACTGTAATAATTATACTTATTACTTATATTATTAGCAATATAACGTGCATTATTACCCATATAATGCAGTTATTATCGCTAGAACTGTAATAATTATACTTATTACTTATATTATTATCAATATAGCATGCATTATTACCCATATAATGGAGTTATTATCGCAAGAACTATAATGAATATACTTATTACTCCCAATATTATCAATATAACATGCATTATTACCCATATAATGCAGTTATTATCTCTAGAACTGTAATAATTATACTTATTACTAATATTATTATCAATGTAACATGCATTATTACCCATATAATGGAGTTATTATCGCTAGAACTGTTATAATTATACTTATTACTTATATTATTATCAATATAACATGCATTATTACCCATATAATGCAGTTATTATCGACAGAAGTATAATAAATATACTTATTACTTTTATTATTATCAATATAACAGGCACTATTAGCTATATTTTACTATTATTATCGCTAGAACCATAATAATTATACTTATTACTCCCGATATTATCAATATAACATGCACTATTAGCCATATTTTACTATTATTATCGCTAGAACTATAATAATTATACTTATTACTCCCGATATTATCAATATAACATGCCTTATTACCCATATAACGCAGTTATTATCGCTAGAACTGTAATAATTATACTTATTACTTATATTATTAGCAATATAACATGCATTATTACCCACACAATGCAGTTATTATCGCTAGAACTGTAATAATTATACTTATTACTTATATTATTATCAATATAGCATGCACTATTTGCCATATTTTACTATTATTATCGCTAGAACTATAATAAATATACTTATTACTCCCGATATTATCAATACAACATGCATTATTACCCATATAATGCAGTTATTATCGCTAGAACTATAATAATTATACTTATTACTTATATTATTATCAGTATAACATGCATTATTACCCATATAATGCAATTATTATCGCTAGAACTGTAATAATTATACTTATTACTTATATTATTAGCAATATAACGTGCATTATTACCCATATAATGCAGTTATTATCGCTAGAACTGTAATAATTATACTTATTACTTATATTATTATCAATATAGCATGCATTATTACCCATATAATGGAGTTATTATCGCAAGAACTATAATGAATATACTTATTACTCCCAATATTATCAATATAACATGCATTATTACCCATATAATGCAGTTATTATCTCTAGAACTGTAATAATTATACTTATTACTAATATTATTATCAATGTAACATGCATTATTACCCATATAATGGAGTTATTATCGCTAGAACTGTTATAATTATACTTATTACTTATATTATTATCAATATAACATGCATTATTACCCATATAATGCAGTTATTATCGACAGAAGTATAATAAATATACTTATTACTTTTATTATTATCAATATAACAGGCACTATTAGCTATATTTTACTATTATTATCGCTAGAACCATAATAATTATACTTATTACTCCCGATATTATCAATATAACATGCCTTATTACGCATATAATGCAATTATTATCGCTAGAACTGTAATAATTATACTTATTACTTATATTATTAGCAATATAACGTGCATTATTACCCATATAATGCAGTTATTATCGCTAGAACTGTAATAATTATACTTATTACTCCCAATATTATCAATATAACATGCATTATTACCCATATAATGCAGTTATCATCGCTAGAACTGTAATAATTATACTTACTACTTATATTATTTGCAGTATAACGTGCATTATTACCCATATAACGCAGTTATTATCTCTAGAACTGTAATAATTATACTTATTACTTATATTATTATCAATATAACATGCATTATTACCCATATAATGGAGTTATTATCGCTACAACTGTAATAATTATACTAATTACTTATATAATTATCAATATAACATGCATTATTACCCATATAATGCAGTTATTATCGACAGAAGTATAATAAATATACTTATTACTTTTATTATTATCAATATAACAGGCACTATTAGCCATATTTTACTATTATTATCGCTAGAACTATAATAACTATACTTATTACTCCTGATATTATCAATATAACATGCCTTATTACGCATATAATGCAATTATTATCGCTAGAACTGTAATAATTATACTGATTACTTATATTATTAGCAATATAACGTGCATTATTTCCTATATAATGCAGTTATTATCGCTAGAACTGTAATAATTATACTTATTACTTATATTATTATCAATATAGCATGCATTATTACCCATATAATGGAGTTATTATCGCAAGAACTATAATGAATATACTTATTACTCCCAATATTATCAATATAACATGCATTATTACCCATATAATGCAGTTATTATCTCTAGAACTGTAATAATTATACTTATTACTAATATTATTATCAATGCGACATGCATTATTACCCATATAATGGAGTTATTATAGCTAGAACTGTAATAATTATACTTATTACTTATATTATTATCAATATAACATGCATTATTACCCACATAATGGAGTTATTATCGCTAGAACTGTAATAATTATACTTATTACTTATATTATTATCAATATAACATGCATTATTACCCATATAATGCAGTTATTATCGCTAGAACTGTAATAATTATACTTATCACTTATATTATTAGCAATATAACGTGCATTATTACCCATATAATGCAGTTTATATCGCTGGAACTGTAATAATTATACTTATTACTTATATTATTATCAATATAACATGCATTATTACCCATATTATGCAGTTATTATCGCTAGAACTATAATAAATATACTTATTACTCCCAATATTATCAATATAACATGCATAATTACCCATATAATGCAGTTATTATCGCTAGAACTGTAATAATTATACTTTTTACTTGTATTATTAGCAATATAACGTGCATTATTACCCATATAATGCAGTTATTATCTCTAGAACTGTAATAATTATACTCATTACTAATATTATTATCAATATAACATGCATTATTACCCATACAATGGAGTTATTATCGCTAGAACTGTAATAATTATACTTATTACTTATATTATTATCAATATAACATGCATTATTACCCATATAATGCAGTTATTATCGACAGAAGTATAATAAATATACTTATTACATTTATTATTATCAATATAACAGGCACTATTAGCTATATTTTACTATTATTATCGCTAGAACTATAATAATTATACTTATTACTCCCGATATTATCAATATAACATGCCTTATTACGCATATAATGCAATTATTATCGCTAGAACTGTAATAATTATACTTATTACTTATATTATTAGCAATATAACGTGCATTATTACCCATATAATGCAGTTATTATCGCTAGAACTGTAATAATTATACTTATTACTTATATTATTATCAATATAACATGCATTATTACCCATATAATGGAGTTATTATCGCTAGAACTGTAATAAATATACGTATTACTTTTATTATCATCAATATAACATGCCTTATTACGCATATAATGCAATTATTATCGCTAGAACTGTAATAATTATACTTATTACTTATATTATTAGCAATATAACGTGCATTATTACCCATATAATGCAGTTATTATCGCTAGAACTGTAATAATTATACTTATTACTCCCAATATTATCAATATAACATGCATTATTACCCATATAATGCAGTTATCATCGCTAGAACTGTAATAATTATACTTACTACTTATATTATTTGCAGTATAACGTGCATTATTACCCATATAACGCAGTTATTATGTCTAGAACTGTAATAATTATACTTATTACTTATATTATTATCAATATAACATGCATTATTACCCATATAATGGAGTTATTATCGCTATAACTGTAATAATTATACTAATTACTTATATAATTATCAATATAACATGCATTATTACCCATATAATGCAGTTATTATCGACAGAAGTATAATAAATATACTTATTACTTTTATTATTATCAATATAACAGGCACTATTAGCCATATTTTACTATTATTATCGCTAGAACTATAATAATTATACTTATTACTCCTGATATTATCAATATAACATGCCTTATTACGCATATAATGCAATTATTATCGCTAGAACTGTAATAATTATACTGATTACTTATATTATTAGCAATATAACGTGCATTATTTCCTATATAATGCAGTTATTATCGCTAGAACTGTAATAATTATACTTATTACTTATATTATTATCAATATAGCATGCATTATTACCCATATAATGGAGTTATTATCGCAAGAACTATAATGAATATACTTATTACTCCCAATATTATCAATATAACATGCATTATTACCCATATAATGCAGTTATTATCTCTAGAACTATAATAATTATACTTATTACTAATATTATTATCAATGCGACATGCATTATTACCCATATAATGGAGTTATTATAGCTAGAACTGTAATAATTATACTTATTACTTATATTATTATCAATATAACATGCATTATTACCCACATAATGGAGTTATTATCGCTAGAACTGTAATAATTATACTTATTACTTATATTATTATCAATATAACATGCATTATTACCCATATAATGCAGTTATTATCGCTAGAACTGTAATAATTATACTTATCACTTATATTATTAGCAATATAACGTGCATTATTACCCATATAATGCAGTTTATATCGCTGGAACTGTAATAATTATACTTATTACTTATATTATTATCAATATAACATGCATTATTACCCATATTATGCAGTTATTATCGCTAGAACTATAATAAATATACTTATTACTCCCAATATTATCAATATAACATGCATAATTACCCATATAATGCAGTTATTATCGCTAGAACTGTAATAATTATACTTTTTACTTGTATTATTAGCAATATAACGTGCATTATTACCCATATAATGCAGTTATTATCTCTAGAACTGTAATAATTATACTCATTACTAATATTATTATCAATATAACATGCATTATTACCCATACAATGGAGTTATTATCGCTAGAACTGTAATAATTATACTTATTACTTATATTATTATCAATATAACATGCATTATTACCCATATAATGCAGTTATTATCGACAGAAGTATAATAAATATACTTATTACATTTATTATTATCAATATAACAGGCACTATTAGCTATATTTTACTATTATTATCGCTAGAACTATAATAATTATACTTATTACTCCCGATATTATCAATATAACATGCCTTATTACGCATATAATGCAATTATTATCGCTAGAACTGTAATAATTATACTTATTACTTATATTATTAGCAATATAACGTGCATTATTACCCATATAATGCAGTTATTATCGCTAGAACTGTAATAATTATACTTATTACTTATATTATTATCAATATAACATGCATTATTACCCATATAATGGAGTTATTATCGCTAGAACTGTAATAAATATACGTATTACTTTTATTATCATCAATATAACATGCATTATTACCCATATTATGCAGTTATTATCGAGAGATCTGAAATAAAGATACTTATTACTTTTACTATTATCAATATAACATGCACTATTAGCCATATTTTACTATTATTATCGCTAGAACTATAATAATTATACTTATTTCTCCCGATATTATCAATATAACATGCCTTATTACGCATATAATGCAATTATTATCGCTAGAACTGTAATAATTATACTTATTACTTATATTATTATCAATATAACATGCATTATTACCCATATAATGGAGTTATTATCGCTAGAACTGTAATAATCATACTTATTACTTATATTATTATCAATATAACATGCATTATTACCCATATAATACAGTTATTATCGCTAGAACTGTAATAATTATACTTATCACTTATATTATTAGCAATATAACGTGCATTATTACCCATATAATGCAGTTATTATCGCTGGAACTGTAATAATTATACTTATTACTTATATTATTATCAATATAACATGCATTATTACCCATATTATGCAGTTATTATCGCTAGAACTATAATAAATATACTTATTACTCCCAATATTATCAATATAACATGCATAATTACCCATATAATGCAGTTATTATCGCTAGAACTGTAATAATTATACTTATTACTTGTATTATTAGCAATATAACGTGCATTATTACCCATATAATGCAGTTATTATCTCTAGAACTGTAATAATTATACTCATTACTAATATTATTATCAATATAACATGCATTATTACCCATACAATGGAGTTATTATCGCTAGAACTGTAATAATTATACTTATTACTTATATTATTATCAATATAACATGCATTATTACCCATATAATGCAGTTATTATCGACAGAAGTATAATAAATATACTTATTACATTTATTATTATCAATATAACAGGCACTATTAGCTATATTTTACTATTATTATCGCTAGAACTATTAAAATTATACTTATTACTCCCGATATTATCAATATAACATGCCTTATTACGCATATAATGCAATTATTATCGCTAGAACTGTAATAATTATACTTATTACTTATATTATTATCAATATAACATGCATTATTACCCATATTATGCAGTTATTATCGATAGAACTGTAATAAAGATACATATTACTTTTACTATTATCAATATAACATGCACTATTAGCCATATTTTACTATTATTATCGCTAGAACTATAATAATTATACTTATTACTCCCGATATTATCAATATAACATGCCTTATTACCCATATAACGCAGTTATTATCGCTAGAACTGTAATAATTATACTTATTACTTATATTATTAGCAATATAACATGCATTATTACCCACACAATGCAGTTATTATCGCTAGAACTGTAATAATTATACTTATTACTTATATTATTATCAATATAGCATGCACTATTTGCCATATTTTACTATTATTATCGCTAGAACTATAACAAATATACTTATTACTCCCGATATTATCAATACAACATGCATTATTACCCATATAATGCAGTTATTATCGCTAGAACTGTAATAATTATACTTATTACTTATATTATTATCAGTATAACATGCATTATTACCCATATAATGCAATTATTATCGCTAGAACTGTAATAATTATACTTATTACTTATATTATTAGCAATATAACGTGCATTATTACCCATATAATGCAGTTATTATCGCTAGAACTGTAATAATTATACTTATTACTTATATTGTTAGCAATATCACGTGCATTATTACCCATATAATGCAGTTATTATCGCTAGAACTGTAATAATTATACTTATTACTTATATTATTAGCAATATAACATGCATTATTACCCATATAATGCACTTATTATCGCTAGAACTGTAATAATTATACTTATTACTTATATTATTATCAATATAACATGCATTATTACCCATATAATGGAGTTATTATCGCTAGAACTGTCATAAATATACGTATTACTTTTATTATCATCAATATAACATGCATTATTACCCGTATTATGCAGTTATCATCGATAGAACTATAATAAATATACGTATTACTTTTATTATCATCAACATAACATGCATTATTATCCATATAATGCAGTTATTATCGCTAGAACTGTAATAATTATACTTATTACATATGCTATTAGCAATATAACGTGCATTATTACCCATATAATGCAGTTATTATAGCCAGAACTGTAATAATTATACTCACTACTTATATTATTCTCAATATAACATGCATTATTACCCATATTATGCAGTTATTATAGCTAGAACTATAATAAATATACGTATTACTTTTATTATCATCAATATAACATGCATTATTACCCATATTGTGCAGTTATTGTCGATAGAACTGTAATAAAGATACTTATTACTTTTACTATTATCAATATAACATGCACTATTAGCCATATTTTACTATTATTATCGCTAGAACTATAATAATTATACTTATAACTCCCGATATTATCAATATAACATGCATTATTACCCATATAATGCAATTATTATCGCTAGAACTGTAATAATTATACTTATTACTTATATTATTAGCAATATAACGTGCATTGTTACCCATGTAGTGCACTTATTATCGCTAGAACTGTAATAATTATACTTATTACTTATATTATTATCAATATAACATGCATTACTACCCATATAATGGAGTTATTATCGCTAGAACTGTAATAAATATACGTATTACTTTTATTATCATCAATATAACATGCATTATTACCCATATTATGCAGTTATTATCGATAGAACTGTAATAAATATACTTATAACTTTTATTATTATCAATATAACATGCACTAATAGCCATATTTTACTATTATTATCGCTAGAACTATAATAATTATACTTATTACTCCCGATATTATCAATATAACATGCCTTATTACGCATATAATGCAGTTATTATCGCTAGAACTGTAATAAATATACTTACTACTTTCATTATCATCAATATAACATGCATTATTACCCATATTATGCAGTTATTATCGATAGAACTGTAATAAATATACTTAGTACTTTTATTATTATCAATATAACATGCATTATTACCCATATTATGCAGTTATTATCGATAGAACTGTAATAATTATACTCATTACTTATATTATTAGCAACATAACGTGCATTATTACCCATATTATGCAGTTATTATCGCTAGAACTATAATAAATATACTTATTACTCCCAATATCATCAATATAACATGCATTATTGCCCATATAATGCAGTTATCATCGCTAGAACTGTAATAATTATACTTACTACTTATATTATTAGCAATATAACGTGCATTATTACCCATATAACGCAGTTATTATCTCTAGAACTGTAATAATTATACTTATTACTTATATTATTATCAATATAACATGCATTATTACCCATATAATGGAGTTATTATCGCTAGAACTGTAAGAATTATACTAATTACTTATATTATTATCAATATAACATGCATTATTACCCATATAATGCAGTTATTATCGACAGAAGTATAATAAATGTACTTATTACTTTTATTATTATAAATATAACATGCACTATTTGCCATATTTTACTATTATTATCGCGAGAACTATAATAATTATACTTATTACTCCCGATATTATCAATATAACATGCCTTATTACGCATATAATGCAATTATTATCGCTAGAACTGTAATAATTATACTTATTACTTATATTATTAGCAATATAACGTGCATTATTACCTATATAATGCAGTTATTATCGCTAGAACTGTAATAATTATACTTATTACTTATATTATTATCAATATAACATGCATTATTACCCATATAATGGAGTTATTATCGCTAGAACTGTAATAAATATACGTATTACTTTTATTACCATCAATATAACATGCATTATTACCCATATTATGCAGTTATTATCGCTAGAACTATAATAAATATACTTATTACTCCCAATATTATCAATATAACATGCATTATTACCCATATAATGCAGTTATCATCGCTAGAACTGTAATAATTATACTTACTACTTATATTATTAGCAGTATAACGTGCATTATTACCCATATAACGCAGTTATTATCTCTAGAACTGTAATAATTATACTTATTACTCCCGATATTATCAATATAACATGCCTTATTACGCATATAATGCAATTATTATCGCTGGAACTGTAATAATTATAGTTATTACTTATATTATTAGCAATATAACGTGCATTATTACCTATATAATGCAGTTATTATCGCTAGAACTGTAATAATTATACTTATTACTTATATTATTAGCAATATAACGTGCATTATTACCCATATAATGCAGTTATTATCGCTAGAACTGTAATAATTATACTTATTACTTATATTATTAGCAATATAACATGCATTATTACCCATATAATGGAGTTATTATCGCTAGAGCTGTAATAAATATACGTATTACTTTTATTATCATCAATATAACATGCATTATTACCCATATTATGCAGTTATTATCGATAGAACTATAATAAATATACTTATTACTCCCAATATTATCAATATAACATGCATTATTACCCATATAATGCAGTTATTATCTCTAGAACTGTAATAATTATACTTATTACTAATAATATTATCAATGTAACATGCATTATTGCCCATATAATGGAGTTATTATCGCTAGAACTGTAATAATTATACTTATTACTTATATTATTAGCAATATAACGTGCATTATTACCCATATAATGCAGTTATTATCGCTAGAACTGTAATAAATATACTTATTACTTCCAATATTATCAATATAACATGCATTATTACCCATATAATGCAGTTATTATCGCTAGAACTGTAATAATTATACTTTCTACTTATATTATTAGCAATATAACGTGCATTATTACCCATATAATGCAGTTGTTATCCCTAGAACTGTAATAATTTTACTTATTACTTATATTATTATCAATATAACATGCATTATTACCCATATTATGCAGTTATCATCGATAGAACTATAATAAATATACGTATTACTTTTATTATCATCAACATAACATGCATTATTACCCATATAATGCAGTTATTATCGCTAGAAATGTAATAATTATACTTATTACATATGCTATTAGCAATATAACGTGCATTATTACCCATATAATGCAGTTATTATAGCCAGAACTGTAATAATTATACTCACTACTTATATTATTCTCAATATAACATGCATTATTACCCATATTATGCAGTTATTATAGCTAGAACTATAATAAATATACGTATTACTTTTATTATCATCAATATAACATGCATTATTACCCATATTGTGCAGTTATTGTCGATAGAACTGTAATAAAGATACTTATTACTTTTACTATTATCAATATAACATGCACTATTAGCCATATTTTACTATTATTATCGCTAGAACTATAATAATTATACTTATTACTCCAGATATTATCAATATAACATGCATTATTACCCATATAATGCAATTATTATCGCTAGAACTGTAATAATTATACTTATTACTTATATTATTAGCAATATAACGTGCATTGTTACCCATGTAGTGCACTTATTGTCGCTAGAACTGTAATAATTATACTTATTACTTATATTATTATCAATATAACAGGCACTATTAGCCATATTTTACTATTATTATCGCTAGAACTATAATAATTATACTTATTACTCCCGATATTATCAATATAACATGCCTTATTACGCATATAATGCAATTATTATCGCTAGAACTGTAATGATTATACTTATTACTTATATTATTAGCAATATAACGTGCATTGTTACCCATGTAGTGCACTTATTATCGCTAGAACTGTAATAAATATACGTATTACTCCCAATATTATCAATATAACATGCATTATTACCCATATAATGCAGTTATTATCGCTAGAACTGTAATAATTATAGTTACTACTTATATTATTAGCAGTATAACGTGCATTATTACCCATATAATGCAGTTATTATCTCTAGAACTGTAATAATTATACTTATTACTTATATTATTATCAATATAACATGCATTATTACCCATATAATGGAGTTGTTATCGCTAGAACTGTAATAATTATACTTATTACTTATATTATTATCAATATAACATGCATTATTACCCATATAATGCAGTTATTATCGACAGAAGTATAATAAATATACTTATTACTTTTATTATTATCAATATAACAGGCACTATTAGCTATATTTTACTATTATTATCGCTAGAACTATAATAATTATACTTATTACTCCCGATATTATCAATATAACATGCCTTATTACGCATATAATGCAATTATTATCGCTAGAACTGTAATAATTATACTTATTACTTATATTATTAGCAATATAACGTGCATTATTACCCATATAATGCAGTTATTATCGCTAGAACTGTAATAATTATACTTATTACTTATATTATTATCAATATAACATGCATTATTACCCATATTATGCAGTTATTATCGGTAGAACTGTAATAAATATACTTATTACTTTTATTATTATAAATATAACATGCACTATTTGCCATGTTTTACTATTATTATCCCTAGAACTATAATAATTATACTTATTACTCCCGATATTATCAATACAACATGCATTATTACCCATATAATGCAGTTATTATCGCTAGAACTGTAATAATTATACTTATTACTTATATTATTAGCAATATAACGTGCATTATTACCCATATAATGCAGTTATTATTTCTAGAACTGTAATAATTATACTTATTACTTATATTATTATCAATATAACATGCATTATTACCCATATAATGGAGTTATTATCGATAGAACTGTAATAAATATACTGATAACGTTTATTATTATCAATATAACAAGCACTAATAGCCATATTTTACTATTATTATCGCTAGAACTATAATAATTATACTTATTACTCCCGATATTATCAATATAACATGCCTTATTACGCATATAATGCAATTATTATCGCTAGAACTGTAATAATTATACTTATTACTTATATTATTATCAATATAACATGCATTATTACCCATATAATGCAGTTATTATCGACAGAAGTATAATAAATATACTTATTACTTTTATTATTATCAATATAACAGGCACTATTAGCTATATTTTACTATTATTATCGCTAGAACTATAATAATTATACTTATTACTCCCGATATTATCAATATAACATGCCTTATTACGCATATAATGCAATTATTATCGCTAGAACTGTAATAATTATACTTATTACTTATATTATTAGCAATATAACGTGCATTATTACCCATATAATGCAGTTATTATCGCTAGAACTGTAATAATTATACTTATTACTTATATTATTATCAATATAACATGCATTATTACCCATATAATGGAGTTATTATCGCTAGAACTGTAATAATTATACTTATTACTTATATTATTATCAATATAACATGCATTATTACCCATATTATGCAGTTATTATCGCTAGAACTATAATAAATATACTTATTACTCCCAATATTATCAATATAACATGCATTATTACCCATATAATGCAGTTATCATCGCTAGAACTGTAATAATTATACTTACTACTTATATTATTTGCCGTATAACGTGCATTATTACCCATATAACGCAGTTATTATCTCTAGAACTGTAATAATTATACTTATTACTTATATTATTATCAATATAACATGCATTATTACCCATATAATGGAGTTATTATCGCTACAACTGTAATAATTATACTAATTACTTATATTATTATCAATATAACATGCATTATTACCCATATAATGCAGTTATTATCGCTAGAACTGTAATAATTATACTTATCACTTATATTATTAGCAATATAACGTGCATTATTACCCATATAATGCAGTTTATATCGCTGGAACTGTAATAATTATACTTATTACTTATATTATTATCAATATAACATGCATTATTACCCATATTATGCAGTTATTATCGCTAGAACTATAATAAATATACTTATTACTCCCAATATTATCAATATAACATGCATAATTACCCATATAATGCAGTTATTATCGCTAGAACTGTAATAATTATACTTTTTACTTGTATTATTAGCAATATAACGTGCATTATTACCCATATAATGCAGTTATTATCTCTAGAACTGTAATAATTATACTCATTACTAATATTATTATCAATATAACATGCATTATTACCCATACAATGGAGTTATTATCGCTAGAACTGTAATAATTATACTTATTACTTATATTATTATCAATATAACATGCATTATTACCCATATAATGCAGTTATTATCGACAGAAGTATAATAAATACACTTATTACATTTATTATTATCAATATAACAGGCACTATTAGCTATATTTTACTATTATTATCGCTAGAACTATAATAATTATACTTATTACTCCCGATATTATCAATATAACATGCCTTATTACGCATATAATGCAATTATTATCGCTAGAACTGTAATAATTATACTTATTACTTATATTATTAGCAATATAACGTGCATTATTACCCATATAATGCAGTTATTATCGCTAGAACTGTAATAATTATACTTATTACTTATATTATTATCAATATAACATGCATTATTACCCATATAATGGAGTTATTATCGCTAGAACTGTAATAAATATACGTATTACTTTTATTATCATCAATATAACATGCATTATTACCCATATTATGCAGTTATTATCGAGAGATCTGAAATAAAGATACTTATTACTTTTACTATTATCAATATAACATGCACTATTAGCCATATTTTACTATTATTATCGCTAGAACTATAATAATTATACTTATTTCTCCCGATATTATCAATATAACATGCCTTATTACGCATATAATGCAATTATTATCGCTAGAACTGTAATAATTATACTTATTACTTATATTATTATCAATATAACATGCATTATTACCAATATAATGGAGTTATTATCGCTAGAACTGTAATAATCATACTTATTACTTATATTATTATCAATATAACATGCATTATTACCCATATAATACAGTTATTATCGCTAGAACTGTAATAATTATACTTATCACTTATATTATTAGCAATATAACGTGCATTATTACCCATATAATGCAGTTATTATCGCTGGAACTGTAATAATTATACTTATTACTTATATTATTATCAATATAACATGCATTATTACCCATATTATGCAGTTATTATCGCTAGAACTATAATAAATATACTTATTACTCCCAATATTATCAATATAACATGCATAATTACCCATATAATGCAGTTATTATCGCTAGAACTGTAATAATTATACTTATTACTTGTATTATTAGCAATATAACGTGCATTATTACCCATATAATGCAGTTATTATCTCTAGAACTGTAATAATTATACTCATTACTAATATTATTATCAATATAACATGCATTATTACCCATACAATGGAGTTATTATCGCTAGAACTGTAATAATTATACTTATTACTTATATTATTATCAATATAACATGCATTATTACCCATATAATGCAGTTATTATCGACAGAAGTATAATAAATATACTTATTACATTTATTATTATCAATATAACAGGCACTATTAGCTATATTTTACTATTATTATCGCTAGAACTATAATAATTATACTTATTACTCCCGATATTATCAATATAACATGCCTTATTACGCATATAATGCAATTATTATCGCTAGAACTGTAATAATTATACTTATTACTTATATTATTATCAATATAACATGCATTATTACCCATATTATGCAGTTATTACCGATAGAACTGTAATAAAGATACATATTACTTTTACTATTATCAATATAACATGCACTATTAGCCATATTTTACTATTATTATCGCTAGAACTATAATAATTATACTTATTACTCCCGATATTATCAATATAACATGCCTTATTACCCATATAACGCAGTTATTATCGCTAGAACTGTAATAATTATACTTATTACTTATATTATTAGCAATATAACATGCATTATTACCCACACAATGCAGTTATTATCGCTAGAACTGTAATAATTATACTTATTACTTATATTATTATCAATATAGCATGCACTATTTGCCATATTTTACTATTATTATCGCTAGAACTATAATAAATATACTTATTACTCCCGATATTATCAATACAACATGCATTATTACCCATATAATGCAGTTATTATCGCTAGAACTGTAATAATTATACTTATTACTTATATTATTATCAGTATAACATGCATTATTACCCATATAATGCAATTATTATCGCTAGAACTGTAATAATTATACTTATTACTTATATTATTAGCAATATAACGTGCATTATTACCCATATAATGCAGTTATTATCGCTAGAACTGTAATAATTATACTTATTACTAATATTATTATCAATGTAACATGCATTATTACCCATATAATGGAGTTATTATCGCTAGAACTGTTATAATTATACTTATTACTTATATTATTATCAATATAACATGCATTATTACCCATATAATGCAGTTATTATCGACAGAAGTATAATAAATATACTTATTACATTTATTATTATCAATATAACAGGCACTATTAGCTATATTTTACTATTATTATCGCTAGAACTATAATAATTATACTTATTACTCCCGATATTATCAATATAACATGCCTTATTACGCATATAATGCAATTATTATCGCTAGAACTGTAATAATTATACTTATTACTTATATTATTAGCAATATAACGTGCATTATTACCCATATAATGCAGTTATTATCGCTAGAACTGTAATAATTATACTTATTACTTATATTATTATCAATATAACATGCATTATTACCCATATAATGGAGTTATTATCGCTAGAACTGTAATAAATATACGTATTACTTTTATTATCATCAATATAACATGCCTTATTACGCATATAATGCAATTATTATCGCTAGAACTGTAATAATTATACTTATTACTTATATTATTAGCAATATAACGTGCATTATTACCCATATAATGCAGTTATTATCGCTAGAACTGTAATAATTATACTTATTACTCCCAATATTATCAATATAACATGCATTATTACCCATATAATGCAGTTATCATCGCTAGAACTGTAATAATTATACTTACTACTTATATTATTTGCAGTATAACGTGCATTATTACCCATATAACGCAGTTATTATCTCTAGAACTGTAATAATTATACTTATTACTTATATTATTATCAATATAACATGCATTATTACCCATATAATGGAGTTATTATCGCTACAACTGTAATAATTATACTAATTACTTATATAATTATCAATATAACATGCATTATTACCCATATAATGCAGTTATTATCGACAGAAGTATAATAAATATACTTATTACTTTTATTATTATCAATATAACAGGCACTATTAGCCATATTTTACTATTATTATCGCTAGAACTATAATAATTATACTTATTACTCCTGATATTATCAATATAACATGCCTTATTACGCATATAATGCAATTATTATCGCTAGAACTGTAATAATTATACTGATTACTTATATTATTAGCAATATAACGTGCATTATTTCCTATATAATGCAGTTATTATCGCTAGAACTGTAATAATTATACTTATTACTTATATTATTATCAATATAGCATGCATTATTACCCATATAATGGAGTTATTATCGCAAGAACTATAATGAATATACTTATTACTCCCAATATTATCAATATA
The DNA here is from genome assembly GCA_963576845.1 of Megachile leachella. Classification (NCBI taxonomy): domain Eukaryota; kingdom Metazoa; phylum Arthropoda; class Insecta; order Hymenoptera; family Megachilidae; genus Megachile; species Megachile leachella. The sequence continues at coordinate 366,016 of CAUYWW010000251.1, read as the reverse complement.
ACATGCATTATTACCCATATAATGCAGTTATTACCTCTAGAACTATAATAATTATACTTATTACTAATATTATTATCAATGCGACATGCATCATTACCCATATAATGGAGTTATTATAGCTAGAACTGTAATAATTATACTTATTACTTATATTATTATCAATATAACATGCATTATTACCCACATAATGGAGTTATTATCGCTAGAACTGTAATAATTATACTTATTACTTATATTATTATCAATATAACATGCATTATTACCCATATAATGCAGTTATTATCGCTAGAACTGTAATAATTATACTTATCACTTATATTATTAGCAATATAACGTGCATTATTACCCATATAATGCAGTTTATATCGCTGGAACTGTAATAATTATACTTATTACTTATATTATTATCAATATAACATGCATTATTACCCATATTATGCAGTTATTATCGCTAGAACTATAATAAATATACTTATTACTCCCAATATTATCAATATAACATGCATAATTACCCATATAATGCAGTTATTATCGCTAGAACTGTAATAATTATACTTTTTACTTGTATTATTAGCAATATAACGTGCATTATTACCCATATAATGCAGTTATTATCTCTAGAACTGTAATAATTATACTCATTACTAATATTATTATCAATATAACATGCATTATTACCCATACAATGGAGTTATTATCGCTAGAACTGTAATAATTATACTTATTACTTATATTATTATCAATATAACATGCATTATTACCCATATAATGCAGTTATTATCGACAGAAGTATAATAAATATACTTATTACATTTATTATTATCAATATAACAGGCACTATTAGCTATATTTTACTATTATTATCGCTAGAACTATAATAATTATACTTATTACTCCCGATATTATCAATATAACATGCCTTATTACGCATATAATGCAATTATTATCGCTAGAACTGTAATAATTATACTTATTACTTATATTATTAGCAATATAACGTGCATTATTACCCATATAATGCAGTTATTATCGCTAGAACTGTAATAATTATACTTATTACTTATATTATTATCAATATAACATGCATTATTACCCATATAATGGAGTTATTATCGCTAGAACTGTAATAAATATACGTATTACTTTTATTATCATCAATATAACATGCCTTATTACGCATATAATGCAATTATTATCGCTAGAACTGTAATAATTATACTTATTACTTATATTATTAGCAATATAACGTGCATTATTACCCATATAATGCAGTTATTATCGCTAGAACTGTAATAATTATACTTATTACTCCCAATATTATCAATATAACATGCATTATTACCCATATAATGCAGTTATCATCGCTAGAACTGTAATAATTATACTTACTACTTATATTATTTGCAGTATAACGTGCATTATTACCCATATAACGCAGTTATTATCTCTAGAACTGTAATAATTATACTTATTACTTATATTATTATCAATATAACATGCATTATTACCCATATAATGGAGTTATTATCGCTACAACTGTAATAATTATACTAATTACTTATATAATTATCAATATAACATGCATTATTACCCATATAATGCAGTTATTATCGACAGAAGTATAATAAATATACTTATTACTTTTATTATTATCAATATAACAGGCACTATTAGCCATATTTTACTATTATTATCGCTAGAACTATAATAATTATACTTATTACTCCTGATATTATCAATATAACATGCCTTATTACGCATATAATGCAATTATTATCGCTAGAACTGTAATAATTATACTGATTACTTATATTATTAGCAATATAACGTGCATTATTTCCTATATAATGCAGTTATTATCGCTAGAACTGTAATAATTATACTTATTACTTATATTATTATCAATATAGCATGCATTATTACCCATATAATGGAGTTATTATCGCAAGAACTATAATGAATATACTTATTACTCCCAATATTATCAATATAACATGCATTATTACCCATATAATGCAGTTATTATCTCTAGAACTATAATAATTATACTTATTACTAATATTATTATCAATGCGACATGCATTATTACCCATATAATGGAGTTATTATAGCTAGAACTGTAATAATTATACTTATTACTTATATTATTATCAATATAACATGCATTATTACCCACATAATGGAGTTATTATCGCTAGAACTGTAATAATTATACTTATTACTTATATTATTATCAATATAACATGCATTATTACCCATATAATGCAGTTATTATCGCTAGAACTGTAATAATTATACTTATCACTTATATTATTAGCAATATAACGTGCATTATTACCCATATAATGCAGTTTATATCGCTGGAACTGTAATAATTATACTTATTACTTATATTATTATCAATATAACATGCATTATTACCCATATTATGCAGTTATTATCGCTAGAACTATAATAAATATACTTATTACTCCCAATATTATCAATATAACATGCATAATTACCCATATAATGCAGTTATTATCGCTAGAACTGTAATAATTATACTTTTTACTTGTATTATTAGCAATATAACGTGCATTATTACCCATATAATGCAGTTATTATCTCTAGAACTGTAATAATTATACTCATTACTAATATTATTATCAATATAACATGCATTATTACCCATACAATGGAGTTATTATCGCTAGAACTGTAATAATTATACTTATTACTTATATTATTATCAATATAACATGCATTATTACCCATATAATGCAGTTATTATCGACAGAAGTATAATAAATATACTTATTACATTTATTATTATCAATATAACAGGCACTATTAGCTATATTTTACTATTATTATCGCTAGAACTATAATAATTATACTTATTACTCCCGATATTATCAATATAACATGCCTTATTACGCATATAATGCAATTATTATCGCTAGAACTGTAATAATTATACTTATTACTTATATTATTAGCAATATAACGTGCATTATTACCCATATAATGCAGTTATTATCGCTAGAACTGTAATAATTATACTTATTACTTATATTATTATCAATATAACATGCATTATTACCCATATAATGGAGTTATTATCGCTAGAACTGTAATAAATATACGTATTACTTTTATTATCATCAATATAACATGCATTATTACCCATATTATGCAGTTATTATCGAGAGATCTGAAATAAAGATACTTATTACTTTTACTATTATCAATATAACATGCACTATTAGCCATATTTTACTATTATTATCGCTAGAACTATAATAATTATACTTATTTCTCCCGATATTATCAATATAACATGCCTTATTACGCATATAATGCAATTATTATCGCTAGAACTGTAATAATTATACTTATTACTTATATTATTATCAATATAACATGCATTATTACCCATATAATGGAGTTATTATCGCTAGAACTGTAATAATCATACTTATTACTTATATTATTATCAATATAACATGCATTATTACCCATATAATACAGTTATTATCGCTAGAACTGTAATAATTATACTTATCACTTATATTATTAGCAATATAACGTGCATTATTACCCATATAATGCAGTTATTATCGCTGGAACTGTAATAATTATACTTATTACTTATATTATTATCAATATAACATGCATTATTACCCATATTATGCAGTTATTATCGCTAGAACTATAATAAATATACTTATTACTCCCAATATTATCAATATAACATGCATAATTACCCATATAATGCAGTTATTATCGCTAGAACTGTAATAATTATACTTATTACTTGTATTATTAGCAATATAACGTGCATTATTACCCATATAATGCAGTTATTATCTCTAGAACTGTAATAATTATACTCATTACTAATATTATTATCAATATAACATGCATTATTACCCATACAATGGAGTTATTATCGCTAGAACTGTAATAATTATACTTATTACTTATATTATTATCAATATAACATGCATTATTACCCATATAATGCAGTTATTATCGACAGAAGTATAATAAATATACTTATCACATTTATTATTATCAATATAACAGGCACTATTAGCTATATTTTACTATTATTATCGCTAGAACTATTAAAATTATACTTATTACTCCCGATATTATCAATATAACATGCCTTATTACGCATATAATGCAATTATTATCGCTAGAACTGTAATAATTATACTTATTACTTATATTATTATCAATATAACATGCATTATTACCCATATTATGCAGTTATTATCGATAGAACTGTAATAAAGATACATATTACTTTTACTATTATCAATATAACATGCACTATTAGCCATATTTTACTATTATTATCGCTAGAACTATAATAATTATACTTATTACTCCCGATATTATCAATATAACATGCCTTATTACCCATATAACGCAGTTATTATCGCTAGAACTGTAATAATTATACTTATTACTTATATTATTAGCAATATAACATGCATTATTACCCACACAATGCAGTTATTATCGCTAGAACTGTAATAATTATACTTATTACTTATATTATTATCAATATAGCATGCACTATTTGCCATATTTTACTATTATTATCGCTAGAACTATAACAAATATACTTATTACTCCCGATATTATCAATACAACATGCATTATTACCCATATAATGCAGTTATTATCGCTAGAACTGTAATAATTATACTTATTACTTATATTATTATCAGTATAACATGCATTATTACCCATATAATGCAATTATTATCGCTAGAACTGTAATAATTATACTTATTACTTATATTATTAGCAATATAACGTGCATTATTACCCATATAATGCAGTTATTATCGCTAGAACTGTAATAATTATACTTATTACTTATATTATTATCAATATAGCATGCATTATTACCCATATAATGGAGTTATTATCGCAAGAACTATAATGAATATACTTATTACTCCCAATATTATCAATATAACATGCATTATTACCCATATAATGCAGTTATTATCTCTAGAACTGTAATAATTATACTTATTACTAATATTATTATCAATGTAACATGCATTATTACCCATATAATGGAGTTATTATCGCTAGAACTGTTATAATTATACTTATTACTTATATTATTATCAATATAACATGCATTATTACCCATATAATGCAGTTATTATCGACAGAAGTATAATAAATATACTTATTACTTTTATTATTATCAATATAACAGGCACTATTAGCTATATTTTACTATTATTATCGCTAGAACCATAATAATTATACTTATTACTCCCGATATTATCAATATAACATGCCTTATTACGCATATAATGCAATTATTATCGCTAGAACTGTAATAATTATACTTATTACTTATATTATTAGCAATATAACGTGCATTATTACCCATATAATGCAGTTATTATCGCTAGAACTGTAATAATTATACTTATTACTCCCAATATTATCAATATAACATGCATTATTACCCATATAATGCAGTTATCATCGCTAGAACTGTAATAATTATACTTACTACTTATATTATTTGCAGTATAACGTGCATTATTACCCATATAACGCAGTTATTATCTCTAGAACTGTAATAATTATACTTATTACTTATATTATTATCAATATAACATGCATTATTACCCATATAATGGAGTTATTATCGCTACAACTGTAATAATTATACTAATTACTTATATAATTATCAATATAACATGCATTATTACCCATATAATGCAGTTATTATCGACAGAAGTATAATAAATATACTTATTACTTTTATTATTATCAATATAACAGGCACTATTAGCCATATTTTACTATTATTATCGCTAGAACTATAATAATTATACTTATTACTCCTGATATTATCAATATAACATGCCTTATTACGCATATAATGCAATTATTATCGCTAGAACTGTAATAATTATACTGATTACTTATATTATTAGCAATATAACGTGCATTATTTCCTATATAATGCAGTTATTATCGCTAGAACTGTAATAATTATACTTATTACTTATATTATTATCAATATAGCATGCATTATTACCCATATAATGGAGTTATTATCGCAAGAACTATAATGAATATACTTATTACTCCCAATATTATCAATATAACATGCATTATTACCCATATAATGCAGTTATTATCTCTAGAACTGTAATAATTATACTTATTACTAATATTATTATCAATGCGACATGCATTATTACCCATATAATGGAGTTATTATAGCTAGAACTGTAATAATTATACTTATTACTTATATTATTATCAATATAACATGCATTATTACCCACATAATGGAGTTATTATCGCTAGAACTGTAATAATTATACTTATCACTTATATTATTAGCAATATAACGTGCATTATTACCCATATAATGCAGTTTATATCGCTGGAACTGTAATAATTATACTTATTACTTATATTATTATCAATATAACATGCATTATTACCCATATTATGCAGTTATTATCGCTAGAACTATAATAAATATACTTATTACTCCCAATATTATCAATATAACATGCATAATTACCCATATAATGCAGTTATTATCGCTAGAACTGTAATAATTATACTTTTTACTTGTATTATTAGCAATATAACGTGCATTATTACCCATATAATGCAGTTATTATCTCTAGAACTGTAATAATTATACTCATTACTAATATTATTATCAATATAACATGCATTATTACCCATACAATGGAGTTATTATCGCTAGAACTGTAATAATTATACTTATTACTTATATTATTATCAATATAACATGCATTATTACCCATATAATGCAGTTATTATCGACAGAAGTATAATAAATATACTTATTACATTTATTATTATCAATATAACAGGCACTATTAGCTATATTTTACTATTATTATCGCTAGAACTATAATAATTATACTTATTACTCCCGATATTATCAATATAACATGCCTTATTACGCATATAATGCAATTATTATCGCTAGAACTGTAATAATTATACTTATTACTTATATTATTAGCAATATAACGTGCATTATTACCCATATAATGCAGTTATTATCGCTAGAACTGTAATAATTATACTTATTACTTATATTATTATCAATATAACATGCATTATTACCCATATAATGGAGTTATTATCGCTAGAACTGTAATAAATATACGTATTACTTTTATTATCATCAATATAACATGCATTATTACCCATATTATGCAGTTATTATCGAGAGATCTGAAATAAAGATACTTATTACTTTTACTATTATCAATATAACATGCACTATTAGCCATATTTTACTATTATTATCGCTAGAACTATAATAATTATACTTATTTCTCCCGATATTATCAATATAACATGCCTTATTACGCATATAATGCAATTATTATCGCTAGAACTGTAATAATTATACTTATTACTTATATTATTATCAATATAACATGCATTATTACCCATATAATGGAGTTATTATCGCTAGAACTGTAATAATCATACTTATTACTTATATTATTATCAATATAACATGCATTATTACCCATATAATACAGTTATTATCGCTAGAACTGTAATAATTATACTTATCACTTATATTATTAGCAATATAACGTGCATTATTACCCATATAATGCAGTTATTATCGCTGGAACTGTAATAATTATACTTATTACTTATATTATTATCAATATAACATGCATTATTACCCATATTATGCAGTTATTATCGCTAGAACTATAATAAATATACTTATTACTCCCAATATTATCAATATAACATGCATAATTACCCATATAATGCAGTTATTATCGCTAGAACTGTAATAATTATACTTATTACTTGTATTATTAGCAATATAACGTGCATTATTACCCATATAATGCAGTTATTATCTCTAGAACTGTAATAATTATACTCATTACTAATATTATTATCAATATAACATGCATTATTACCCATACAATGGAGTTATTATCGCTAGAACTGTAATAATTATACTTATTACTTATATTATTATCAATATAACATGCATTATTACCCATATAATGCAGTTATTATCGACAGAAGTATAATAAATATACTTATCACATTTATTATTATCAATATAACAGGCACTATTAGCTATATTTTACTATTATTATCGCTAGAACTATTAAAATTATACTTATTACTCCCGATATTATCAATATAACATGCCTTATTACGCATATAATGCAATTATTATCGCTAGAACTGTAATAATTATACTTATTACTTATATTATTATCAATATAACATGCATTATTACCCATATTATGCAGTTATTATCGATAGAACTGTAATAAAGATACATATTACTTTTACTATTATCAATATAACATGCACTATTAGCCATATTTTACTATTATTATCGCTAGAACTATAATAATTATACTTATTACTCCCGATATTATCAATATAACATGCCTTATTACCCATATAACGCAGTTATTATCGCTAGAACTGTAATAATTATACTTATTACTTATATTATTAGCAATATAACATGCATTATTACCCACACAATGCAGTTATTATCGCTAGAACTGTAATAATTATACTTATTACTTATATTATTATCAATATAGCATGCACTATTTGCCATATTTTACTATTATTATCGCTAGAACTATAACAAATATACTTATTACTCCCGATATTATCAATACAACATGCATTATTACCCATATAATGCAGTTATTATCGCTAGAACTGTAATAATTATACTTATTACTTATATTATTATCAGTATAACATGCATTATTACCCATATAATGCAATTATTATCGCTAGAACTGTAATAATTATACTTATTACTTATATTATTAGCAATATAACGTGCATTATTACCCATATAATGCAGTTATTATCGCTAGAACTGTAATAATTATACTTATTACTTATATTATTATCAATATAGCATGCATTATTACCCATATAATGGAGTTATTATCGCAAGAACTATAATGAATATACTTATTACTCCCAATATTATCAATATAACATGCATTATTACCCATATAATGCAGTTATTATCTCTAGAACTGTAATAATTATACTTATTACTAATATTATTATCAATGTAACATGCATTATTACCCATATAATGGAGTTATTATCGCTAGAACTGTTATAATTATACTTATTACTTATATTATTATCAATATAACATGCATTATTACCCATATAATGCAGTTATTATCGACAGAAGTATAATAAATATACTTATTACTTTTATTATTATCAATATAACAGGCACTATTAGCTATATTTTACTATTATTATCGCTAGAACCATAATAATTATACTTATTACTCCCGATATTATCAATATAACATGCCTTATTACGCATATAATGCAATTATTATCGCTAGAACTGTAATAATTATACTTATTACTTATATTATTAGCAATATAACGTGCATTATTACCCATATAATGCAGTTATTATCGCTAGAACTGTAATAATTATACTTATTACTCCCAATATTATCAATATAACATGCATTATTACCCATATAATGCAGTTATCATCGCTAGAACTGTAATAATTATACTTACTACTTATATTATTTGCAGTATAACGTGCATTATTACCCATATAACGCAGTTATTATCTCTAGAACTGTAATAATTATACTTATTACTTATATTATTATCAATATAACATGCATTATTACCCATATAATGGAGTTATTATCGCTACAACTGTAATAATTATACTAATTACTTATATAATTATCAATATAACATGCATTATTACCCATATAATGCAGTTATTATCGACAGAAGTATAATAAATATACTTATTACTTTTATTATTATCAATATAACAGGCACTATTAGCCATATTTTACTATTATTATCGCTAGAACTATAATAATTATACTTATTACTCCTGATATTATCAATATAACATGCCTTATTACGCATATAATGCAATTATTATCGCTAGAACTGTAATAATTATACTGATTACTTATATTATTAGCAATATAACGTGCATTATTTCCTATATAATGCAGTTATTATCGCTAGAACTGTAATAATTATACTTATTACTTATATTATTATCAATATAGCATGCATTATTACCCATATAATGGAGTTATTATCGCAAGAACTATAATGAATATACTTATTACTCCCAATATTATCAATATAACATGCATTATTACCCATATAATGCAGTTATTATCTCTAGAACTGTAATAATTATACTTATTACTAATATTATTATCAATGCGACATGCATTATTACCCATATAATGGAGTTATTATAGCTAGAACTGTAATAATTATACTTATTACTTATATTATTATCAATATAACATGCATTATTACCCACATAATGGAGTTATTATCGCTAGAACTGTAATAATTATACTTATCACTTATATTATTAGCAATATAACGTGCATTATTACCCATATAATGCAGTTTATATCGCTGGAACTGTAATAATTATACTTATTACTTATATTATTATCAATATAACATGCATTATTACCCATATTATGCAGTTATTATCGCTAGAACTATAATAAATATACTTATTACTCCCAATATTATCAATATAACATGCATAATTACCCATATAATGCAGTTATTATCGCTAGAACTGTAATAATTATACTTTTTACTTGTATTATTAGCAATATAACGTGCATTATTACCCATATAATGCAGTTATTATCTCTAGAACTGTAATAATTATACTCATTACTAATATTATTATCAATATAACATGCATTATTACCCATACAATGGAGTTATTATCGCTAGAACTGTAATAATTATACTTATTACTTATATTATTATCAATATAACATGCATTATTACCCATATAATGCAGTTATTATCGACAGAAGTATAATAAATATACTTATTACATTTATTATTATCAATATAACAGGCACTATTAGCTATATTTTACTATTATTATCGCTAGAACTATAATAATTATACTTATTACTCCCGATATTAACAATATAACATGCCTTATTACGCATATAATGCAATTATTATCGCTAGAACTGTAATAATTATACTTATTACTTATATTATTAGCAATATAACGTGCATTATTACCCATATAATGCAGTTATTATCGCTAGAACTGTAATAATTATACTTATTACTTATATTATTATCAATATAACATGCATTATTACCCATATAATGGAGTTATTATCGCTAGAACTGTAATAAATATACGTATTACTTTTATTATCATCAATATAACATGCATTATTACCCATATTATGCAGTTATTATCGAGAGATCTGAAATAAAGATACTTATTACTTTTACTATTATCAATATAACATGCACTATTAGCCATATTTTACTATTATTATCGCTAGAACTATAATAATTATACTTATTTCTCCCGATATTATCAATATAACATGCCTTATTACGCATATAATGCAATTATTATCGCTAGAACTGTAATAATTATACTTATTACTTATATTATTATCAATATAACATGCATTATTACCCATATAATGGAGTTATTATCGCTAGAACTGTAATAATCATACTTATTACTTATATTATTATCAATATAACATGCATTATTACCCATATAATACAGTTATTATCGCTAGAACTGTAATAATTATACTTATCACTTATATTATTAGCAATATAACGTGCATTATTACCCATATAATGCAGTTATTATCGCTGGAACTGTAATAATTATACTTATTACTTATATTATTATCAATATAACATGCATTATTACCCATATTATGCAGTTATTATCGCTAGAACTATAATAAATATACTTATTACTCCCAATATTATCAATATAACATGCATAATTACCCATATAATGCAGTTATTATCGCTAGAACTGTAATAATTATACTTATTACTTGTATTATTAGCAATATAACGTGCATTATTACCCATATAATGCAGTTATTATCTCTAGAACTGTAATAATTATACTCATTACTAATATTATTATCAATATAACATGCATTATTACCCATACAATGGAGTTATTATCGCTAGAACTGTAATAATTATACTTATTACTTATATTATTATCAATATAACATGCATTATTACCCATATAATGCAGTTATTATCGACAGAAGTATAATAAATATACTTATTACATTTATTATTATCAATATAACAGGCACTATTAGCTATATTTTACTATTATTATCGCTAGAACTATTAAAATTATACTTATTACTCCCGATATTATCAATATAACATGCCTTATTACGCATATAATGCAATTATTATCGCTAGAACTGTAATAATTATACTTATTACTTATATTATTATCAATATAACATGCATTATTAACCATATTATGCAGTTATTATCGATAGAACTGTAATAAAGATACATATTACTTTTACTATTATCAATATAACATGCACTATTAGCCATATTTTACTATTATTATCGCTAGAACTATAATAATTATACTTATTACTCCCGATATTATCAATATAACATGCCTTATTACCCATATAACGCAGTTATTATCGCTAGAACTGTAATAATTATACTTATTACTTATATTATTAGCAATATAACATGCATTATTACCCACACAATGCAGTTATTATCGCTAGAACTGTAATAATTATACTTATTACTTATATTATTATCAATATAGCATGCACTATTTGCCATATTTTACTATTATTATCGCTAGAACTATAATAAATATACTTATTACTCCCGATATTATCAATACAACATGCATTATTACCCATATAATGCAGTTATTATCGCTAGAACTGTAATAATTATACTTATTACTTATATTATTATCAGTATAACATGCATTATTACCCATATAATGCAATTATTATCGCTAGAACTGTAATAATTATACTTATTACTTATATTATTAGCAACATAACGTGCATTATTACCCATATAATGCAGTTATTATCGCTAGAACTGTAATAATTATACTTATTACTTATATTATTATCAATATAACATGCATTATTACCCATATAATGGAGTTATTATCGCTAGAACTGTAATAAATATACGTATTACTTTTATTATCATCAATATAACATGCATTATTAGCCATATTTTACTATTATTATCGCTAGAACTATAATAATTATACTTATTTCTCCCGATATTATCAATATAACATGCCTTATTACGCATATAATGCAATTATTATCGCTAGAACTGTAATAATTATACTTATTACTTATATTATTATCAATATAACATGCATTATTACCCATATAATGGAGTTATTATCGCTAGAACTGTAATAATCATACTTATTACTTATATTATTATCAATATAACATGCATTATTACCCATATAATACAGTTATTATCGCTAGAACTGTAATAATTATACTTATCACTTATATTATTAGCAATATAACGTGCATTATTACCCATATAATGCAGTTATTATCGCTGGAACTGTAATAATTATACTTATTACTTATATTATTATCAATATAACATGCATTATTACCCATATTATGCAGTTATTATCGCTAGAACTATAATAAATATACTTATTACTCCCAATATTATCAATATAACATGCATAATTACCCATATAATGCAGTTATTATCGCTAGAACTGTAATAATTATACTTATTACTTGTATTATTAGCAATATAACGTGCATTATTACCCATATAATGGAGTTATTATCGCTAGAACTGTAATAATCATACTTATTACTTATATTATTATCAATATAACATGCATAATTACCCATATAATGCAGTTATTATCGCTAGAACTGTAATAATTATACTTATTACTTATATTATTATCAATATAGCATGCACTATTTGCCATATTTTACTATTATTATCGCTAGAACTATAATAAATATACTTATTACTCCCGATATTATCAATACAACATGCATTATTACCCATATAATGCAGTTATTATCGCTAGAACTGTAATAATTATACTTATTACTTATATTATTATCAGTATAACATGCATTATTACCCATATAATGCAATTATTATCGCTAGAACTGTAATAATTATACTTATTACTTATATTATTAGCAACATAACGTGCATTATTACCCATATAATGCAGTTATTATCGCTAGAACTGTAATAATTATACTTATTACTTATATTATTATCAATATAACATGCATTATTACCCATATAATGGAGTTATTATCGCTAGAACTGTAATAAATATACGTATTACTTTTATTATCATCAATATAACATGCATTATTACCCATATTATGCAGTTATTATCGAGAGATCTGAAATAAAAATACTTATTACTTTTACTATTATCAATATAACATGCACTATTAGCCATATTTTACTATTATTATCGCTAGAACTATAATAATTATATTTATTTCTCCCGATATTATCAATATAACATGCCTTATTACGCATATAATGCAATTATTATCGCTAGAACTGTAATAATTATACTTATTACTTATATTATTATCAATATAACATGCATTATTACCCATATAATGGAGTTATTATCGCTAGAACTGTAATAATCATACTTATTACTTATATTATTATCAATATAACATGCATTATTACCCATATAATACAGTTATTATCGCTAGAACTGTAATAATTATACTTATCACTTATATTATTAGCAATATAACGTGCATTATTACCCATATAATGCAGTTATTATCGCTGGAACTGTAATAATTATACTTATTACTTATATTATTATCAATATAACATGCATTATTACCCATATTATGCAGTTATTATCGCTAGAACTATAATAAATATACTTATTACTCCCAATATTATCAATATAACATGCATAATTACCCATATAATGCAGTTATTATCGCTAGAACTGTAATAATTATACTTATTACTTGTATTATTAGCAATATAACGTGCATTATTACCCATATAATGCAGTTATTATCTCTAGAACTGTAATAATTATACTCATTACTAATATTATTATCAATATAACATGCATTATTACCCATACAATGGAGTTATTATCGCTAGAACTGTAATAATTATACTTATTACTTATATTATTATCAATATAACATGCATTATTACCCATATAATGCAGTTATTATCGACAGAAGTATAATAAATATACTTATTACATTTATTATTATCAATATAACAGGCACTATTAGGTATATTTTACTATTATTATCGCTAGAACTATTAAAATTATACTTATTACTCCCGATATTATCAATATAACATGCCTTATTACCCATATAATGCAGTTATTATCGCTAGAACTGTAATAATTATACTTATTACTTATATTATTAGCAATATAACGTGCATTATTACCCATATAATGCAGTTATTATCTCTAGAACTGTAATAATTATACTTATTACTTATATTATTATCAGTATAACATGCATTATTACCCATATAATGGAGTTATTATCGCTGGAACTGTAATAATTATACTTATTACTTATATTATTATCAATATAACATGCATTATTACCCATATTATGCAGTTATTATCGCTAGAACTATAATAAATATACTTATTACTCCCAATATTATCAATATAACATGCATTATTACCCATATTATGCAGTTATTATCGCTAGAACTATAATAAATATACTTATTACTCCCAATATTATCAACATAACATGCATAATTACCCATATAATGCAGTTATTATCGCTAGAACTGTAATAATCATACTTATTACTTATATTATTATCAATATAACATGCATTATTACCCATATAATACAGTTATTATCGCTAGAACTGTAATAATTATACTTATCACTTATATTATTAGCAATATAACGTGCATTATTACCCATATAATGCAGTTATTATCGCTGGAACTGTAATAATTATACTTATTACTTATATTATTATCAATATAACATGCATTATTACCCATATTATGCAGTTATTATCGCTAGAACTATAATAAATATACTTATTACTCCCAATATTATCAATATAACATGCATAATTACCCATATAATGCAGTTATTATCGCTAGAACTGTAATAATTATACTTATTACTTGTATTATTAGCAATATAACGTGCATTATTACCCATATAATGCAGTTATTATCTCTAGAACTGTAATAATTATACTCATTACTAATATTATTATCAATATAACATGCATTATTACCCATACAATGGAGTTATTATCGCTAGAACTGTAATAATTATACTTATTACTTATATTATTATCAATATAACATGCATTATTACCCATATAATGCAGTTATTATCGACAGAAGTATAATAAATATACTTATTACATTTATTATTATCAATATAACAGGCACTATTAGGTATATTTTACTATTATTATCGCTAGAACTATTAAAATTATACTTATTACTCCCGATATTATCAATATAACATGCCTTATTACGCATATAATGCAATTATTATCGCTAGAACTGTAATAATTATACTTATTACTTATATTATTAGCAATATAACGTGCATTATTACCCATATAATGCAGTTATTATCGCTAGAACTGTAATAATTATACTTATTACTTATATTATAATCAATATAACATGCATTATTACCCATATAATGGAGTTATTATCGCTAGAACTGTAATAAATATACGTATTACTTTCATTATCATCAATATAACATGCATTATTACCCATATTATGCAGTTATTATCGAGAGATCTGAAATAAAGATACTTATTGCTTTTACTATTATCAATATAACATGCACTATTAGCCATATTTTACTATTATTATCGCTAGAACTATAATAATTATACTTATTTCTCCCGATATTATCAATATAACATGCCTTATTACGCATATAATGCAATTATTATCGCTAGAACTGTAATAATTATACTTATCACTTATATTATTAGCAATATAACGTGCATTATTACCCATATAATGCAGTTATTATCGCTAGAACTGTAATAATTATACTTATTACTTGTATTATTAGCAATATAACGTGCATTATTACCCATATAATGCAGTTATTATCTCTAGAACTGTAATAATTATACTCATTACTAATATTATTATCAATATAACATGCATTATTACCCATATAATGGAGTTATTATCGCTAGAACTGTAATAATCATACTTATTACTTATATTATTATCAATATAACATGCATTATTACCCATATAATACAGTTATTATCGCTAGAACTGTAATAATTATACTTATCACATATACTATTAGCAATATAACGTGCATTATTACCCATATAATGCAGTTATTATAGCCAGAACTGTAATAATTATACTTACTACTTATATTATTCTCAATATAACATGCATTATTACCCATATTATGCAGTTATTATCGCTAGAACTATAATAAATATACGTATTACTTTTATTATCATCAATATAACATGCATTATTACAGATATTATGCAGTTATTATCGATAGAACTGTAATAAAGATACTTATTACTTTTACTGTTATCAATATAACATGCACTATTAGCCATATTTTATTATCGCTAGAACTGTAATAATTATACTTATTACTTATATTATTAGCAATATAACGTGCATTATTACCCATATAATGCAGTTATTATCTCTAGAACTGTAATAATTATACTTATTACTTATATTATTATCAGTATAACATGCATTATTACCCATATAATGCTGTTATTATCGCTAGAACTGTAATAATTATACTTATTACTTATATTATTAGCAATATAACGTGCATTATTACCCATATAATGCAGTTATTATCTCTAGAACTGTAATAATTATACTTATTACTTATATTATTATCAATATAACATGCATTATTACCCATATTATGCAGTTATTATCGCTAGAACTATAATAAATATACTTATTACTCCCAATATTATCAATATAACATGCATAATTACCCATATAATGCAGTTATTATCGCTAGAACTGTAATAATTATACTTTTTACTTGTATTATTAGCAATATAACGTGCATTATTACCCATATAATGCAGTTATTATCTCTAGAACTGTAATAATTATACTCATTACTAATATTATTATCAATATAACATGCATTATTACCCATACAATGGAGTTATTATCGCTAGAACTGTAATAATTATACTTATTACTTATATTATTATCAATATAACATGCATTATTACCCATATAATGCAGTTATTATCGACAGAAGTATAATAAATATACTTATTACATTTATTATTATCAATATAACAGGCACTATTAGCTATATTTTACTATTATTATCGCTAGAAATATAATAATTATACTTTTTACTCCCGATATTATCAATATAACATGCCTTATTACGCATATAATGCAATTATTATCGCTAGAACTGTAATAATTATACTTATTACTTATATTATTAGCAATATAACGTGCATTATTACCCATATAATGCAGTTATTATCGCTAGAACTGTAATAATTATACTTATTACTTATATTATTATCAATATAACATGCATTATTACCCATATAATGGAGTTATTATAGCTAGAACTGTAATAAATATACGTATTACTTTTATTATCATCAATATAACATGCATTATTACCCATATTATGCAGTTATTATCGAGAGATCTGAAATAAAGATACTTATTACTTTTACTATTATCAATATAACATGCACTATTAGCCATATTTTACTATTATTATCGCTAGAACTATAATAATTATACTTATTTCTCCCGATATTATCAATATAACATGCCTTATTACGCATATAATGCAATTATTATCGCTAGAACTGTAATAATTATACTTATCACTTATATTATTAGCAATATAACGTGCATTATTACCCATATAATGCAGTTATTATCGCTAGAACTGTAATAATTATACTTATTACTTGTATTATTAGCAATATAACGTGCATTATTACCCATATAATGCAGTTATTATCTCTAGAACTGTAATAATTATACTCATTACTAATATTATTATCAATATAACATGCATTATTACCCATATAATGGAGTTATTATCGCTAGAACTGTAATAATCATACTTATTACTTATATTATTATCAATATAACATGCATTATTACCCATATAATACAGTTATTATCGCTAGAACTGTAATAATTATACTTATCACATATACTATTAGCAATATAACGTGCATTATTACCCATATAATGCAGTTATTATAGCCAGAACTGTAATAATTATACTTACTACTTATATTATTCTCAATATAACAAGCATTATTACCCATATTATGCAGTTATTATCGCTAGAACTATAATAAATATACGTATTACTTTTATTATCATCAATATAACATGCATTATTACAGATATTATGCAGTTATTATCGATAGAACTGTAATAAAGATACTTATTACTTTTACTGTTATCAATATAACATGCACTATTAGCCATATTTTATTATCGCTAGAACTGTAATAATTATACTTATTACTTATATTATTAGCAATATAACGTGCATTATTACCCATATAATGCAGTTATTATCTCTAGAACTGTAATAATTATACTTATTACTTATATTATTATCAATATAACATGCAATATTACCCATATAATGGAGTTATTATCGATAGAACTGTAATAAATATAGTGATAACGATTATTATTATCAATATAACAAGCACTAATAGCCATATTTTACTATTATTATCGCTAGAACTATAATAATTATGCTTATTACTCCCGATATTATCAATATAACATGCATTATTACCCATATAATGCTGTTATTATCGCTAGAACTGTAATAATTATACTTATTACTTATATTATTATCAATATAACATGCATTATTACCCATATAATGCAGTTATTATCGACAGAAGTATAATAAATATACTTATTACTTTTATTATTATCAATATAGCATGCACTATTTGCCATATTTTACTATTATTATCGCTAGAACTATAATAAATATACTTATTACTCCCGATATTATCAATACAACATGCATTATTACCCATATAATGCAGTTATTATCGCTAGAACTGTAATAATTGTACTTATTACTTATATTATTATCAGTATAACATGCATTATTACCCATATAATTCAGTTATTATCGCTGGAACTGTAATAATTATACTTATTACTTATATTATTAGCAATATAACGTGCATTATTACCCATATAATGCAGTTATTATCTCTAGAACTGTAATAATTATACTTATTACTTATATTATTATCAGTATAACATGCATTATTACCCATATAATGGAGTTATTATCGCTAGAACTGTAATAATTATACTTATTACTTATATTATTATCAATATAACATGCATTATTACCCATATAATGCAGTTATTATCGACAGAAGTATAATAAATATACTTATTACTTTTATTATTATCAATATAACAGGCACTATTAGCCATATTTTACTATTATTATCGCTAGAACTGTAATAATTATACTTATTACTCCCGATATTATCAATATAACATGCCTTATTACGTATATAATGCAGTTATTATCGCTAGAACTGTAATAATTATACTTATTACTTATATTATTAGCAATATAACGTGCATTATTATCCATATAATGCAGTTATTATCTCTAGAACTGTAATAATTATACTTATTACTTATATTATTATCAGTATAACATGCATTATTACCCATATTATGCAGTTATTATCGCTAGAACTATAATAAATATACTTATTACTCCCAATATTATCAATATAACATGCATAATTACCCATATAATGCAGTTATTATCGCTAGAACTGTAATAATTATACTCATTACTTATATTATTAACAATATAACGTGCATTATCACCCATATTATGCAGTTATTATCGCTAGAACTGTAATAATTATACTTATTACTTATATTATTATCAATATAACATGCATTATTACCCATATTATGCAGTTATCATCGATAGAACTATAATAAATATACGTATTACTTCTATTATCATCAATATAACATGCATTATTACCCATATAATGGAGTTATTATCGCTAGAACTGTAATAATTATACTTATCACATATACTATTATCAATATAACGTGCATTATTACCCATATAATGCAGTTATTATAGCCAGAACTGTAATAATTATACTTACTACTTATATTATTCTCAATATAACATGCATTATTACCCATATTATGCAGTTATTATCGCTAGAACTATAATAAATATACGTATTACTTTTATTATCATCAATATAACATGCATTATTACCCATATTATGCAGTTATTATCGATAGAACTGTAATAAAGATACTTATTACTTTTACTGTTATCAATATAACATGCACTATTAGCCATATTTTACTATTATTATCGCTAGAACTATAATAATTATACTTATTACTCCCGATATTATCAATATAACATGCATTTTTACCCATATAATGCAGTTATTACCGCTAGAACTGTAATAATTATACTCATTACTTATATTATTAGCAATATAACGTGCATTATTACCCATATTATGCAGTTATTATCGCTAGAACTGTAATAATTATACTTATTACTTATATTATTATCAATATAACATGCAATATTACCCATATAATGGAGTTATTATCGATAGAACTGTAATAAATATAGTGATAACGATTATTATTATCAATATAACAAGCACTAATAGCCATATTTTACTATTATTATCGCTAGAACTATAATAATTATGCTTATTACTCCCGATATTATCAATATAACATGCATTATTACCCATATAATGCTGTTATTATCGCTAGAACTGTAATAATTATACTTATTACTTATATTATTAGCAATATAACGTGCATTATTACGCATATAATGCAGTTATTATCTCTAGAACTGTAATAATTATACTTATTACTTATATTATTATCAGTATAACATGCATTATTACCCATTTAATGGAGTTATTATCGCTAGAACTGTAATAATTATACTTATTACTTATATTATTAGCAATATAACATGCATTATTACCCATATTATGCAGTTATTATCGCTAGAACTGTAATAATTATACTTATTACTTATATTATTATCAATATAACATGCATTATTACCCATATAATGGAGTTATTATCGATAGAACTGTAATAAATATAGTGATAACGATTATTATTATCAATATAACAAGCACTAATAGCCATATTTTACTATTATTATCGCTAGAACTATAACAATTATGCTTATTACTCCCGATATTATCAATATAACATGCATTATTACCCATATAATGCAGTTATTATCGCTAGAACTGTAATAATTATACTTATTACTTATATTATTATCAATATAACATGCATTATTACCCATATTATGCAGTTATTATCGCTAGAACTATAATAAATATACTTATGACTCCCAATATTATCAATATAACATGCATTATTACCCACATAATGCAGTTATTATCGCTAGAACTGTAATAATTATACTTATTACTTATATTATTAGCAATATAACGTGCATTATTACCCATGTAGTGCAGTTATTATCTCTAGAACTGTAATAATTATACTTATTACTTATATTATTAGCAATATAACGTGCATTATTACCCATATAATGCAGTTATTATCTCTAGAACTGTAATAATTATACTTATTACTTATATTATTATCAGTATAACATGCATTATTACCCATATAATGCTGTTATTATCGCTAGAACTGTAATAATTATACTTATTACTTATATTATTAGCAATATAACGTGCATTATTACGCATATAATGCAGTTATTATCTCTAGAACTGTAATAATTATACTTATTACTTATATTATTATCAGTATAACATGCATTATTACCCATATAATGGAGTTATTATCGCTAGAACTGTAATAATTATACTTATTACTTATATTATTAGCAATATAACGTGCATTATTACCCATATTATGCAGTTATTATCGCTAGAACTGTAATAATTATACTTATTACTTATATTATTATCAATATAACATGCATTATTACCCATATTATGCAGTTATCATCGATAGAACTATAATAAATATACGTATTACTTCTATTATCATCAATATAACATGCATTATTACCCATATAATGGAGTTATTATCGCTAGAACTGTAATAATTATACTTATCACATATACTATTAGCAATATAACGTGCATTATTACCCATATAATGCAGTTATTATAGCCAGAACTGTAATAATTATACTTACTACTTATATTATTCTCAATATAACATGCATTATTACCCATATTATGCAGTTATTATCGCTAGAACTATAATAAATATACGTATTACTTTTATTATCATCAATATAACATGCATTATTACCCATATTATGCAGTTATTATCGATAGAACTGTAATAAAGATACTTATTACTTTTACTGTTATCAATATAACATGCACTATTAGCCATATTTTACTATTATTATCGCTAGAACTATAATAATTATACTTATTACTCCCGATATTATCAATATAACATGCATTTTTACCCATATAATGCAGTTATTACCGCTAGAACTGTAATAATTATACTCATTACTTATATTATTAGCAATATAACGTGCATTATTACCCATATTATGCAGTTATTATCGCTAGAACTGTAATAATTATACTTATTACTTATATTATTATCAATATAACATGCAATATTACCCATATAATGGAGTTATTATCGATAGAACTGTAATAAATATAGTGATAACGATTATTATTATCAATATAACAAGCACTAATAGCCATATTTTACTATTATTATCGCTAGAACTATAATAATTATACTTATTACTCCCGATATTATCAATATAACATGCATTATTACCCATAAAATGCAGTTATTATCGCTAGAACTGTAATAATTATACTTATTACTCCCGATATTATCAATATAACATGCATTATTACCCATAAAATGCAGTTATTATCGCTAGAACTGTAATAATTATACTTATTACTTATATTATTATCAATATAACATGCATTATTACCCATATTATGCAGTTATTATCGCTAGAACTATAATAAATATACTTATGACTCCCAATATTATCAATATAACATGCATTATTACCCACATAATGCAGTTATTATCGCTAGAACTGTAATAATTATACTTATTACTTATATTATTAGCAATATAACGTGCATTATTACCCATATAATGCAGTTATTATCTCTAGAACTGTAATAATTATACTTATTACTTATATTATTATCAGTATAACATGCATTATTACCCATATAATGCTGTTATTATCGCTAGAACTGTAATAATTATACTTATTACTTATATTATTAGCAATATAACGTGCATTATTACGCATATAATGCAGTTATTATCTCTAGAACTGTAATAATTATACTTATTACTTATATTATTATCAGTATAACATGCATTATTACCCATATAATGGAGTTATTATCGCTAGAACTGTAATAATTATACTTATTACTTATATTATTAGCAATATAACATGCATTATTACCCATATTATGCAGTTATTATCGCTAGAACTGTAATAATTATACTTATTACTTATATTATTATCAATATAACATGCATTATTACCCATATAATGGAGTTATTATCGATAGAACTGTAATAAATATAGTGATAACGATTATTATTATCAATATAACAAGCACTAATAGCCATATTTTACTATTATTATCGCTAGAACTATAATAATTATGCTTATTACTCCCGATATTATCAATATAACATGCATTATTACCCATATAATGCAGTTATTATCGCTAGAACTGTAATAATTATACTTATTACTTATATTATTATCAATATAACATGCATTATTACCCATATAATGCAGTTATTATCGACAGAAGTATAATAAATATACTTATTACTTTTATTATTATCAATATAACAGGCACTATTAGCCATATTTTACTATTATTATCGCTAGAACTGTAATAATTATACTTATTACTCCCGATATTATCAATATAACATGCCTTATTACGTATATAATGCAGTTATTATCGCTAGAACTGTAATAATTATACTTATTACTTATATTATTAGCAATATAACGTGCATTATTACCCATATAATGCAGTTATTATCGCTGGAACTGTAATAATTATACTTATTACTTATATTATTATCAATATAACATGCATTATTACCCATATTATGCAGTTATCATCGATAGAACTATAATAAATATACGTATTACTTCTATTATCATCAATATAACATGCATTATTACCCATATAATGGAGTTATTATCGCTAGAACTGTAATAATTATACTTATCACATATACTATTAGCAATATAACGTGCATTATTACCCATATAATGCAGTTATTATAGCCAGAACTGTAATAATTATACTTACTACTTATATTATTCTCAATATAACATGCATTATTACCCATATTATGCAGTTATTATCGCTAGAACTATAATAAATATACGTATTACTTTTATTATCATCAATATAACATGCATTATTACCCATATTATGCAGTTATTATCGATAGAACTGTAATAAAGATACTTATTACTTTTACTGTTATCAATATAACATGCACTATTAGCCATATTTTACTATTATTATCGCTAGAACTATAATAATTATACTTATTACTCCCGATATTATCAATATAACATGCATTTTTACCCATATAATGCAGTTATTACCGCTAGAACTGTAATAATTATACTCATTACTTATATTATTAGCAATATAACGTGCATTATTACCCATATTATGCAGTTATTATCGCTAGAACTGTAATAATTATACTTATTACTTATATTATTATCAATATAACATGCAATATTACCCATATAATGGAGTTATTATCGATAGAACTGTAATAAATATAGTGATAACGATTATTATTATCAATATAACAAGCACTAATAGCCATATTTTACTATTATTATCGCTAGAACTATAATAATTATGCTTATTACTCCCGATATTATCAATATAACATGCATTATTACCCATATAATGCTGTTATTATCGCTAGAACTGTAATAATTATACTTATTACTTATATTATTAGCAATATAACGTGCATTATTACGCATATAATGCAGTTATTATCTCTAGAACTGTAATAATTATACTTATTACTTATATTATTATCAGTATAACATGCATTATTACCCATATAATGGAGTTATTATCGCTAGAACTGTAATAATTATACTTATTACTTATATTATTAGCAATATAACATGCATTATTACCCATATTATGCAGTTATTATCGCTAGAACTGTAATAATTATACTTATTACTTATATTATTATCAATATAACATGCATTATTACCCATATAATGGAGTTATTATCGATAGAACTGTAATAAATATAGTGATAACGATTATTATTATCAATATAACAAGCACTAATAGCCATATTTTACTATTATTATCGCTAGAACTATAATAATTATGCTTATTACTCCCGATATTATCAATATAACATGCATTATTACCCATATAATGCAGTTATTATCGCTAGAACTGTAATAATTATACTTATTACTTATATTATTATCAATATAACATGCATTATTACCCATATTATGCAGTTATTATCGCTAGAACTATAATAAATATACTTATGACTCCCAATATTATCAATATAACATGCATTATTACCCACATAATGCAGTTATTATCGCTAGAACTGTAATAATTATACTTATTACTTATATTATTAGCAATATAACGTGCATTATTACGCATATAATGCAGTTATTATCTCTAGAACTGTAATAATTATACTTATTACTTATATTATTATCAGTATAACATGCATTATTACCCATATAATGGAGTTATTATCGCTAGAACTGTAATAATTATACTTATTACTTATATTATTAGCAATATAACGTGCATTATTACCCATATTATGCAGTTATTATCGCTAGAACTGTAATAATTATACTTATTACTTATATTATTATCAATATAACATGCATTATTACCCATATTATGCAGTTATCATCGATAGAACTATAATAAATATACGTATTACTTCTATTATCATCAATATAACATGCATTATTACCCATATAATGGAGTTATTATCGCTAGAACTGTAATAATTATACTTATCACATATACTATTAGCAATATAACGTGCATTATTACCCATATAATGCAGTTATTATAGCCAGAACTGTAATAATTATACTTACTACTTATATTATTCTCAATATAACATGCATTATTACCCATATTATGCAGTTATTATCGCTAGAACTATAATAAATATACGTATTACTTTTATTATCATCAATATAACATGCATTATTACCCATATTATGCAGTTATTATCGATAGAACTGTAATAAAGATACTTATTACTTTTACTGTTATCAATATAACATGCACTATTAGCCATATTTTACTATTATTATCGCTAGAACTATAATAATTATACTTATTACTCCCGATATTATCAATATAACATGCATTTTTACCCATATAATGCAGTTATTACCGCTAGAACTGTAATAATTATACTCATTACTTATATTATTAGCAATATAACGTGCATTATTACCCATATTATGCAGTTATTATCGCTAGAACTGTAATAATTATACTTATTACTTATATTATTATCAATATAACATGCAATATTACCCATATAATGGAGTTATTATCGATAGAACTGTAATAAATATAGTGATAACGATTATTATTATCAATATAACAAGCACTAATAGCCATATTTTACTATTATTATCGCTAGAACTATAATAATTATACTTATTACTCCCGATATTATCAATATAACATGCATTATTACCCATAAAATGCAGTTATTATCGCTAGAACTGTAATAATTATACTTATTACTTATATTATTATCAATATAACATGCATTATTACCCATATTATGCAGTTATTATCGCTAGAACTATAATAAATATACTTATGACTCCCAATATTATCAATATAACATGCATTATTACCCACATAATGCAGTTATTATCGCTAGAACTGTAATAATTATACTTATTACTTATATTATTAGCAATATAACGTGCATTATTACCCATGTAGTGCAGTTATTATCTCTAGAACTGTAATAATTATACTTATTACTTATATTATTAGCAATATAACGTGCATTATTACCCATATAATGCAGTTATTATCTCTAGAACTGTAATAATTATACTTATTACTTATATTATTATCAGTATAACATGCATTATTACCCATATAATGCTGTTATTATCGCTAGAACTGTAATAATTATACTTATTACTTATATTATTAGCAATATAACGTGCATTATTACGCATATAATGCAGTTATTATCTCTAGAACTGTAATAATTATACTTATTACTTATATTATTATCAGTATAACATGCATTATTACCCATATAATGGAGTTATTATCGCTAGAACTGTAATAATTATACTTATTACTTATATTATTAGCAATATAACGTGCATTATTACCCATATTATGCAGTTATTATCGCTAGAACTGTAATAATTATACTTATTACTTATATTATTATCAATATAACATGCATTATTACCCATATAATGGAGTTATTATCGATAGAACTGTAATAAATATAGTGATAACGATTATTATTATCAATATAACAAGCACTAATAGCCATATTTTACTATTATTATCGCTAGAACTATAATAATTATGCTTATTACTCCCGATATTATCAATATAACATGCATTATTACCCATATAATGCAGTTATTATCGCTAGAACTGTAATAATTATACTTATTACTTATATTATTATCAATATAACATGCATTATTACCCATATAATGCAGTTATTATCGACAGAAGTATAATAAATATACTTATTACTTTTATTATTATCAATATAACAGGCACTATTAGCCATATTTTACTATTATTATCGCTAGAACTGTAATAATTATACTTATTACTTATATTATTAGCAATATAACGTGCATTATTACCCATGTAGTGCAGTTATTATCTCTAGAACTGTAATAATTATACTCATTACTTATATTATTAGCAATATAACGTGCATTATTACCCATATTATGCAGTTATTATCGCTAGAACTGTAATAATTATACTTATTACTTATATTATTATCAATATAACATGCAATATTACCCATATAATGGAGTTATTATCGATAGAACTGTAATAAATATAGTGATAACGATTATTATTATCAATATAACAAGCACTAATAGCCATATTTTACTATTATTATCGCTAGAACTATAATAATTATACTTATTACTCCCGATATTATCAATATAACATGCATTATTACCCATAAAATGCAGTTATTATCGCTAGAACTGTAATAATTATACTTATTACTTATATTATTATCAATATAACATGCATTATTACCCATATTATGCAGTTATTATCGCTAGAACTATAATAAATATACTTATGACTCCCAATATTATCAATATAACATGCATTATTACCCACATAATGCAGTTATTATCGCTAGAACTGTAATAATTATACTTATTACTTATATTATTAGCAATATAACGTGCATTATTACCCATATAATGCAGTTATTATCTCTAGAACTGTAATAATTATACTTATTACTTATATTATTATCAGTATAACATGCATTATTACCCATATAATGCTGTTATTATCGCTAGAACTGTAATAATTATACTTATTACTTATATTATTAGCAATATAACGTGCATTATTACGCATATAATGCAGTTATTATCTCTAGAACTGTAATAATTATACTTATTACTTATATTATTATCAGTATAACATGCATTATTACCCATATAATGGAGTTATTATCGCTAGAACTGTAATAATTATACTTATTACTTATATTATTAGCAATATAACATGCATTATTACCCACATTATGCAGTTATTATCGCTAGAACTGTAATAATTATACTTATTACTTATATTATTATCAATATAACATGCATTATTACCCATATAATGGAGTTATTATCGATAGAACTGTAATAAATATAGTGATAACGATTATTATTATCAATATAACAAGCACTAATAGCCATATTTTACTATTATTATCGCTAGAACTATAATAATTATGCTTATTACTCCCGATATTATCAATATAACATGCATTATTACCCATATAATGCAGTTATTATCGCTAGAACTGTAATAATTATACTTATTACTTATATTATTATCAATATAACATGCATTATTACCCATATAATGCAGTTATTATCGACAGAACTATAATAAATATACTTATTACTTTTATTATTATCAATATAACAGGCACTATTAGCCATATTTTACTATTATTATCGCTAGAACTGTAATAATTATACTTATTACTCCCGATATTATCAATATAACATGCCTTATTACGTATATAATGCAGTTATTATCGCTAGAACTGTAATAATTATACTTATTACTTATATTATTAGCAATATAACGTGCATTATTACCCATATAATGCAGTTATTATCGCTGGAACTGTAATAATTATACTTATTACTTATATTATTATCAATATAACATGCATTATTACCCATATTATGCAGTTATCATCGATAGAACTATAATAAATATACGTATTACTTCTATTATCATCAATATAACATGCATTATTACCCATATAATGGAGTTATTAACGCTAGAACTGTAATAATTATACTTATCACATATACTATTAGCAATATAACGTGCATTATTACCCATATAATGCAGTTATTATAGCCAGAACTGTAATAATTATACTTACTACTTATATTATTCTCAATATAACATGCATTATTACCCATATTATGCAGTTATTATCGCTAGAACTATAATAAATATACGTATTACTTTTATTATCATCAATATAACATGCATTATTACAGATATTATGCAGTTATTATCGATAGAACTGTAATAAAGATACTTATTACTTTTACTGTTATCAATATAACATGCACTATTAGCCATATTTTATTATCGCTAGAACTGTAATAATTATACTTATTACTTATATTATTAGCAATATAACGTGCATTATTACCCATATAATGCAGTTATTATCTCTAGAACTGTAATAATTATACTTATTACTTATATTATTATCAGTATAACATGCATTATTACCCATATAATGGAGTTATTATCGCTAGAACTGTAATAATTATACTTATTACTTATATTATTATCAATATAACATGCATTATTACCCATATAATGCAGTTATTATCGCTAGAACTGTAATAAATATACTTATTACTTCCAATATTATCAATATAACATGCATTATTACCCATATAATGCAGTTATTATCGCTAGAACTGTAATAATTATACTTATTACTTATATTATTAGCAATATAACGTGCATTATTACCCATATAATGCAGTTATTATCTCTAGAACTGTAATAATTATACTTATTACTTATATTATTATCAGTATAACATGCATTATTACCCATGTAATGCAGTTATTATCGCTAGAACTGTAATAATTATACTTATTACTTATATTATTAGCAATATAACGTGCATTATTACCCATATAATGCAGTTATTATCTCTAGAACTGTAATAATTATACTTATTACTTATATTATTATCAGTATAACATGCATTATTACCCATATAATGGAGTTATTATCGCTAGAACTGTAATAATTATACTTATTACTTATATTATTATCAATATAACATGCATTATTACCCATATAATGCAGTTATTATCGACAGAAGTATAATAAATATACATATTACTTTTATTATTATCAATATAACAGGCACTATTAGCCATATTTTACTATTATTATCGCTAGAACTGTAATAATTGTACTTATTACTCCCGATATTATCAATATAACATGCCTTATTACGTATATAATGCAGTTATTATCGCTAGAACTGTAATAATTATACTTATTACTTATATTATTAGCAATATAACGTGCATTATTACCCATATAATGCAGTTATTATCGCTGGAACTGTAATAATTATACTTATTACTTATATTGTTATCAATATAACATGCATTATTACCCACATAATGGAGTTATTATCGCTAGAACTGTAATAATTATACTAATTACTTATATTATTATCAATATAACATGCATTATTACCCATATAATGCAGTTATTATCGCTAGAGCTGTAATAATTATACTTATTACTTATATTATTATCAATATAACATGCATTATTACCCATATTATGCAGTTATTATCGCTAGAACTATAATAAATATACTTATTACTCCCAATATTATCAATATAACATGCATTATTACCCATATAATGCAGTTATCATCGCTAGAACTGTAATAATTATACTTACTACTTATATTATTAGCAGTATAACGTGCATTATTACCCATATACCGCAGTTATTATCTCTAGAACTGTAATAATTATACTTATTACTCCCGATATTATCAATATAACATGCCTTATTACGCATATAATGCAATTATTATCGCTAGAACTGTAATAATTATACTTATTACTTATATTATTATCAATATAACATGCATTATTACCCATATTATGCAGTTATTATCGCTAGAACTATAATAAATATACTTATTACTCCCAATATTATCAATATAACATGCATTATTACCCATATAATGGAGTTATTATCGCTAGAACTGTAATAAATATACGTATTACTTTTATTATCATCAATATAACATGCATTATTACCCATATTATGCAGTTATTATCGATAGAACTGAAATAAAGATGCTTATATCTTTTACTATTATTAATATAACATGCACTCTTAGCCATATTTTACTATTATTATCGCTAGAACTATAATAATTATACTTATTACTCCCGATATTATCAATATAACATGCATTATTAACCATATAATGCAGTTATTGTAGCCAGAACTGTAATAATTGTACTTACTACTTATATTATTAGCAGTATAACGTGCATTATTACCCAAATAATGCAGTTATTATCTCTAGAACTGTAATAATTATACTTATTACTTATATTATTATCAATATAACATGCATTATTACCCATATAATGGAGTTATTATCGCTAGAACTGTAATAATTATACTTATTACTTATATTATTATCAATATAACATGCATTATTACCCATATTATGCAGTTATTATCGCTAGAACTATAATAAATATACTTATTACTCCCAATATTATCAATATAACATGCATTATTACCCATATAATGCAGTTATCATCGCTAGAACTGTAATAATTATACTTACTACTTATATTATTAGCAGTATAACGTGCATTATTACCCATATACCGCAGTTATTATCTCTAGAACTGTAATAATTATACTTATTACTCCCGATATTATCAATATAACATGCCTTATTACGCATATAATGCAATTATTATCGCTAGAACTGTAATAATTATACTTATTACTTATATTATTATCAATATAACATGC
Source organism: Megachile leachella (assembly GCA_963576845.1). NCBI lineage: Eukaryota > Metazoa > Arthropoda > Insecta > Hymenoptera > Megachilidae > Megachile > Megachile leachella. The sequence continues at coordinate 332,579 of CAUYWW010000251.1, read as the reverse complement.
ATTATTACCCATATAATGGAGTTATTATCGCTAGAACTGTAATAAATATACGTATTACTTTTATATCATCAATATAACATGCATTATTACCCATATTATGCAGTTATTATCGATAGAACTATAATAAATATACGTATTACTTTTATTATCATCAATATAACATGCATTATTACCCATATTATGCAGTTATTATCGATAGAACTGTAATAATTATACTCATTACTTATATTATTAGCAATATAACGTGCATTATTACCCATATTATGCAGTTATTATCGCTAGAACTATAATAAATATACTTATTACTCCCAATATTATCAATATAACATGCATTATTACCCATACAATGCAGTTATCATCGCTAGAACTGTAATAATTATACTTACTACTTATATTATTAGCAGTATAACGTGCATTATTACTCATATAACGCAGTTATTATCTCTAGAACTGTAATCATTATACTTATTACTTATATTATTATCAATATAACATGCATTATTACCCATATAATGGAGTTATTATCGCTAGAACTGTAATAATTATACTAATTACTTATATTATTATCAATATAACATGCATTATTACCCATATAATGCAGTTATTATCGACAGAAGTATAATAAATATACCTATTACTTTTATTATTATCAATATAACAGGCACTATTAGCCATATTTTACTATTATTATCGCTAGAACTATAGTAATTATACATATTACTCCCGATATTATCAATATAACATGCCTTATTACGCATATAATGCAATTATTATCGCTAGAACTGTAATAATTATACTTATTACTTATATTTTTAGCAATATAACGTGCATTATTACCTATATAATGCAGTTATTATCGCTAGAACTATAATAATTATACTTATTACTCCCGATATTATCAATATAACATGCATTATTACCCATATAATGCAGTTATTATCGCTAGAACTGTAATAAATATACGTATTACTTTTATTATCATCAATATAACATGCATTATTACCCATATTATGCAGTTATTATCGATAGAACTGAAATAAAGATACTTATTACTTTTACTATTATCAATATAACATGCACTCTTCGCCATATTTTACTATTATTATCGCTAGAACTATAATAATTATACTTATTACTCCCGATATTATCAATATATCATGCATTATTAACCATATAATGCAGTTATTGTAGCCAGAACTGTAATAATTGTATTTACTACTTATATTATTAGCAGTATAACGTGCATTATTACCCAAATAATGCAGTTATTATCTCTAGAACTGTAATAATTATACTTATTACTTATATTATTATCAATATAACATGCATTATTACCCATATAATGGAGTTATTATCGATAGAACTGTAATAAATATACTGATAACGTTTATTATTATCAATATAACAAGCACTAATAGCCATATTTTACTATTATTATCGCTAGAACTATAATAATTATACTTATTACTCCCGATATTATCAATATAACGTGCATTATTACCCATATAATGCAGTTATTATCGCTAGAACTGTAATAATTATACTTATTACTTATATTATTATCAATATAACATGCATTATTACCCATATAATGGAGTTATTATCGATAGAACTGTAATAAATATACTGATAACGTTTATTATTATCAATATAACAAGCACTAATAGCCATATTTTACTATTATTATCGCTAGAACTATAATAATTATACTTATTACTCCCGATATTATCAATATAACATGCCTTATTACGCATATAATGCAATTATTATCGCTAGAACTGTAATAATTATACTTATTACTTATATTATTAGCAATATAACGTGCATTATTACCTATATAATGCAGTTATTATCGCTAGAACTATAATAATTATACTTATTACTCCCGATATTATCAATATAACATGCATTATTACCCATATAATGCAGTTATTATCGCTAGAACTGTAATAAATATACGTATTACTTTTATTATCATCAATATAACATGCATTATTACCCATATTATGCAGTTGTTATCGATAGAACTGAAATAAAGATACTTATTACTTTTACTATTATCAATATAACATGCACTCTTCGCCATATTTTACTATTATTATCGCTAGAACTATAATAATTATACTTATTACTCCCGATATTATCAATATATCATGCATTATTAACCATATAATGCAGTTATTGTAGCCAGAACTGTAATAATTGTACTTACTACTTATATTATTAGCAGTATAACGTGCATTATTACCCAAATAATGCAGTTATTATCTCTAGAACTGTAATAATTATACTTATTACTTATATTATTATCAATATAACATGCATTATTACCCATATAATGGAGTTATTATCGATAGAACTGTAATAAATATACTGATAACGTTTATTATTATCAATATAACAAGCACTAATAGCCATATTTTACTATTATTATCGCTAGAACTATAATAATTATACTTATTACTCCCGATATTATCAATATAACGTGCATTATTACCCATATAATGCAGTTATTATCGCTAGAACTGTAATAATTATACTTATTACTTATATTATTATCAATATACCATGCATTATTACCCATATTATGCACTTATTATCGCTAGAACTATAATAAATATACTTATTACTCCCAATATTATCAATATAACATGCATTATTACCCACATAATGCAGTTACTATCGCTAGAACTGTAATAATTATACTTATTACTTATATTATTAGCAATATAACGTGCATTATTACCCATATAATGCAGTTATTATCGCTAGAACTGTAATAATTATACTTATTACTTATATTATTATCAATATAACATGCATTATTACCCATATAATGGAGTTATTATCGATAGAACTGTAATAAATATACTGATAACGTTTATTATTATCAATATAACAAGCTCTAATAGCCATATTTTACTATTATTATCGCTAGAACTATAATAATTATACTTATTACTCCCGATATTATCAATATAACATGCATTATTACCCATATAATGCAGTTATTATCGCTAGAACTGTAATAAATATACGTATTACTTTTATTATCATCAATATAACATGCATTATTACCCATATTATGCAGTTATTATCGATAGAACTGAAATAAAGATACTTATTACTTTTACTATTATCAATATAACATGCACTCTTCGCCATATTTTACTATTATTATCGCTAGAACTATAATAATTATACTTATTACTCCCGATATTATCAATATATCATGCATTATTAACCATATAATGCAGTTGTTGTAGCCAGAACTGTAATAAGTGTACTTACTACTTATATTATTAGCAGTATAACGTGCATTATTACCCAAATAATGCAGTTATTATCTCTAGAACTGTAATAATTATACTTATTACTTATATTATTATCAATATAACATGCATTATTACCCATATAATGGAGTTATTATCGATAGAACTGTAATAAATATACTGATAACGTTTATTATTATCAATATAACAAGCACTAATAGCCATATTTTACTATTATTATCGCTAGAACTATAATAATTATACTTATTACTCCCGATATTATCAATATAACATGCATTATTACCCATATAATGCAGTTATTATCGCTAGAACTGTAATAATTATACTTATTACTTTTATTATTATCAATATAACATGCATTATTACCCATATAATGGAGTTATTATCGCTAGAACTGTAATAAATATACGTTTTACTTTTATTATCATCAATATAACATGCATTATTACCCATATTATGCAGTTATTATCGATAGAACTGAAATAAAGATGCTTATTACTTTTACTATTATTAATATATCATGCACTCTTAGCCATATTTTACTATTATTATCGCTAGAACTATAATAATTATACTTATTACTCCCGATATTATCAATATAACATGCATTATTAACCATATAATGCAGTTATTGTAGCCAGAACTGTAATAATTGTACTTACTACTTATATTATTAGCAGTATAACGTGCATTATTACCCAAATAATGCAGTTATTATCTCTAGAACTGTAATAATTATACTTATTACTTATATTATTATCAATATAACATGCATTATTACCCATATAATGGAGTTATTATCGATAGAACTGTAATAAATATACTGATAACGTTTATTATTATCAATATAACAAGCACTAATAGCCATATTTTACTATTATTATCGCTAGAACTATAATAATTATACTTATTACTTATATTATTATCAATATACCATGCATTATTACCCATATTATGCACTTATTATCGCTAGAACTATAATAAATATACTTATTACTCCCAATATTATCAATATAACATGCATTATTACCCACATAATGCAGTTACTATCGCTAGAACTGTAATAATTATACTTATTACTTATATTATTAGCAATATAACGTGCATTATTACCCATATAATGCAGTTATTATCGCTAGAACTGTAATAATTATACTTATTACTTATATTATTATCAATATAACATGCATTATTACCCATATAATGGAGTTATTATCGATAGAACTGTAATAAATATACTGATAACGTTTATTATTATCAATATAACAAGCACTAATAGCCATATTTTACTATTATTATCGCTAGAACTATAATAATTATACTTATTACTCCCGATATTATCAATATAACATGCCTTATTACGCATATAATGCAATTATTATCGCTAGAACTGTAATAATTATACTTATTACTTATATTATTAGCAATATAACGTGCATTATTACCTATATAATGCAGTTATTATCGCTAGAACTATAATAATTATACTTATTACTCCCGATATTATCAATATAACATGCATTATTACCCATATAATGCAGTTATTATCGCTAGAACTGTAATAAATATACGTATTACTTTTATTATCATCAATATAACATGCATTATTACCCATATTATGCAGTTATTATCGATAGAACTGAAATAAAGATACTTATTACTTTTACTATTATCAATATAACATGCACTCTTCGCCATATTTTACTATTATTATCGCTAGAACTATAATAATTATACTTATTACTCCCGATATTATCAATATATCATGCATTATTAACCATATAATGCAGTTATTGTAGCCAGAACTGTAATAATTGTACTTACTACTTATATTATTAGCAGTATAACGTGCATTATTACCCAAATAATGCAGTTATTATCTCTAGAACTGTAATAATTATACTTATTACTTATATTATTATCAATATAACATGCATTATTACCCATATAATGGAGTTATTATCGATAGAACTGTAATAAATATACTGATAACGTTTATTATTATCAATATAACAAGCACTAATAGCCATATTTTACTATTATTATCGCTAGAACTATAATAATTATACTTATTACTCCCGATATTATCAATATAACGTGCATTATTACCCATATAATGCAGTTATTATCGCTAGAACTGTAATAATTATACTTATTACTTATATTATTATCAATATACCATGCATTATTACCCATATTATGCACTTATTATCGCTAGAACTATAATAAATATACTTATTACTCCCAATATTATCAATATAACATGCATTATTACCCACATAATGCAGTTACTATCGCTAGAACTGTAATAATTATACTTATTACTTATATTATTAGCAATATAACGTGCATTATTACCCATATAATGCAGTTATTATCGCTAGAACTGTAATAATTATACTTATTACTTATATTATTATCAATATAACATGCATTATTACCCATATAATGGAGTTATTATCGATAGAACTGTAATAAATATACTGATAACGTTTATTATTATCAATATAACAAGCTCTAATAGCCATATTTTACTATTATTATCGCTAGAACTATAATAATTATACTTATTACTCCCGATATTATCAATATAACATGCATTATTACCCATATAATGCAGTTATTATCGCTAGAACTGTAATAAATATACGTATTACTTTTATTATCATCAATATAACATGCATTATTACCCATATTATGCAGTTATTATCGATAGAACTGAAATAAAGATACTTATTACTTTTACTATTATCAATATAACATGCACTCTTCGCCATATTTTACTATTATTATCGCTAGAACTATAATAATTATACTTATTACTCCCGATATTATCAATATATCATGCATTATTAACCATATAATGCAGTTGTTGTAGCCAGAACTGTAATAATTGTACTTACTACTTATATTATTAGCAGTATAACGTGCATTATTACCCAAATAATGCAGTTATTATCTCTAGAACTGTAATAATTATACTTATTACTTATATTATTATCAATATAACATGCATTATTACCCATATAATGGAGTTATTATCGATAGAACTGTAATAAATATACTGATAACGTTTATTATTATCAATATAACAAGCACTAATAGCCATATTTTACTATTATTATCGCTAGAACTATAATAATTATACTTATTACTCCCGATATTATCAATATAACATGCATTATTACCCATATAATGCAGTTATTATCGCTAGAACTGTAATAATTATACTTATTACTTTTATTATTATCAATATAACATGCATTATTACCCATATAATGGAGTTATTATCGCTAGAACTGTAATAAATATACGTATTACTTTTATTATCATCAATATAACATGCATTATTACCCATATTATGCAGTTATTATCGATAGAACTGAAATAAAGATGCTTATTACTTTTACTATTATTAATATAACATGCACTCTTAGCCATATTTTACTATTATTATCGCTAGAACTATAATAATTATACTTATTACTCCCGATATTATCAATATAACATGCATTATTAACCATATAATGCAGTTATTGTAGCCAGAACTGTAATAATTGTACTTACTACTTATATTATTAGCAGTATAACGTGCATTATTACCCAAATAATGCAGTTATTATCTCTAGAACTGTAATAATTATACTTATTACTTATATTATTATCAATATAACATGCATTATTACCCATATAATGGAGTTATTATCGATAGAACTGTAATAAATATACTGATAACGTTTATTATTATCAATATAACAAGCACTAATAGCCATATTTTACTATTATTATCGCTAGAACTATAATAATTATACTTATTACTTATATTATTATCAATATACCATGCATTATTACCCATATTATGCACTTATTATCGCTAGAACTATAATAAATATACTTATTACTCCCAATATTATCAATATAACATGCATTATTACCCACATAATGCAGTTACTATCGCTAGAACTGTAATAATTATACTTATTACTTATATTATTAGCAATATAACGTGCATTATTACCCATATAATGCAGTTATTATCGCTAGAACTGTAATAATTATACTTATTACTTATATTATTATCAATATAACATGCATTATTACCCATATAATGGAGTTATTATCGATAGAACTGTAATAAATATACTGATAACGTTTATTATTATCAATATAACAAGCTCTAATAGCCATATTTTACTATTATTATCGCTAGAACTATAATAATTATACTTATTACTCCCGATATTATCAATATAACATGCATTATTACCCATATAATGCAGTTATTATCGCTAGAACTGTAATAAATATACGTATTACTTTTATTATCATCAATATAACATGCATTATTACCCATATTATGCAGTTATTATCGATAGAACTGAAATAAAGATACTTATTACTTTTACTATTATCAATATAACATGCACTCTTCGCCATATTTTACTATTATTATCGCTAGAACTATAATAATTATACTTATTACTCCCGATATTATCAATATATCATGCATTATTAACCATATAATGCAGTTGTTGTAGCCAGAACTGTAATAATTGTACTTACTACTTATATTATTAGCAGTATAACGTGCATTATTACCCAAATAATGCAGTTATTATCTCTAGAACTGTAATAATTATACTTATTACTTATATTATTATCAATATAACATGCATTATTACCCATATAATGGAGTTATTATCGCTAGAACTGTAATAATTATACTTATTACTTATATTATTATCAATATAACATGCATTATTACCCATATTATGCAGTTATTATCGCTAGAACTATAATAAATATACTTATTACTCCCAATATTATCAATATAACATGCATTATTACCCATATAATGCAGTTATCATCGCTAGAACTGTAATAATTATACTTACTACTTATATTATTAGCAGTATAACGTGCATTATTACCCATATACCGCAGTTATTATCTCTAGAACTGTAATAATTATACTTATTACTCCCGATATTATCAATATAACATGCCTTATTACGCATATAATGCAATTATTATCGCTAGAACTGTAATAATTATACTTATTACTTATATTATTAGCAATATACCGTGCATTATTACCCATATAATGCAGTTATTATCGCTAGAACTGTAATAATTATACTTATTACTTATATTATTATCAATATAACATGCATTATTACCCATATTATGCAGTTATTATCGCAAGAACTATAATGAATATACTTATTACTCCCAATATTATCAATATAACATGCATTTTTTCCCATATAATGCAGTTATTATCTCTAGAACTGTAATAATTATACTTATTACTACAATTATTATCAATGTAACATGCATTATTACCCATATAATGGAGTTATTATCGCTAGAACTGTAATAATTATACTTATTACTTATATTATTATCAATATAACATGCATTATTACCCATATAATGGAGTTATTATCGCTAGAACTGTAATAATTATACTAATTACTTATATTATTATCAATATAACATGCATTATTACCCATGTAGTGCAGTTATTATCTCTAGAACTATAATAAATATACTTATTACTCCCAATATTATAAATATAACATGCATTATTACCCACATAATGCAGTTATTATCGCTAGAACTGTAATAATTATACTTATTACTTATATTATTAGCAATATAACGTGCATTATTACCCATGTAGTGCAGTTATTATCTCTAGAACTGTAATAATTATACTTATTACTTATATTATTATCAATATAACATGCATTATTACCTATATAATGGAGTTATTATCACTAGAACTGTAATAATTATACTTATTACTTTTATTATTATCAATATAACATGCACTATTTGCCATATTTTACTATTATTATCGCTAGCACTATAATAATTATACTTATTACTCCCGATATTATCAATACAACATGCATTATTACCCATATAATGCAGTTATTATCGCTAGAGCTGTAATAATTATACTTATTACTTATATTATTATCAATATAACATGCATTATTACCCATATAATGGAGTTATTATCGCTAGAACTGCAATAAATATACGTATTACTTTTATTATCATCAATATAACATGCATTATTACCCATATTATGCAGTTATTATCGATAGAACTGAAATAAAGATACTTATTACTTTTACTATTATCAATATAACATGCACTCTTAGCCATATTTTACTATTATTATCGCTAGAACTATAATAATTATACTTATTACTCCCGATATTACCAATATAACATGCATTATTAACCATATAATGCAGTTATTGTAGCCAGAACTGTAATAATTGTACTTACTACTTATATTATTAGCAGTATAACGTGCATTATTACCCATATAATGCAGTTATTATCGCTAGAACTGTAATAATTATACTAATTACTTATATTATTATCAATATAACATGCATTATTACCCATATAATGCAGTTATTATCGACAGAAGTATAATAAATATACTTATTACTTTTATTATTATCAATATAACAGGCACTATTAGCCATATTTTACTATTATTATCGCTAGAACTATAATAATTATACTTATTACTCCCGATATTATCAATATAACATGCCTTATTACGCATATAATGCAATTATTATCGCTAGAACTGTAATAATTATACTTATTACTTATATTATTAGCAATATAACGTGCATTATTACCCATGTAGTGCAGTTATTATCTCTAGAACTATAATAATTATACTTATTACTCCCGATATTATCAATATAACATGCCTTATTACGCATATAATGCAATTATTATCGCTAGAACTGTAATAATTATACTTATTACTTATATTATTAGCAATATAACGTGCATTATTACCCATGTAGTGCAGTTGTTATCTCTAGAACTATAATAAATATACTTATTACTCCCAATATTATCAATATAACATGCATTATTACCCACATAATGCAGTTATTATCGCTAGAACTGTAATAATTATACTTATTACTTATATTATTATCAATATAACATGCATTATTACCTATATAATGGAGTTATTATCTCTAGAACTGTAATAATTATACTTATTACTAATATTATTATCAATGTAACATGCATTATTACCCATATAATGGAGTTATTATCTCTAGAACTGTAATAATTATACTTATTACTTATATTATTAGCAATATAACGTGCATTATTACCTATATAATGCAGTTATTATCGCTAGAACTGTAATAATTATACTTATTACTTATATTATTATCAATATAACATGCATTATTACCCATATAATGGAGTTATTATCGCTAGAACTGTAATAAATATACGTATTACTTTTATTATCATCAATATAACTTGCATTATTACCCATATTATGCAGTTATTATCGATAGAACTGTAATAAATATACTTATAACTTTTATTATTATCAATATAACAGGCACTATTTGCCATATTTTACTATTATTATCGCTAGCACTATAATAATTATACTTATTACTCCCGATATTATCAATATAACATGCCTTATTACGCATATAATGCAATTATTATCGCTAGAACTGTAATAATTATACTTATTACTTATGTTATTAGCAATATAACGTGCATTATTACCTATATAATGCAGTTATTATCGCTAGAACTGTAATAATTATACTAATTACTTATATTATTATCAATATAACATGCATTATTACCCATATAATGCAGTTATTATCGACAGAAGTATAATAAATATACTTATTACTTTTATTATTATCAATATAACAGGCACTATTAGCCATATTTTACTATTATTATCGCTAGAACTATAATAATTATACTTATTACTCCCGATATTATCAATATAACATGCCTTATTACGCATATAATGCAATTATTATCGCTAGAACTGTAATAATTATACTTATTACTTATATTATTAGCAATATAACGTGCATTATTACCCATGTAGTGCAGTTATTATCTCTAGAACTATAATAAATATACTTATTACTCCCAATATTATCAAAATAACATGCATTATTACCCACATAATGCAGTTATTATCGCTAGAACTGTAATAATTATACTTATTACTTATATTATTATCAATATAACATGCATTATTACCTATATAATGGAGTTATTATCACTAGAACTGTAATAATTATACTTATTACTTATATTATTATCAATATAACATGCACTATTTGCCATATTTTACTATTATTATCGCTAGCACTATAATAATTATACTTATTACTCCCGATATTATCAATACAACATGCATTATTACCCATATAATGCAGTTATTATCGCTAGAGCTGTAATAATTATACTTATTACTTATATTATTATCAATATAACATGCATTATTACCCATATTATGCAGTTATTTTCGCAAGAACTATAATGAATATACTTATTACTCCCAATATTATCAATATAACATGCATTATTACCCATATAATGCAGTTATTAACTCTAGAACTGTAATAATTATACTTATTACTAATATTATTATCAATGTAACATGCATTATTACCCATATAATGGAGTTATTATCGCTAGAACTGTAATAATTATACTTATTACTTATATTATTATCAATATAACATGCATTATTACCCATATTATGCAGTTATTATCGCAAGAACTATAATGAATATACTTATTACTCCCAATATTATCAATATAACATGCATTATTACCCACATAATGCAGTTATTATCGCTAGAACTGTAATAATTATACTTATTACTTATATTATTAGCAATATAACGTGCATTATTACCCATATAATGCAGTTATTATCGCTAGAACTGTAATAATTATACTTATTACTTATATTATTATCAATATAACATGCATTATTACCCATATAATGGAGTTATTATCGATAGACCTGTAATAAATATACTGATAACGTTTATTATTATCAATATAACAAGCACTAATAGCCATATTTTACTATTATTATCGCTAGAACTATAATAATTATACTTATTACTCCCGATATTATCAATATAACATGCATTATTACCCATATAATGCAGTTATTATCGCCAGAACTGTAATAAATATACTTACTACTTTCATTATCATCAATATAACATGCATTATTACCCATATTATGCAGTTATTATCGATAGAACTGTAATAAATATACTTAGTACTTTTATTATTATCAATATAACATGCATTATTACCCATATTATGCAGTTATTATCGATAGAACTGTAATAAATATACTTATTACTCCCAATATTATCAATATAACATGCATTATTACCCACATAATGCAGTTATTATCGCTAGAACTGTAATAATTATACTTATTACTTATATTATTAGCAATATAACGTGCATTATTACCCATATAATGCAGTTATTATCGCTAGAACTGTAATAATTATACTTATTACTTATATTATTATCAATATAACATGCATTATTACCCATATAATGGAGTTATTATCGATAGACCTGTAATAGATATACTGATAACGTTTATTATTATCAATATAACAAGCACTAATAGCCATATTTTACTATTATTATCGCTAGAACTATAATAATTATACTTATTACTCCCGATATTATCAATATAACATGCATTATTACCCATATAATGCAGTTATTATCTCTAGAACTGTAATAATTATACTTATTACTAATATTATTATCAATGTAACATGCATTATTACCCATATAATGGAGTTATTATCGCTAGAACTGTAATAAATATACGTATTACTTTTATTATCATCAATATAACATGCATTATTACCCATATTATGCAGTTATTATCGCAAGAACTATAATGAATATACTTATTACTCCCAATATTATCAATATAACATGCATTATTACCCATATAATGCAGTTATTATCTCTAGAACTGTAATAATTATACTTATTACTAATATTATTATCAATGTAACATGCATTATTACCCATATAATGGAGTTATTATCGCTAGAACTGTAATAAATATACGTATTACTTTTATTATCATCAATATAACATGCATTATTACCCATATTATGCAGTTATTATCGATAGAACTATAATAAATATACGTATTACTTTTATTATCATCAATATAACATGCATTATTACCCATATTATGCAGTTATTATCGATAGAACTGTAATAAATATACTTATTACTTTTACTATTATCAATATAACATGCACTAATAGCCATATTTTACTATTATTATCGCTAGAACTATAATAATTATACTTATTACTCCCGATATTATCAATATAACATGCCTTATTACGCATATAATGCAGTTATTATCGCCAGAACTGTAATAAATATACTTACTACTTTCATTATCATCAATATAACATGCATTATTACCCATATTATGCAGTTATTATCGATAGAACTGTAATAAATATACTTAGTACTTTTATTATTATCAATATAACATGCATTATTACCCATATTATGCAGTTATTATCGATAGAACTGTAATAAATATACTTATTACTCCCAATATTATCAATATAACATGCATTATTACCCACATAATGCAGTTATTATCGCTAGAACTGTAATAATTATACTTATTACTTATATTATTAGCAATATAACGTGCATTATTACCCATATAATGCAGTTATTATCGCTAGAACTGTAATAATTATACTTATTACTTATATTATTATCAATATAACATGCATTATTACCCATATAATGGAGTTATTATCGATAGACCTGTAATAAATATACTGATAACGTTTATTATTATCAATATAACAAGCACTAATAGCCATATTTTACTATTATTATCGCTAGAACTATAATAATTATACTTATTACTCCCGATATTATCAATATAACATGCATTATTACCCATATAATGCAGTTATTATCGCCAGAACTGTAATAAATATACTTACTACTTTCATTATCATCAATATAACATGCATTATTACCCATATTATGCAGTTATTATCGATAGAACTGTAATAAATATACTTAGTACTTTTATTATTATCAATATAACATGCATTATTACCCATATTATGCAGTTATTATCGATAGAACTGTAATAAATATACTTATTACTCCCAATATTATCAATATAACATGCATTATTACCCACATAATGCAGTTATTATCGCTAGAACTGTAATAATTATACTTATTACTTATATTATTAGCAATATAACGTGCATTATTACCCATATAATGCAGTTATTATCGCTAGAACTGTAATAATTATACTTATTACTTATATTATTATCAATATAACATGCATTATTACCCATATAATGGAGTTATTATCGATAGACCTGTAATAGATATACTGATAACGTTTATTATTATCAATATAACAAGCACTAATAGCCATATTTTACTATTATTATCGCTAGAACTATAATAATTATACTTATTACTCCCGATATTATCAATATAACATGCATTATTACCCATATAATGCAGTTATTATCTCTAGAACTGTAATAATTATACTTATTACTAATATTATTATCAATGTAACATGCATTATTACCCATATAATGGAGTTATTATCGCTAGAACTATAATAATTATACTTATTACTCCCGATATTATCAATATAACATGCCTTATTACGCATATAATGCAATTATTATCGCTAGAACTGTAATAATTATACTTATTACTTATATTATTAGCAATATAACGTGCATTATTACCCATGTAGTGCAGTTATTATCTCTAGAACTATAATAATTATACTTATTACTCCCGATATTATCAATATAACATGCCTTATTACGCATATAATGCAATTATTATCGCTAGAACTGTAATAATTATACTTATTACTTATATTATTAGCAATATAACGTGCATTATTACCCATGTAGTGCAGTTGTTATCTCTAGAACTATAATAAATATACTTATTACTCCCAATATTATCAATATAACATGCATTATTACCCACATAATGCAGTTATTATCGCTAGAACTGTAATAATTATACTTATTACTTATATTATTATCAATATAACATGCATTATTACCTATATAATGGAGTTATTATCTCTAGAACTGTAATAATTATACTTATTACTAATATTATTATCAATGTAACATGCATTATTACCCATATAATGGAGTTATTATCTCTAGAACTGTAATAATTATACTTATTACTTATATTATTAGCAATATAACGTGCATTATTACCTATATAATGCAGTTATTATCGCTAGAACTGTAATAATTATACTTATTACTTATATTATTATCAATATAACATGCATTATTACCCATATAATGGAGTTATTATCGCTAGAACTGTAATAAATATACGTATTACTTTTATTATCATCAATATAACTTGCATTATTACCCATATTATGCAGTTATTATCGATAGAACTGTAATAAATATACTTATAACTTTTATTATTATCAATATAACAGGCACTATTTGCCATATTTTACTATTATTATCGCTAGCACTATAATAATTATACTTATTACTCCCGATATTATCAATATAACATGCCTTATTACGCATATAATGCAATTATTATCGCTAGAACTGTAATAATTATACTTATTACTTATATTATTAGCAATATAACGTGCATTATTACCTATATAATGCAGTTATTATCGCTAGAACTGTAATAATTATACTAATTACTTATATTATTATCAATATAACATGCATTATTACCCATATAATGCAGTTATTATCGACAGAAGTATAATAAATATACTTATTACTTTTATTATTATCAATATAACAGGCACTATTAGCCATATTTTACTATTATTATCGCTAGAACTATAATAATTATACTTATTACTCCCGATATTATCAATATAACATGCCTTATTACGCATATAATGCAATTATTATCGCTAGAACTGTAATAATTATACTTATTACTTATATTATTAGCAATATAACGTGCATTATTACCCATGTAGTGCAGTTATTATCTCTAGAACTATAATAAATATACTTATTACTCCCAATATTATCAAAATAACATGCATTATTACCCACATAATGCAGTTATTATCGCTAGAACTGTAATAATTATACTTATTACTTATATTATTATCAATATAACATGCATTATTACCTATATAATGGAGTTATTATCACTAGAACTGTAATAATTATACTTATTACTTATATTATTATCAATATAACATGCACTATTTGCCATATTTTACTATTATTATCGCTAGCACTATAATAATTATACTTATTACTCCCGATATTATTAATACAACATGCATTATTACCCATATAATGCAGTTATTATCGCTAGAGCTGTAATAATTATACTTATTACTTATATTATTATCAATATAACATGCATTATTACCCATATTATGCAGTTATTTTCGCAAGAACTATAATGAATATACTTATTACTCCCAATATTATCAATATAACATGCATTATTACCCATATAATGCAGTTATTAACTCTAGAACTGTAATAATTATACTTATTACTAATATTATTATCAATGTAACATGCATTATTACCCATATAATGGAGTTATTATCGCTAGAACTGTAATAATTATACTTATTACTTATATTATTATCAATATAACATGCATTATTACCCATATTATGCAGTTATTATCGCAAGAACTATAATGAATATACTTATTACTCCCAATATTATCAATATAACATGCATTATTACCCATATAATGCAGTTATTATCTCTAGAACTGTAATAATTATACTTATTACTAATATTATTATCAATGTAACATGCATTATTACCCATATAATGGAGTTATTATCGCTAGAACTGTAATAAATATACGTATTACTTTTATTATCATCAATATAACATGCATTATTACCCATATTATGCAGTTATTATCGATAGAACTATAATAAATATACGTATTACTTTTATTATCATCAATATAACATGCATTATTACCCATATTATGCAGTTATTATCGATAGAACTGTAATAAATATACTTATTACTTTTACTATTATCAATATAACATGCACTAATAGCCATATTTTACTATTATTATCGCTAGAACTATAATAATTATACTTATTACTCCCGATATTATCAATATAACATGCCTTATTACGCATATAATGCAGTTATTATCGCCAGAACTGTAATAAATATACTTACTACTTTCATTATCATCAATATAACATGCATTATTACCCATATTATGCAGTTATTATCGATAGAACTGTAATAAATATACTTAGTACTTTTATTATTATCAATATAACATGCATTATTACCCATATTATGCAGTTATTATCGATAGAACTGTAATAAATATACTTATTACTCCCAATATTATCAATATAACATGCATTATTACCCACATAATGCAGTTATTATCGCTAGAACTGTAATAATTATACTTATTACTTATATTATTAGCAATATAACGTGCATTATTACCCATATAATGCAGTTATTATCGCTAGAACTGTAATAATTATACTTATTACTTATATTATTATCAATATAACATGCATTATTACCCATATAATGGAGTTATTATCGATAGACCTGTAATAAATATACTGATAACGTTTATTATTATCAATATAACAAGCACTAATAGCCATATTTTACTATTATTATCGCTAGAACTATAATAATTATACTTATTACTCCCGATATTATCAATATAACATGCATTATTACCCATATAATGCAGTTATTATCGCCAGAACTGTAATAAATATACTTACTACTTTCATTATCATCAATATAACATGCATTATTACCCATATTATGCAGTTATTATCGATAGAACTGTAATAAATATACTTAGTACTTTTATTATTATCAATATAACATGCATTATTACCCATATTATGCAGTTATTATCGATAGAACTGTAATAAATATACTTATTACTCCCAATATTATCAATATAACATGCATTATTACCCACATAATGCAGTTATTATCGCTAGAACTGTAATAATTATACTTATTACTTATATTATTAGCAATATAACGTGCATTATTACCCATATAATGCAGTTATTATCGCTAGAACTGTAATAATTATACTTATTACTTATATTATTATCAATATAACATGCATTATTACCCATATAATGGAGTTATTATCGATAGACCTGTAATAGATATACTGATAACGTTTATTATTATCAATATAACAAGCACTAATAGCCATATTTTACTATTATTATCGCTAGAACTATAATAATTATACTTATTACTCCCGATATTATCAATATAACATGCATTATTACCCATATAATGCAGTTATTATCGCTAGAACTGTAATAATTATACTTATTACTGATATTATTAGCAATATAACGTGCATCATTACCCATATAATGCAGTTATTATCGCTAGAACTGTAATAATTATACATATTACTTATATTATTATCAATATAACATGCATTATTACCCATATTATGCAGTTATTATCGCTAGAACTATAATAAATATACTTATTACTCCCAATATTATCAATATAACATGCATTATTACCCACATAATGCAGTTATTATCGCTAGAACTGTAATAATTATACTTATTACTTATATTATTAGCAATATAACGAGCATTATTACCCATGTAGTGCAGTTATTATCTCTAGAACTGTAATAATTATACTTATTACTTATATTATTATCAATATAACATGCATTATTACCCATATTATGCAGTTATTATCGATAGAACTGTAATAAATATACTTATTACTTTTATTATTATCAATATAACATGCACTATTTGCCATATTTTACTATTATTATCGCTAGAACTATAATAATTATACTTATTACTCCCGATATTATCAATACAACGTGCATTATTACCCATATAATGCTGTTATTATCGCTGGAACTGTAATAATTATACTTATTACTCCCGATATTATCAATATATCATGCATTATTAACCATATAATGCAGTTGTTGTAGCCAGAACTGTAATAATTGTACTTACTACTTATATTATTAGCAGTATAACGTGCATTATTACCCAAATAATGCAGTTATTATCTCTAGAACTGTAATAATTATACTTATTACTTATATTATTATCAATATAACATGCATTATTACCCATATAATGGAGTTATTATCGCTAGAACTGTAATAATTATACTTATTACTTATATTATTATCAATATAACATGCATTATTACCCATATTATGCAGTTATTATCGCTAGAACTATAATAAATATACTTATTACTCCCAATATTATCAATATAACATGCATTATTACCCATATAATGCAGTTATCATCGCTAGAACTGTAATAATTATACTTACTACTTATATTATTAGCAGTATAACGTGCATTATTACCCATATACCGCAGTTATTATCTCTAGAACTGTAATAATTATACTTATTACTCCCGATATTATCAATATAACATGCCTTATTACGCATATAATGCAATTATTATCGCTAGAACTGTAATAATTATACTTATTACTTATATTATTAGCAATATAACGCGCATTATTACCTATATAATGCAGTTATTATCGCTAGAACTGTAATAAATATACTTATTACTTATATTATTATCAATATAACATGCATTATTACCCATATAATGGTGTTATTATCGCTAGAACTGTAATAAATATACGTATTACTTTTATTATCATCAATATAGCATGCATTATTACCCATATAATACAGTTATTATCGACAGAAGTATAATAAATATACTTATTACTTTTATTATTATCAATATAACATGCACTATTTGCCATATTTTACTATTATTATCGCTAGAACTATAATAATTATACTTATTACTCCCGATATTATCAATACAACGTGCATTATTACCCATATAATGCAATTATTATCGCTAGAACTGTAATAATTATACTTATTACTTATATTAGTAGCAATATAACGTGCATTATTACCTATATAATGCAGTTATTATCGCTAGAACTGTAATAATTATACTTATTACTTATATTATTATCAATATAACATGCATTGTTACCCATATAATGGAGTTATTATCGCTAGAACTGTAATAAATATACGTATTACTTTCATTATCATCAATATAACATGCATTATTACCCATATTATGCAGTTATTATCGATAGAACTATAATAAATATACTTATTACTCCCAATATTATCAATATAACATGCAATATTACCCACATAATGCAGTTATTATCGCTAGAACTGTAATAATTATACTTATTACTTATATTATTAGCAGTATAACGTGCATTATTACCCATGTAGTGCAGTTATTATCTCTAGAACTGTAATAATTATACTTATTACTTATATTATTATCAATATAACATGCATTATTACCCATATTATGCAGTTATTATCGATAGAACTGTAATAAATATACTTATTACTTTTATTATTATCAATATAACATGCACTATTTGCCATATTTTACTATTATTATCGCTAGAACTATAATAATTATACTTATTACTCCCGATATTATCAATACAACGTGCATCATTACCCATATAATGCAGTTATTATCGCTAGAACTGTAATAATTATACTTATTACTTATATTATTATCAATATAACATGCATTATTACCCATATTATGCAGTTATTATCGCAAGAACTATAATGAATATACTTATTACTCCCAATATTATCAATATAACATGAATTTTTTCCCATATAATGCAGTTATTATCGCTAGAACTGTAATAATTATACTTATTACTTATATTATTAGCAATATAACGTGCATTATTACCCATGTAGTGCAGTTATTATCTCTAGAACTGTAATAATTATACTTATTACTTATATTATTATCAATATAACATGCATTATTACCTATATAATGGAGTTATTATCACTAGAACTGTAATAATTATACTTATTACTTATATTATTATCAATATAACATGCATTATTACCCATATTATGCAGTTATTATCGATAGAACTGTAATAAATATACTTATTACTTTTATTATTATCAATATAACATGCACTATTTGCCATATTTTACTATTATTATCGCTAGCACTATAATAATTATACTTATTACTCCCGATATTATCAATACAACATGCATTATTACCCATATAATGCAGTTATTATCGCTAGAGCTGTAATAATTATACTTATTACTTATATTATTATCAATATAACATGCATTATTACCCATATAATGGAGTTATTATCGCTAGAACTGCAATAAATATACGTATTACTTTTATTATCATCAATATAACATGCATTATTACCCATATTATGCAGTTATTATCGATAGAACTGAAATAAAGATACTTATTACTTTTACTATTATCAATATAACATGCACTCTTAGCCATATTTGACTATTATTATCGCTAGAACTATAATAATTATACTTATTACTCCCGATATTACCAATATAACATGCATTATTAACCATATAATGCAGTTATTGTAGCCAGAACTGTAATAATTGTACTTACTACTTATATTATTAGCAGTATAACGTGCATTATTACCCATATAATGCAGTTATTATCGCTAGAACTGTAATAATTATACTAATTACTTATATTATTATCAATATAACATGCATTATTACCCATATAATGCAGTTATTATCGACAGAAGTATAATAAATATACTTATTACTTTTATTATTATCAATATAACAGGCACTATTAGCCATATTTTACTATTATTATCGCTAGAACTATAATAATTATACTTATTACTCCCGATATTATCAATATAACATGCCTTATTACGCATATAATGCAATTATTATCGCTAGAACTGTAATAATTATACTTATTACTTATATTATTAGCAATATAAGGTGCATTATTACCCATGTAGTGCAGTTATTATCTCTAGAACTATAATAATTATACTTATTACTCCCGATATTATCAATATAACATGCCTTATTACGCATATAATGCAATTATTATCGCTAGAACTGTAATAATTATACTTATTACTTATATTATTAGCAATATAACGTGCATTATTACCCATGTAGTGCAGTTGTTATCTCTAGAACTATAATAAATATACTTATTACTCCCAATATTATCAATATAACATGCATTATTACCCACATAATGCAGTTATTATCGCTAGAACTGTAATAATTATACTTATTACTTATATTATTATCAATATAACATGCATTATTACCTATATAATGGAGTTATTATCTCTAGAACTGTAATAATTATACTTATTACTAATATTATTATCAATGTAACATGCATTATTACCCATATAATGGAGTTATTATCTCTAGAACTGTAATAATTATACTTATTACTTATATTATTAGCAATATAACGTGCATTATTACCTATATAATGCAGTTATTATCGCTAGAACTGTAATAATTATACTTATTACTTATATTATTAGCAATATAACGTGCATTATTACCTATATAATGCAGTTATTATCGCTAGAACTGTAATAATTATACTAATTACTTATATTATTATCAATATAACATGCATTATTACCCATATAATGCAGTTATTATCGACAGAAGTATAATAAATATACTTATTACTTTTATTATTATCAATATAACAGGCACTATTAGCCATATTTTACTATTATTATCGCTAGAACTATAATAATTATACTTATTACTCCCGATATTATCAATATAACATGCCTTATTACGCATATAATGCAATTATTATCGCTAGAACTGTAATAATTATACTTATTACTTATATTATTAGCAATATAACGTGCATTATTACCCATGTAGTGCAGTTATTATCTCTAGAACTATAATAAATATACTTATTACTCCCAATATTATCAAAATAACATGCATTATTACCCACATAATGCAGTTATTATCGCTAGAACTGTAATAATTATACTTATTACTTATATTATTATCAATATAACATGCATTATTACCTATATAATGGAGTTATTATCACTAGAACTGTAATAATTATACTTATTACTTATATTATTATCAATATAACATGCACTATTTGCCATATTTTACTATTATTATCGCTAGCACTATAATAATTATACTTATTACTCCCGATATTATCAATATAACATGCATTATTACCCATATTATGCAGTTATTATCGATAGAACTGTAATAAATATACTTAGTACTTTTATTATTATCAATATAACATGCATTATTACCCATATTATGCAGTTATTATCGATAGAACTGTAATAAATATACTTATTACTCCCAATATTATCAATATAACATGCATTATTACCCACATAATGCAGTTATTATCGCTAGAACTGTAATAATTATACTTATTACTTATATTATTAGCAATATAACGTGCATTATTACCCATATAATGCAGTTATTATCGCTAGAACTGTAATAATTATACTTATTACTTATATTATTATCAATATAACATGCATTATTACCCATATAATGGAGTTATTATCGATAGACCTGTAATAAATATACTGATAACGTTTATTATTATCAATATAACAAGCACTAATAGCCATATTTTACTATTATTATCGCTAGAACTATAATAATTATACTTATTACTCCCGATATTATCAATATAACATGCATTATTACCCATATAATGCAGTTATTATCGCTAGAACTGTAATAATTATACTTATTACTTATATTATTATCAATATAACATGCATTATTACCCATATTATGCAGTTATTATCGCTAGAACTATAATAAATATACTTATTACTCCCAATATTATCAATATAACATGCATTATTACCCACATAATGCAGTTATTATCGCTAGAACTGTAATAATTATACTTATTACTTATATTATTAGCAATATAACGTGCATTATTACCCATGTAGTGCAGTTATTATCTCTAGAACTGTAATAATTATACTTATTACTTATATTATTATCAATATAACATGCATTATTACCCATATTATGCAGTTATTATCGATAGAACTGTAATAAATATACTTATTACTTTTATTATTATCAATATAACATGCACTATTTGCCATATTTTACTATTATTATCGCTAGAACTATAATAATTATACTTATTACTCCCGATATTATCAATGCAACGTGCATTATTACCCATATAATGCTGTTATTATCGCTGGAACTGTAATAATTATACTTATTACTTATATTATTAGCAATATAACGTGCATTATTACCCATATAATGCAGTTATTATCGCTAGAACTGTAATAAATATACTTATTACTTCCAATATTATCAATATAACATGCATTATTACGCATATAATGCAGTTATTATCGCTAGAACTGTAATAATTATACTTATTACTGATATTATTAGCAATATAACGTGCATCATTACCCATATAATGCAGTTATTATCGCTAGAACTGTAATAATTATACTTATTACTTATATTATTATCAATATAACATGCATTATTACCCATATAATGGAGTTATTATCGCTAGAACTATAATAAATATACTTATTACTCCCAATATTATCAATATAACATGCATTATTACCCATATAATGCAGTTATCATCGCTAGAACTGTAATAATTATACTTACTACTTATATTATTAGCAGTATAACGTGCATTATTACCCATATAACGCAGTTATTATCTCTAGAACTGTAATAATTATACTTATTACTCCCGATATTATCAATATAACATGCCTTTTTACGCATATAATGCAATTATTATCGCTAGAACTGTAATAATTATAGTTATTACTTATATTATTAGCAATATAACGTGCATTACTACCTATATAATGCAGTTATTATCGCTTGAACTGTAATAATTATACTTATTACTTATATTATTATCAATATAACATGCATTATTACCCATATAATGGAGTTATTATCGCTAGAACTGTAAAAAATATACGTATTACTTTTATTATCATCAATATAACATGCATTATTACCCATATTATGCAGTTATTATCGATAGAACTATAATAAATATACGTATTACTTTTATTATCATCAATATAACATGCATTATTACCCATATTATGCAGTTATTATCGATAGAACTGTAATAATTATACTCATTACTTATATTATTAGCAATATAACGTGCATTATTACCCATATTATGCAGTTATTATCGCTAGAACTATAATAAATATACTTATTACTCCCAATTTTATCAATATAACATGCATTATTACCCATATAATGCAGTTATCATCGCTAGAACTGTAATAATTATACTTACTACTTATATTATTAGCAGTATAACGTGCATTGTTACCCATATAACGCAGTTATTATCTCTAGAACTGTAATAATTATACTTATTACTTATATTATTATCAATATAACATGCATTATTACCCATATAATGGAGTTATTATCGCTAGAACTGTAATAATTATACTAATTACTTATATTATTATCAATATAACATGCATTATTACCCATATAATGCAGTTATTATCGACAGAAGTATAATAAATATACTTATTACTTTTATTATTATCAATATAACAGGTACTATTAGCCATATTTTACTATTATTATCGCTAGAACTATAATAATTATACTTATTACTCCCGATATTATCAATATAACATGCCTTATTACGCATATAATGCAATTATTATCGCTAGAACTGTAATAATTATACTTATTACTTATATTATTAGCAATATAACGTGCATTATTACCTATATAATGCAGTTATTATCGCTAGAACTGTAATAATTATACTTATTACTTATATTATTAGCAATATAACGTGCATTATTACCCATATAATGCAGTTATTATCGCTAGAACTGTAATAATTATACTTATTACTTATATTATTATCAATATAACATGCATTATTACCCATATAATGGAGTTATTATCGATAGAACTGCAATAAATATACTTAGTACTTTTATTATTATCAATATAACATGCATTATTACCCATATTATGCAGTTATTATCGATAGAACTGTAATAAAGATACATATTACTTTTACTATTATCGTTATAACATGCACTATTAGCCATACTTTACTATTATTATCGCTAGAACTATAATAATTATACTTATTACTCCCGATATTATCAATATAACATGCCTTATTACGCATATAATGCAGTTATTATCGCTAGAACTGTAATAATTATACTTATTACTTATATTATTATCAATATAACATGCATTATTACCCATATTATGCAGTTATTATCGCTAGAACTATAATAAATATACTTATTACTCCCAATATTATCAATATAACATGCAATATTACCCACATAATGCAGTTATTATCGCTAGAACTGTAATAATTATACTTATTACTTATATTATTATCAATATAACATGCATTATTACCCATATAATGGAGTTATTATCGCTAGATCTGTAATAATTATACTAATTACTTATATTATTATCAATATAACATGCATTATTACCCATATAATGCAGTTATTATCGACAGAAGTATAATAAATATACTTATTACTTTTATTATTATCAATATAACAGGCACTATTAGCCATATTTTACTATTATTATCGCTAGAACTATAATAATTATACTTATTACTCCCGATATTATCAATATAACATGCCTTATTACGCATATAATGCAATTATTATCGCTAGAACTGTAATAATTATACTTATTACTTATATTATTAGCAATATAACGTGCACTAATAGCCATATTTTACTATTATTATCGCTAGAACTATAATAATTATACTTATTACTCCCGATATTATCAATATAACATGCCTTATTACGCATATAATGCAGTTATCATCGCTAGAACTGTAATAAATATACTTACTACTTTCATTATCATCAATATAACATGCATTATTACCCATATTATGCAGTTATTATCGATAGAACTGTAATAAATATACTTAGAACTTTTATTATTATCAATATAACATGCATTATTACCCATATTATGCAGTTATTATCGATAGAACTGTAATAAAGATACATATTACTTTTACTATTATCAATATAACATGCACTATTAGCCATACTTTACTATTATTATCGCTAGAACTATAATAATTATACTTATTACTCCCGATATTATCAATATAACATGCCTTATTACGCATATAATGCAGTTATTATCGCTAGAACTGTAATAATTATACTTATTACTTATATTATTAGCAATATAACGTGCATTATTACCCATATAATGCAGTTATTATCGCTAGAACTGTAATAATTATACTTATTACTTATATTATTATCAATATACCATGCATTATTACCCATATTATGCACTTATTATCGCTAGAACTATAATAAATATACTTATTACTCCCAATATTATCAATATAACATGTATTATTACCCACATAATGCAGTTACTATCGCTAGAACTGTAACAATTATACTTATTACTTATATTATTAGCAATATAACGTGCATTATTACCCATATAATGCAGTTATTATCGCTAGAACTGTAATAATTATACTTATTACTTATATTATTATCAATATAACATGCATTATTACCCATATAATGAAGTTATTATCGATAGAACTGTAATAAATATACTGATAACGTTTATTATTATCAATATAACAAGCACTAATAGCCATATTTTACTATTATTATCGCTAGAACTATAATAATTATACTTATTACTCCCGATATTATCAATATAACATGCATTATTACCCATATAATGCAGTTATTATCGCTAGAACTGTAATAAATATACGTATTACTTTTATTATCATCAATATAACATGCATTATTACCCATATTATGCAGTTATTATCGATAGAACTGAAATAAAGATACTTATTACTTTTACTATTATCAATATAACATGCACTCTTAGCCATATTTTACTATTATTATCGCTAGAACTATAATAATTATACTTATTACTCCCGATATTATCAATATATCATGCATTATTAACCATATAATGCAGTTATTGTAGCCAGAACTGTAATAATTGTACTTACTACTTATATTATTAGCAGTATAACGTGCATTATTACCCAAATAATGCAGTTATTATCTCTAGAACTGTAATAATTATACTTATTACTTATATTATTATCAATATAACATGCATTACTACCCATATAATGGAGTTATTATCGATAGAACTGTAATAAATATACTGATAACGTTTATTATTATCAATATAACAAGCACTAATAGCCATATTTTACTATTATTATCGCTAGAACTATAATAATTATACTTATTACTCCCGATATTATCAATATAACATGCATTATTACCCATATAATGCAGTTATTATCGCTAGAACTGTAATAATTATACGTATTACTTTTATTATTATCAATATAAAATGCATTATTACCCATATAATGGAGTTATTATCGCTAGAACTGTAATATATATACGTATTACTTTTATTATCATCAATATAACATGCATTATTACCCATATTATGCAGTTATTATCGATAGAACTGAAATAAAGATACTTATTACTTTTACTATTATTAATATAACATGCACTCTTAGCCATATTTTACTATTATTATCGCTAGAACTATAATAATTATACTTATTACTCCCGATATTATCAATATAACATGCCTTATTACGCATATAATGCAATTATTATCGCTAGAACTGTAATAATTATACTTATTACTTATATTATTAGCAATATAACGTGCATTATTACCTATATAATGCAGTTATTATCGCTGGAACTGTAATAATTATACTAATTACTTATATTATTATCAATATAACATGCATTATTACCCATATAATGCAGTTATTATCGACAGAAGTATAATAAATATACTTATTACTTTTATTATTATCAATATAACAGGCACTATTAGCCATATTTTACTATTATTATCGCTAGAACTATAATAATTATACTTATTACTCCCGATATTATCAATATAACATGCCTTATTACGCATATAATGCAATTATTATCGCTAGAACTGTAATAATTATACTTATTACTTATATTATTAGCAATATAACGTGCATTATTACCCATGTAGTGCAGTTATTATCTCTAGAACTATAATAAATATACTTATTACTCCCAATATTATCAAAATAACATGCATTATTACCCACATAATGCAGTTATTATCGCTAGAACTGTAATAATTATACTTATTACTTATATTATTATCAATATAACATGCATTATTACCTATATAATGGAGTTATTATCACTAGAACTGTAATAATTATACTTATTACTTATATTATTATCAATATAACATGCACTATTTGCCATATTTTACTATTATTATCGCTAGCACTATAATAATTATACTTATTACTCCCGATATTATCAATATAACATGCATTATTACCCATATTATGCAGTTATTATCGATAGAACTGTAATAAATATACTTAGTACTTTTATTATTATCAATATAACATGCATTATTACCCATATTATGCAGTTATTATCGATAGAACTGTAATAAATATACTTATTACTCCCAATATTATCAATATAACATGCATTATTACCCACATAATGCAGTTATTATCGCTAGAACTGTAATAATTATACTTATTACTTATATTATTAGCAATATAACGTGCATTATTACCCATATAATGCAGTTATTATCGCTAGAACTGTAATAATTATACTTATTACTTATATTATTATCAATATAACATGCATTATTACCCATATAATGGAGTTATTATCGATAGACCTGTAATAAATATACTGATAACGTTTATTATTATCAATATAACAAGCACTAATAGCCATATTTTACTATTATTATCGCTAGAACTATAATAATTATACTTATTACTCCCGATATTATCAATATAACATGCATTATTACCCATATAATGCAGTTATTATCGCTAGAACTGTAATAATTATACTTATTACTTATATTATTATCAATATAACATGCATTATTACCCATATTATGCAGTTATTATCGCTAGAACTATAATAAATATACTTATTACTCCCAATATTATCAACATAACATGCATTATTACCCACATAATGCAGTTATTATCGCTAGAACTGTAATAATTATACTTATTACTTATATTATTAGCAATATAACGTGCATTATTACCCATGTAGTGCAGTTATTATCTCTAGAACTGTAATAATTATACTTATTACTTATATTATTATCAATATAACATGCATTATTACCCATATTATGCAGTTATTATCGATAGAACTGTAATAAATATACTTATTACTTTTATTATTATCAATATAACATGCACTATTTGCCATATTTTACTATTATTATCGCTAGAACTATAATAATTATACTTATTACTCCCGATATTATCAATACAACGTGCTTTATTACCCATATAATGCTGTTATTATCGCTGGAACTGTAATAATTATACTTATTACTTATATTATTAGCAATATAACGTGCATTATTACCCATATAATGCAGTTATTATCGCTAGAACTGTAATAAATATACTTATTACTTCCAATATTATCAATATAACATGCATTATTACGCATATAATGCAGTTATTATCGCTAGAACTGTAATAATTATACTTATTACTGATATTATTAGCAATATAACGTGCATCATTACCCATATAATGCAGTTATTATCGCTCGAACTGTAATAATTATACTTATTACTTATATTATTATCAATATAACATGCATTATTACCCATATAATGGAGTTATTATCGCTAGAACTATAATAAATATACTTATTACTCCCAATATTATCAATATAACATGCATTATTACCCATATAATGCAGTTATCATCGCTAGAACTGTAATAATTATACTTACTACTTATATTATTAGCAGTATAACGTGCATTATTACCCATATAACGCAGTTATTATCTCTAGAACTGTAATAATTATACTTATTACTCCCGATATTATCAATATAACATGCCTTTTTACGCATATAATGCAATTATTATCGCTAGAACTGTAATAATTATAGTTATTACTTATATTATTAGCAATATAACGTGCATTACTACCTATATAATGCAGTTATTATCGCTTGAACTGTAATAATTATACTTATTACTTATATTATTATCAATATAACATGCATTATTACCCATATAATGGAGTTATTATCGCTAGAACTGTAAAAAATATACGTATTACTTTTATTATCATCAATATAACATGCATTATTACCCATATTATGCAGTTATTATCGATAGAACTATAATAAATATACGTATTACTTTTATTATCATCAATATAACATGCATTATTACCCATATTATGCAGTTATTATCGATAGAACTGTATTAATTATACTCATTACTTATATTATTAGCAATATAACGTGCATTATTACCCATATTATGCAGTTATTATCGCTAGAACTATAATAAATATACTTATTACTCCCAATTTTATCAATATAACATGCATTATTACCCATATAATGCAGTTATCATCGCTAGAACTGTAATAATTATACTTACTACTTATATTATTAGCAGTATAACGTGCATTGTTACCCATATAACGCAGTTATTATCTCTAGAACTGTAATAATTATACTTATTACTTATATTATTATCAATATAACATGCATTATTACCCATATAATGGAGTTATTATCGCTAGAACTGTAATAATTATACTAATTACTTATATTATTATCAATATAACATGCATTATTACCCATATAATGCAGTTATTATCGACAGAAGTATAATAAATATACTTATTACTTTTATTATTATCAATATAACAGGTACTATTAGCCATATTTTACTATTATTATCGCTAGAACTATAATAATTATACTTATTACTCCCGATATTATCAATATAACATGCCTTATTACGCATATAATGCAATTATTATCGCTAGAACTGTAATAATTATACTTATTACTTATATTATTAGCAATATAACGTGCATTATTACCTATATAATGCAGTTATTATCGCTAGAACTGTAATAATTATACTTATTACTTATATTATTAGCAATATAACGTGCATTATTACCCATATAATGCAGTTATTATCGCTAGAACTGTAATAATTATACTTATTACTTATATTATTATCAATATAACATGCATTATTACCCATATAATGGAGTTATTATCGATAGAACTGCAATAAATATACTTATTACTTATATTATTATCAATATAACATGCATTATTACCCATATTATGCAGTTATTATCGCTAGAACTATAATAAATATACTTATTACTCCCAATATTATCAATATAACATGCATTATTACCCATATAATGCAGTTATCATCGCTAGAACTGTAATAATTATACTTACTACTTATATTATTAGCAGTATAACGTGCATTATTACCCATATACCGCAGTTATTATCTCTAGAACTGTAATAATTATACTTATTACTCCCGATATTATCAATATAACATGCCTTATTACGCATATAATGCAATTATTATCGCTAGAACTGTAATAATTATACTTATTACTTATATTATTAGCAATATAACGCGCATTATTACCTATATAATGCAGTTATTATCGCTAGAACTGTAATAAATATACTTATTACTTATATTATTATCAATATAACATGCATTATTACCCATATAATGGTGTTATTATCGCTAGAACTGTAATAAATATACGTATTACTTTTATTATCATCAATATAGCATGCATTATTACCCATATAATACAGTTATTATCGACAGAAGTATAATAAATATACTTATTACTTTTATTATTATCAATATAACATGCACTATTTGCCATATTTTACTATTATTATCGCTAGAACTATAATAATTATACTTATTACTCCCGATATTATCAATACAACGTGCATTATTACCCATATAATGCAATTATTATCGCTAGAACTGTAATAATTATACTTATTACTTATATTAGTAGCAATATAACGTGCATTATTACCTATATAATGCAGTTATTATCGCTAGAACTGTAATAATTATACTTATTACTTATATTATTATCAATATAACATGCATTGTTACCCATATAATGGAGTTATTATCGCTAGAACTGTAATAAATATACGTATTACTTTCATTATCATCAATATAACATGCATTATTACCCATATTATGCAGTTATTATCGATAGAACTATAATAAATATACTTATTACTCCCAATATTATCAATATAACATGCAATATTACCCACATAATGCAGTTATTATCGCTAGAACTGTAATAATTATACTTATTACTTATATTATTAGCAGTATAACGTGCATTATTACCCATGTAGTGCAGTTATTATCTCTAGAACTGTAATAATTATACTTATTACTTATATTATTATCAATATAACATGCATTATTACCCATATTATGCAGTTATTATCGATAGAACTGTAATAAATATACTTATTACTTTTATTATTATCAATATAACATGCACTATTTGCCATATTTTACTATTATTATCGCTAGAACTATAATAATTATACTTATTACTCCCGATATTATCAATACAACGTGCATCATTACCCATATAATGCAGTTATTATCGCTAGAACTGTAATAATTATACTTATTACTTATATTATTATCAATATAACATGCATTATTACCCATATTATGCAGTTATTATCGCAAGAACTATAATGAATATACTTATTACTCCCAATATTATCAATATAACATGAATTTTTTCCCATATAATGCAGTTATTATCGCTAGAACTGTAATAATTATACTTATTACTTATATTATTAGCAATATAACGTGCATTATTACCCATGTAGTGCAGTTATTATCTCTAGAACTGTAATAATTATACTTATTACTTATATTATTATCAATATAACATGCATTATTACCTATATAATGGAGTTATTATCACTAGAACTGTAATAATTATACTTATTACTTATATTATTATCAATATAACATGCATTATTACCCATATTATGCAGTTATTATCGATAGAACTGTAATAAATATACTTATTACTTTTATTATTATCAATATAACATGCACTATTTGCCATATTTTACTATTATTATCGCTAGCACTATAATAATTATACTTATTACTCCCGATATTATCAATACAACATGCATTATTACCCATATAATGCAGTTATTATCGCTAGAGCTGTAATAATTATACTTATTACTTATATTATTATCAATATAACATGCATTATTACCCATATAATGGAGTTATTATCGCTAGAACTGCAATAAATATACGTATTACTTTTATTATCATCAATATAACATGCATTATTACCCATATTATGCAGTTATTATCGATAGAACTGAAATAAAGATACTTATTACTTTTACTATTATCAATATAACATGCACTCTTAGCCATATTTGACTATTATTATCGCTAGAACTATAATAATTATACTTATTACTCCCGATATTACCAATATAACATGCATTATTAACCATATAATGCAGTTATTGTAGCCAGAACTGTAATAATTGTACTTACTACTTATATTATTAGCAGTATAACGTGCATTATTACCCATATAATGCAGTTATTATCGCTAGAACTGTAATAATTATACTAATTACTTATATTATTATCAATATAACATGCATTATTACCCATATAATGCAGTTATTATCGACAGAAGTATAATAAATATACTTATTACTTTTATTATTATCAATATAACAGGCACTATTAGCCATATTTTACTATTATTATCGCTAGAACTATAATAATTATACTTATTACTCCCGATATTATCAATATAACATGCCTTATTACGCATATAATGCAATTATTATCGCTAGAACTGTAATAATTATACTTATTACTTATATTATTAGCAATATAAGGTGCATTATTACCCATGTAGTGCAGTTATTATCTCTAGAACTATAATAATTATACTTATTACTCCCGATATTATCAATATAACATGCCTTATTACGCATATAATGCAATTATTATCGCTAGAACTGTAATAATTATACTTATTACTTATATTATTAGCAATATAACGTGCATTATTACCCATGTAGTGCAGTTGTTATCTCTAGAACTATAATAAATATACTTATTACTCCCAATATTATCAATATAACATGCATTATTACCCACATAATGCAGTTATTATCGCTAGAACTGTAATAATTATACTTATTACTTATATTATTATCAATATAACATGCATTATTACCTATATAATGGAGTTATTATCTCTAGAACTGTAATAATTATACTTATTACTAATATTATTATCAATGTAACATGCATTATTACCCATATAATGGAGTTATTATCTCTAGAACTGTAATAATTATACTTATTACTTATATTATTAGCAATATAACGTGCATTATTACCTATATAATGCAGTTATTATCGCTAGAACTGTAATAATTATACTTATTACTTATATTATTAGCAATATAACGTGCATTATTACCTATATAATGCAGTTATTATCGCTAGAACTGTAATAATTATACTAATTACTTATATTATTATCAATATAACATGCATTATTACCCATATAATGCAGTTATTATCGACAGAAGTATAATAAATATACTTATTACTTTTATTATTATCAATATAACAGGCACTATTAGCCATATTTTACTATTATTATCGCTAGAACTATAATAATTATACTTATTACTCCCGATATTATCAATATAACATGCCTTATTACGCATATAATGCAATTATTATCGCTAGAACTGTAATAATTATACTTATTACTTATATTATTAGCAATATAACGTGCATTATTACCCATGTAGTGCAGTTATTATCTCTAGAACTATAATAAATATACTTATTACTCCCAATATTATCAAAATAACATGCATTATTACCCACATAATGCAGTTATTATCGCTAGAACTGTAATAATTATACTTATTACTTATATTATTATCAATATAACATGCATTATTACCTATATAATGGAGTTATTATCACTAGAACTGTAATAATTATACTTATTACTTATATTATTATCAATATAACATGCACTATTTGCCATATTTTACTATTATTATCGCTAGCACTATAATAATTATACTTATTACTCCCGATATTATCAATATAACATGCATTATTACCCATATTATGCAGTTATTATCGATAGAACTGTAATAAATATACTTAGTACTTTTATTATTATCAATATAACATGCATTATTACCCATATTATGCAGTTATTATCGATAGAACTGTAATAAATATACTTATTACTCCCAATATTATCAATATAACATGCATTATTACCCACATAATGCAGTTATTATCGCTAGAACTGTAATAATTATACTTATTACTTATATTATTAGCAATATAACGTGCATTATTACCCATATAATGCAGTTATTATCGCTAGAACTGTAATAATTATACTTATTACTTATATTATTATCAATATAACATGCATTATTACCCATATAATGGAGTTATTATCGATAGACCTGTAATAAATATACTGATAACGTTTATTATTATCAATATAACAAGCACTAATAGCCATATTTTACTATTATTATCGCTAGAACTATAATAATTATACTTATTACTCCCGATATTATCAATATAACATGCATTATTACCCATATAATGCAGTTATTATCGCTAGAACTGTAATAATTATACTTATTACTTATATTATTATCAATATAACATGCATTATTACCCATATTATGCAGTTATTATCGCTAGAACTATAATAAATATACTTATTACTCCCAATATTATCAATATAACATGCATTATTACCCACATAATGCAGTTATTATCGCTAGAACTGTAATAATTATACTTATTACTTATATTATTAGCAATATAACGTGCATTATTACCCATGTAGTGCAGTTATTATCTCTAGAACTGTAATAATTATACTTATTACTTATATTATTATCAATATAACATGCATTATTACCCATATTATGCAGTTATTATCGATAGAACTGTAATAAATATACTTATTACTTTTATTATTATCAATATAACATGCACTATTTGCCATATTTTACTATTATTATCGCTAGAACTATAATAATTATACTTATTACTCCCGATATTATCAATGCAACGTGCATTATTACCCATATAATGCTGTTATTATCGCTGGAACTGTAATAATTATACTTATTACTTATATTATTAGCAATATAACGTGCATTATTACCCATATAATGCAGTTATTATCGCTAGAACTGTAATAAATATACTTATTACTTCCAATATTATCAATATAACATGCATTATTACGCATATAATGCAGTTATTATCGCTAGAACTGTAATAATTATACTTATTACTGAT
Source organism: Megachile leachella (assembly GCA_963576845.1). Taxonomy (NCBI): domain Eukaryota; kingdom Metazoa; phylum Arthropoda; class Insecta; order Hymenoptera; family Megachilidae; genus Megachile; species Megachile leachella. The sequence goes on along the minus strand of CAUYWW010000251.1, from coordinate 295,085 downwards.
ATTATTAGCAATATAACGTGCATCATTACCCATATAATGCAGTTATTATCGCTAGAACTGTAATAATTATACTTATTACTTATATTATTATCAATATAACATGCATTATTACCCATATAATGGAGTTATTATCGCTAGAACTATAATAAATATACTTATTACTCCCAATATTATCAATATAACATGCATTATTACCCATATAATGCAGTTATCATCGCTAGAACTGTAATAATTATACTTACTACTTATATTATTAGCAGTATAACGTGCATTATTACCCATATAACGCAGTTATTATCTCTAGAACTGTAATAATTATACTTATTACTCCCGATATTATCAATATAACATGCCTTTTTACGCATATAATGCAATTATTATCGCTAGAACTGTAATAATTATAGTTATTACTTATATTATTAGCAATATAACGTGCATTACTACCTATATAATGCAGTTATTATCGCTTGAACTGTAATAATTATACTTATTACTTATATTATTATCAATATAACATGCATTATTACCCATATAATGGAGTTATTATCGCTAGAACTGTAAAAAATATACGTATTACTTTTATTATCATCAATATAACATGCATTATTACCCATATTATGCAGTTATTATCGATAGAACTATAATAAATATACGTATTACTTTTATTATCATCAATATAACATGCATTATTACCCATATTATGCAGTTATTATCGATAGAACTGTAATAATTATACTCATTACTTATATTATTAGCAATATAACGTGCATTATTACCCATATTATGCAGTTATTATCGCTAGAACTATAATAAATATACTTATTACTCCCAATTTTATCAATATAACATGCATTATTACCCATATAATGCAGTTATCATCGCTAGAACTGTAATAATTATACTTACTACTTATATTATTAGCAGTATAACGTGCATTGTTACCCATATAACGCAGTTATTATCTCTAGAACTGTAATAATTATACTTATTACTTATATTATTATCAATATAACATGCATTATTACCCATATAATGGAGTTATTATCGCTAGAACTGTAATAATTATACTAATTACTTATATTATTATCAATATAACATGCATTATTACCCATATAATGCAGTTATTATCGACAGAAGTATAATAAATATACTTATTACTTTTATTATTATCAATATAACAGGTACTATTAGCCATATTTTACTATTATTATCGCTAGAACTATAATAATTATACTTATTACTCCCGATATTATCAATATAACATGCCTTATTACGCATATAATGCAATTATTATCGCTAGAACTGTAATAATTATACTTATTACTTATATTATTAGCAATATAACGTGCATTATTACCTATATAATGCAGTTATTATCGCTAGAACTGTAATAATTATACTTATTACTTATATTATTAGCAATATAACGTGCATTATTACCCATATAATGCAGTTACTATCGCTAGAACTGTAATAATTATACTTATTACTTATATTATTATCAATATAACATGCATTATTACCCATATAATGGAGTTATTATCGATAGAACTGCAATAAATATACTTAGTACTTTTATTATTATCAATATAACATGCATTATTACCCATATTATGCAGTTATTATCGATAGAACTGTAATAAAGATACATATTACTTTTACTATTATCGTTATAACATGCACTATTAGCCATACTTTACTATTATTATCGCTAGAACTATAATAATTATACTTATTACTCCCGATATTATCAATATAACATGCCTTATTACGCATATAATGCAGTTATTATCGCTAGAACTGTAATAATTATACTTATTACTTATATTATTATCAATATAACATGCATTATTACCCATATTATGCAGTTATTATCGCTAGAACTATAATAAATATACTTATTACTCCCAATATTATCAATATAACATGCAATATTACCCACATAATGCAGTTATTATCGCTAGAACTGTAATAATTATACTTATTACTTATATTATTATCAATATAACATGCATTATTACCCATATAATGGAGTTATTATCGCTAGATCTGTAATAATTATACTAATTACTTATATTATTATCAATATAACATGCATTATTACCCATATAATGCAGTTATTATCGACAGAAGTATAATAAATATACTTATTACTTTTATTATTATCAATATAACAGGCACTATTAGCCATATTTTACTATTATTATCGCTAGAACTATAATAATTATACTTATTACTCCCGATATTATCAATATAACATGCCTTATTACGCATATAATGCAATTATTATCGCTAGAACTGTAATAATTATACTTATTACTTATATTATTAGCAATATAACGTGCACTAATAGCCATATTTTACTATTATTATCGCTAGAACTATAATAATTATACTTATTACTCCCGATATTATCAATATAACATGCCTTATTACGCATATAATGCAGTTATCATCGCTAGAACTGTAATAAATATACTTACTACTTTCATTATCATCAATATAACATGCATTATTACCCATATTATGCAGTTATTATCGATAGAACTGTAATAAATATACTTAGAACTTTTATTATTATCAATATAACATGCATTATTACCCATATTATGCAGTTATTATCGATAGAACTGTAATAAAGATACATATTACTTTTACTATTATCAATATAACATGCACTATTAGCCATACTTTACTATTATTATCGCTAGAACTATAATAATTATACTTATTACTCCCGATATTATCAATATAACATGCCTTATTACGCATATAATGCAGTTATTATCGCTAGAACTGTAATAATTATACTTATTACTTATATTATTAGCAATATAACGTGCATTATTACCCATATAATGCAGTTATTATCGCTAGAACTGTAATAATTATACTTATTACTTATATTATTATCAATATACCATGCATTATTACCCATATTATGCACTTATTATCGCTAGAACTATAATAAATATACTTATTACTCCCAATATTATCAATATAACATGTATTATTACCCACATAATGCAGTTACTATCGCTAGAACTGTAACAATTATACTTATTACTTATATTATTAGCAATATAACGTGCATTATTACCCATATAATGCAGTTATTATCGCTAGAACTGTAATAATTATACTTATTACTTATATTATTATCAATATAACATGCATTATTACCCATATAATGAAGTTATTATCGATAGAACTGTAATAAATATACTGATAACGTTTATTATTATCAATATAACAAGCACTAATAGCCATATTTTACTATTATTATCGCTAGAACTATAATAATTATACTTATTACTCCCGATATTATCAATATAACATGCATTATTACCCATATAATGCAGTTATTATCGCTAGAACTGTAATAAATATACGTATTACTTTTATTATCATCAATATAACATGCATTATTACCCATATTATGCAGTTATTATCGATAGAACTGAAATAAAGATACTTATTACTTTTACTATTATCAATATAACATGCACTCTTAGCCATATTTTACTATTATTATCGCTAGAACTATAATAATTATACTTATTACTCCCGATATTATCAATATATCATGCATTATTAACCATATAATGCAGTTATTGTAGCCAGAACTGTAATAATTGTACTTACTACTTATATTATTAGCAGTATAACGTGCATTATTACCCAAATAATGCAGTTATTATCTCTAGAACTGTAATAATTATACTTATTACTTATATTATTATCAATATAACATGCATTACTACCCATATAATGGAGTTATTATCGATAGAACTGTAATAAATATACTGATAACGTTTATTATTATCAATATAACAAGCACTAATAGCCATATTTTACTATTATTATCGCTAGAACTATAATAATTATACTTATTACTCCCGATATTATCAATATAACATGCATTATTACCCATATAATGCAGTTATTATCGCTAGAACTGTAATAATTATACGTATTACTTTTATTATTATCAATATAAAATGCATTATTACCCATATAATGGAGTTATTATCGCTAGAACTGTAATATATATACGTATTACTTTTATTATCATCAATATAACATGCATTATTACCCATATTATGCAGTTATTATCGATAGAACTGAAATAAAGATACTTATTACTTTTACTATTATTAATATAACATGCACTCTTAGCCATATTTTACTATTATTATCGCTAGAACTATAATAATTATACTTATTACTCCCGATATTATCAATATAACATGCCTTATTACGCATATAATGCAATTATTATCGCTAGAACTGTAATAATTATACTTATTACTTATATTATTAGCAATATAACGTGCATTATTACCTATATAATGCAGTTATTATCGCTGGAACTGTAATAATTATACTAATTACTTATATTATTATCAATATAACATGCATTATTACCCATATAATGCAGTTATTATCGACAGAAGTATAATAAATATACTTATTACTTTTATTATTATCAATATAACAGGCACTATTAGCCATATTTTACTATTATTATCGCTAGAACTATAATAATTATACTTATTACTCCCGATATTATCAATATAACATGCCTTATTACGCATATAATGCAATTATTATCGCTAGAACTGTAATAATTATACTTATTACTTATATTATTAGCAATATAACGTGCATTATTACCCATGTAGTGCAGTTATTATCTCTAGAACTATAATAAATATACTTATTACTCCCAATATTATCAAAATAACATGCATTATTACCCACATAATGCAGTTATTATCGCTAGAACTGTAATAATTATACTTATTACTTATATTATTATCAATATAACATGCATTATTACCTATATAATGGAGTTATTATCACTAGAACTGTAATAATTATACTTATTACTTATATTATTATCAATATAACATGCACTATTTGCCATATTTTACTATTATTATCGCTAGCACTATAATAATTATACTTATTACTCCCGATATTATCAATATAACATGCATTATTACCCATATTATGCAGTTATTATCGATAGAACTGTAATAAATATACTTAGTACTTTTATTATTATCAATATAACATGCATTATTACCCATATTATGCAGTTATTATCGATAGAACTGTAATAAATATACTTATTACTCCCAATATTATCAATATAACATGCATTATTACCCACATAATGCAGTTATTATCGCTAGAACTGTAATAATTATACTTATTACTTATATTATTAGCAATATAACGTGCATTATTACCCATATAATGCAGTTATTATCGCTAGAACTGTAATAATTATACTTATTACTTATATTATTATCAATATAACATGCATTATTACCCATATAATGGAGTTATTATCGATAGACCTGTAATAAATATACTGATAACGTTTATTATTATCAATATAACAAGCACTAATAGCCATATTTTACTATTATTATCGCTAGAACTATAATAATTATACTTATTACTCCCGATATTATCAATATAACATGCATTATTACCCATATAATGCAGTTATTATCGCTAGAACTGTAATAATTATACTTATTACTTATATTATTATCAATATAACATGCATTATTACCCATATTATGCAGTTATTATCGCTAGAACTATAATAAATATACTTATTACTCCCAATATTATCAACATAACATGCATTATTACCCACATAATGCAGTTATTATCGCTAGAACTGTAATAATTATACTTATTACTTATATTATTAGCAATATAACGTGCATTATTACCCATGTAGTGCAGTTATTATCTCTAGAACTGTAATAATTATACTTATTACTTATATTATTATCAATATAACATGCATTATTACCCATATTATGCAGTTATTATCGATAGAACTGTAATAAATATACTTATTACTTTTATTATTATCAATATAACATGCACTATTTGCCATATTTTACTATTATTATCGCTAGAACTATAATAATTATACTTATTACTCCCGATATTATCAATACAACGTGCATTATTACCCATATAATGCTGTTATTATCGCTGGAACTGTAATAATTATACTTATTACTTATATTATTAGCAATATAACGTGCATTATTACCCATATAATGCAGTTATTATCGCTAGAACTGTAATAAATATACTTATTACTTCCAATATTATCAATATAACATGCATTATTACGCATATAATGCAGTTATTATCGCTAGAACTGTAATAATTATACTTATTACTGATATTATTAGCAATATAACGTGCATCATTACCCATATAATGCAGTTATTATCGCTAGAACTGTAATAATTATACTTATTACTTATATTATTATCAATATAACATGCATTATTACCCATATAATGGAGTTATTATCGCTAGAACTATAATAAATATACTTATTACTCCCAATATTATCAATATAACATGCATTATTACCCATATAATGCAGTTATCATCGCTAGAACTGTAATAATTATACTTACTACTTATATTATTAGCAGTATAACGTGCATTATTACCCATATAACGCAGTTATTATCTCTAGAACTGTAATAATTATACTTATTACTCCCGATATTATCAATATAACATGCCTTTTTACGCATATAATGCAATTATTATCGCTAGAACTGTAATAATTATAGTTATTACTTATATTATTAGCAATATAACGTGCATTACTACCTATATAATGCAGTTATTATCGCTTGAACTGTAATAATTATACTTATTACTTATATTATTATCAATATAACATGCATTATTACCCATATAATGGAGTTATTATCGCTAGAACTGTAAAAAATATACGTATTACTTTTATTATCATCAATATAACATGCATTATTACCCATATTATGCAGTTATTATCGATAGAACTATAATAAATATACGTATTACTTTTATTATCATCAATATAACATGCATTATTACCCATATTATGCAGTTATTATCGATAGAACTGTATTAATTATACTCATTACTTATATTATTAGCAATATAACGTGCATTATTACCCATATTATGCAGTTATTATCGCTAGAACTATAATAAATATACTTATTACTCCCAATTTTATCAATATAACATGCATTATTACCCATATAATGCAGTTATCATCGCTAGAACTGTAATAATTATACTTACTACTTATATTATTAGCAGTATAACGTGCATTGTTACCCATATAACGCAGTTATTATCTCTAGAACTGTAATAATTATACTTATTACTTATATTATTATCAATATAACATGCATTATTACCCATATAATGGAGTTATTATCGCTAGAACTGTAATAATTATACTAATTACTTATATTATTATCAATATAACATGCATTATTACCCATATAATGCAGTTATTATCGACAGAAGTATAATAAATATACTTATTACTTTTATTATTATCAATATAACAGGTACTATTAGCCATATTTTACTATTATTATCGCTAGAACTATAATAATTATACTTATTACTCCCGATATTATCAATATAACATGCCTTATTACGCATATAATGCAATTATTATCGCTAGAACTGTAATAATTATACTTATTACTTATATTATTAGCAATATAACGTGCATTATTACCTATATAATGCAGTTATTATCGCTAGAACTGTAATAATTATACTTATTACTTATATTATTAGCAATATAACGTGCATTATTACCCATATAATGCAGTTATTATCGCTAGAACTGTAATAATTATACTTATTACTTATATTATTATCAATATAACATGCATTATTACCCATATAATGGAGTTATTATCGATAGAACTGCAATAAATATACTTAGTACTTTTATTATTATCAATATAACATGCATTATTACCCATATTATGCAGTTATTATCGATAGAACTGTAATAAAGATACATATTACTTTTACTATTATCGTTATAACATGCACTATTAGCCATACTTTACTATTATTATCGCTAGAACTATAATAATTATACTTATTACTCCCGATATTATCAATATAACATGCCTTATTACGCATATAATGCAGTTATTATCGCTAGAACTGTAATAATTATACTTATTACTTATATTATTATCAATATAACATGCATTATTACCCATATTATGCAGTTATTATCGCTAGAACTATAATAAATATACTTATTACTCCCAATATTATCAATATAACATGCAATATTACCCACATAATGCAGTTATTATCGCTAGAACTGTAATAATTATACTTATTACTTATATTATTATCAATATAACATGCATTATTACCCATATAATGGAGTTATTATCGCTAGATCTGTAATAATTATACTAATTACTTATATTATTATCAATATAACATGCATTATTACCCATATAATGCAGTTATTATCGACAGAAGTATAATAAATATACTTATTACTTTTATTATTATCAATATAACAGGCACTATTAGCCATATTTTACTATTATTATCGCTAGAACTATAATAATTATACTTATTACTCCCGATATTATCAATATAACATGCCTTATTACGCATATAATGCAATTATTATCGCTAGAACTGTAATAATTATACTTATTACTTATATTATTAGCAATATAACGTGCATTATTACCCATATAATGCAGTTATTATCGCTAGAACTGGAATAAATATACGTATTACTTTTATTATCATCAATATAACATGCATTATTACCCATATTATGCAGTTATTATCGATAGAACTATAGTAAATATACTTATTACTTATATTATTATCAATATAACATGCATTATTACCCATATAATGAAGTTATTATCGATAGAACTGTAATAAATATACTGATAACGTTTATTATTATCAATATAACAAGCACTAATAGCCATATTTTACTATTATTATCGCTAGAACTATAATAATTATACTTATTACTCCCGATATTATCAATATAACATGCATTATTACCCATATAATGCAGTTATTATCGCTAGAACTGTAATAAATATACGTATTACTTTTATTATCATCAATATAACATGCATTATTACCCATATTATGCAGTTATTATCGATAGAACTGAAATAAAGATACTTATTACTTTTACTATTATCAATATAACATGCACTCTTAGCCATATTTTACTATTATTATCGCTAGAACTATAATAATTATACTTATTACTCCCGATATTATCAATATAACATGCATTATTACCCATATAATGCAGTTATTATCGCTAGAACTGTAATAATTATACGTATTACTTTTATTATTATCAATATAAAATGCATTATTACCCATATAATGGAGTTATTATCGCTAGAACTGTAATATATATACGTATTACTTTTATTATCATCAATATAACATGCATTATTACCCATATTATGCAGTTATTATCGATAGAACTGAAATAAAGATACTTATTACTTTTACTATTATTAATATAACATGCACTCTTAGCCATATTTTACTATTATTATCGCTAGAACTATAATAATTATACTTATTACTCCCAATATTATCAATGTAACATGCATTATTACCCATATAATGCAGTTATCATCGCTAGAACTGTAATAATTATACTTACTACTTATATTATTAGCAGTATAACGTGCATTATTACCCATATACCGCAGTTATTATCTCTAGATCTGTAATAATTATACTTATTACTCCCGATATTATCAATATAACATGCCTTATTACGCATATAATGCAATTATTATCGCTAGAACTGTAATAATTATACTTACTACTTATATTATTAGCAGTATAACGTGCATTATTACCCATATAACGCAGTTATTATCTCTAGAACTGTAATAATTATACTTATTACTTATATTATTATCAATATAACATGCATTATTACCCATATAATGGAGTTATTATCGCTAGAACTGTAATAATTATACTAATTACTTATATTATTATCAATATAACATGCATTATTACCTATATAATGCAGTTATTATCGCTAGAACTGTAATAATTATACTTATTACTTATATTATTATCAATATAACATGCATTATTACCCATATAATGAAGTTATTATCGCTAGAACTTTAATAAATATACGTATTACTTTTATTATCATCAATATAACATGCATTATTACCCATATTATGCAGTTATTATCGATAGAACTATAATAAATATACGTATTACTTTTATTATCATCAATATAACATGCATTATTACCCATATTATGCAGTTATTATCGATAGAACTGTAATAATTATACTCATTACTTATATTATTAGCAATATAACGTGCATTATTACCCATATTATGCAGTTATTATCGCTAGAACTATAATAAATATACTTATTACTCCCAATATTATCAATATAACATGCATTATTACCCATATAATGCAGTTATCATCGCTAGAACTGTAATAATTATACTTACTACTTATATTATTAGCAGTATAACGTGCATTATTACCCATATAACGCAGTTATTATCTCTAGAACTGTAATAACTATACTTATTACTTATATTATTATCAATATAACATGCATTATTACCCATATAATGGAGTTATTATCGCTAGAACTGTAATAATTACACTAATTACTTATATTATTATCAATATAACATGCATTATTACCCATATAATGCAGTTATTATCGACAGAAGTATAATAAATATACTTATTACTTTTATTATTATCAATATAACAGGCACTATTAGCCATATTTTACTATTATTATCGCTAGAACTATAATAATTATACTTATTACTCCCGATATTATCAATATAACATGCCTTATTACGCATATAATGCAATTATTATCGCTAGAACTGTAATAATTATACTTATTACTTATATTATTAGCAATATAACGTGCATTATTACCCATATTATGCAGTTATTATCGCTAGAACTATAATAAATATACTTATTACTCCCAATGTTATCAATATAACATGCATTATTACCCACATAATGCAGTTATTATCGCTAGAACTGTAATAATTATACTTATTACTTATATTATTAGCAATATAACGTGCATTATTACCCATATAATGCAGTTATTATCGCTAGAACTGTAATAATTATACTTATTACTTATATTATTATCAATATAGCATGCATTATTACCCATATAATGGAGTTATTATCGATAGAACTGTAATAAATATACTGATAACGTTTATTATTATCAATATAACAAGCACTAATAGCCATATTTTACTATTATTATCGCTAGAACAATAATAACTATACTTATTACTTCCGATATTATCAATATAACATGCATTATTACCCATATAATGCAGTTATTATCGCTAGAACTGTAATAATTATACTTATTACTTATATTATTATCAATATAACATGCATTATTACCCATATTATGCAGTTATTGTCGCTAGAACTATAATAAATATACTTATTACTCCCAATATTATCAATATAACATGCATTATTACCCACATAATGCAGTTATTATCGCTAGAACTGTAATAATTATACTTATTACTTATATTATTAGCAGTACAACGTGCATTATTACCCATGTAGTGCAGTTATTATCTCTAGAACTGTAATAATTATACTTATTACTTATATTATTATCAATATAACATGCATTATTACCCATATTATGCAGTTATTATCGCAAGAACTATAATGAATATACTTATTACTCCCAATATTATCAATATAACATGCATTATTACCCACATAATGCAGTTATTATCTCTAGAACTGTAATAATTATACTTATTACTAATATTATTATCAATGTAACATGCATTATTACCCATATAATGGAGTTATTATCGCTAGAACTGTAATAATTATACTTATTACTTATATTATTATCAATATAACATGCATTATTACCCATATAATGCAGTTATCATCGCTAGAACTGTAATAATTATACTTACTACTTATATTATTAGCAGTATAACGTGCATTATTACCCATATAACGCAGTTATTATCTCTAGAACTGTAATAATTATACTTATTACTCCCGATATTATCAATATAACATGCCTTATTACGCATATAATGCAATTATTATCGCTAGAACTGTAATAATTATAGTTATTACTTATATTATTAGCAATATAACGTGCATTATTACCTATATAATGCAGTTATTATCGCTTGAACTGTAATAATTATACTTATTACTTATATTATTATCAATATAACATGCATTATTACCCATATAATGGAGTTATTATCGCTAGAACTGTAAAAAATATACGTATTACTTTTATTATCATCAATATAACATGCATTATTACCCATATTATGCAGTTATTATCGATAGAACTATAATAAATATACGTATTACTTTTATTATCATCAATATAACATGCATTATTACCCATATTATGCAATTATTATCGATAGAACTGTAATAATTATACTCATTACTTATATTATTAGCAATATAACGTGCATTATTACCCATATTATGCAGTTATTATCGCTAGAACTATAATAAATATACTTATTACTCCCAATTTTATCAATATAACATGCATTATTACCCATATAATGCAGTTATCATCGCTAGAACTGTAATAATTATACTTACTACTTATATTATTATCAATATAACATGCATTATTACCCATATAATGCAGTTATTATCGACAGAAGTATAATAAATATACTTATTACTTTTATTATTATCAATATAACAGGTACTATTAGCCATATTTTACTATTATTATCGCTAGAACTATAATAATTATACTTATTACTCCCGATATTATCAATATAACATGCCTTATTACGCATATAATGCAATTATTATCGCTAGAACTGTAATAATTATACTTATTACTTATATTATTAGCAATATAACGTGCATTATTACCTATATAATGCAGTTATTATCGCTAGAACTGTAATAATTATACTTATTACTTATATTATTATCAATATAACATGCATTATTACCCATATAATGGAGTTATTATCGCTAGAACTGTAATAAATATACGTATTACTTTTATTATCATCAATATAACATGCATTATTACCCATATTATGCAGTTATTATCGATAGAACTATAATAAATATACGTATTACTTTTATTATCATCAATATAACATGCATTATTACCCATATTATGCAGTTATTATCGATAGAACTGTAATAAATATACTTATAAATTTTATTATTATCAATATAACATGCACTATTTGCCATATTTTACTATTATTATCGCAAGAACTATAATAATTATACTTATTACTCCCGATATTATCAATATAACATGCCTTATTACGCATATAATGCAGTTATTATCGCTAGAACTGTAATAAATATACTTACTACTTTTATTATCATCAATATAACATGCAGTATTACCCATATTATGCAGTTATTATCGATAGAACTATAATAAATATACTTAGTAGTTTTATTATTATCAATATAACATGCATTATTACCCATATTATGCAGTTATTATCGGTAGAACTATAATAAATATACGTATTACTTTTATTATCATCAATATAACATGCATTATTACCCATATTATGCAGTTATTATCGATAGAACTGTAATAATTATACTCATTACTTATATTATTAGCAATATAACGTGCATTATTACCCATATTATGCAGTTATTATCGCTAGAACTATAATAAATATACTTATTACTCCCAATATTATCAATGTAACATGCATTATTACCCATATAATGCAGTTATCATCGCTAGAACTGTAATAATTATACTTACTACTTATATTATTAGCAGTATAACGTGCATTATTACCCATATACCGCAGTTATTATCTCTAGAACTGTAATAATTATACTTATTACTCCCGATATTATCAATATAACATGCCTTATTACGCATATAATGCAATTATTATCGCTAGAACTGTAATAATTATACTTACTACTTATATTATTAGCAGTATAACGTGCATTATTACCCATATAACGCAGTTATTATCTCTAGAACTGTAATAATTATACTTATTACTTATATTATTATCAATATAACATGCATTATTACCCATATAATGGAGTTATTATCGCTAGAACTGTAATAATTATACTAATTACTTATATTATTATCAATATAACATGCATTATTACCTATATAATGCAGTTATTATCGCTAGAACTGTAATAATTATACTTATTACTTATATTATTATCAATATAACATGCATTATTACCCATATAATGAAGTTATTATCGCTAGAACTTTAATAAATATACGTATTACTTTTATTATCATCAATATAACATGCATTATTACCCATATTATGCAGTTATTATCGATAGAACTATAATAAATATACGTATTACTTTTATTATCATCAATATAACATGCATTATTACCCATATTATGCAGTTATTATCGATAGAACTGTAATAATTATACTCATTACTTATATTATTAGCAATATAACGTGCATTATTACCCATATAATGGAGTTATTATCGCTAGAACTGTAAAAAATATACGTATTACTTTTATTATCATCAATATAACATGCATTATTACCCATATTATGCAGTTATTATCGATAGAACTATAATAAATATACGTATTACTTTTATTATCATCAATATAACATGCATTATTACCCATATTATGCAATTATTATCGATAGAACTGTAATAATTATACTCATTACTTATATTATTAGCAATATAACGTGCATTATTACCCATATTATGCAGTTATTATCGCTAGAACTATAATAAATATACTTATTACTCCCAATTTTATCAATATAACATGCATTATTACCCATATAATGCAGTTATCATCGCTAGAACTGTAATAATTATACTTACTACTTATATTATTATCAATATAACATGCATTATTACCCATATAATGCAGTTATTATCGACAGAAGTATAATAAATATACTTATTACTTTCATTATTATCAATATAACAGGTACTATTAGCCATATTTTACTATTATTATCGCTAGAACTATAATAATTATACTTATTACTCCCGATATTATCAATATAACATGCCTTATTACGCATATAATGCAATTATTATCGCTAGAACTGTAATAATTATACTTATTACTTATATTATTAGCAATATAACGTGCATTATTACCTATATAATGCAGTTATTATCGCTAGAACTGTAATAATTATACTTATTACTTATATTATTATCAATATAACATGCATTATTACCCATATAATGGAGTTATTATCGCTAGAACTGTAATAAATATACGTATTACTTTTATTATCATCAATATAACATGCATTATTACCCATATTATGCAGTTATTATCGATAGAACTATAATAAATATACGTATTACTTTTATTATCATCAATATAACATGCATTATTACCCATATTATGCAGTTATTATCGATAGAACTGTAATAAATATACTTATAAATTTTATTATTATCAATATAACATGCACTATTTGCCATATTTTACTATTATTATCGCAAGAACTATAATAATTATACTTATTACTCCCGATATTATCAATATAACATGCCTTATTACGCATATAATGCAGTTATTATCGCTAGAACTGTAATAAATATACTTACTACTTTTATTATCATCAATATAACATGCAGTATTACCCATATTATGCAGTTATTATCGATAGAACTATAATAAATATACTTAGTAGTTTTATTATTATCAATATAACATGCATTATTACCCATATTATGCAGTTATTATCGGTAGAACTGTAATAAATATACTTATTACTTTTATTATTATAAATATAACATGCACTATTTGCCATGTTTTACTATTATTTTCCCTAGAACTATAATAATTATACTTATTACTCCCGATATTATCAATACAACATGCATTATTACCCATATAATGCAGTTATTATCGCTAGAACTGTAATAATTATACTTATTACTTATATTATTAGCAATATAACATGCATTATTACCCATATTATGCAATTATTATCGATAGAACTGTAATAATTATACTCATTACTTATATTATTAGCAATATAACGTGCATTATTACCCATATTATGCAGTTATTATCGCTAGAACTATAATAAATATACTTATTACTCCCAATTTTATCAATATAACATGCATTATTACCCATATAATGCAGTTATCATCGCTAGAACTGTAATAATTATACTTACTACTTATATTATTATCAATATAACATGCATTATTACCCATATAATGCAGTTATTATCGACAGAAGTATAATAAATATACTTATTACTTTTATTATTATCAATATAACAGGTACTATTAGCCATATTTTACTATTATTATCGCTAGAACTATAATAATTATACTTATTACTCCCGATATTATCAATATAACATGCCTTATTACGCATATAATGCAATTATTATCGCTAGAACTGTAATAATTATACTTATTACTTATATTATTAGCAATATAACGTGCATTATTACCTATATAATGCAGTTATTATCGCTAGAACTGTAATAATTATACTTATTACTTATATTATTATCAATATAACATGCATTATTACCCATATAATGGAGTTATTATCGCTAGAACTGTAATAAATATACGTATTACTTTTATTATCATCAATATAACATGCATTATTACCCATATTATGCAGTTATTATCGATAGAACTATAATAAATATACGTATTACTTTTATTATCATCAATATAACATGCATTATTACCCATATTATGCAGTTATTATCGATAGAACTGTAATAAATATACTTATAAATTTTATTATTATCAATATAACATGCACTATTTGCCATATTTTACTATTATTATCGCAAGAACTATAATAATTATACTTATTACTCCCGATATTATCAATATAACATGCCTTATTACGCATATAATGCAGTTATTATCGCTAGAACTGTAATAAATATACTTACTACTTTTATTATCATCAATATAACATGCAGTATTACCCATATTATGCAGTTATTATCGATAGAACTATAATAAATATACTTAGTAGTTTTATTATTATCAATATAACATGCATTATTACCCATATTATGCAGTTATTATCGGTAGAACTGTAATAAATATACTTATTACTTTTATTATTATAAATATAACATGCACTATTTGCCATGTTTTACTATTATTTTCCCTAGAACTATAATAATTATACTTATTACTCCCGATATTATCAATACAACATGCATCATTACCCATATAATGCAGTTATTATCGCTAGAACTGTAATAATTATACTTATTACTTATATTATTAGCAATATAACGTGCATTATTACCCATATAATGCAGTTATTATCGCTAGAACTGTAATAAATATACTTATTACTTCCAATATTATCAATATAACATGCATTATTACCCATATAATGCAGTTATTATCGCTAGAACTGTAATAATTATACTTATTACTTATATTATTAGCAATATAACGTGCATTATTACCCATATAATGCAGTTATTATCTCTAGAACTGTAATAATTATACTTATTACTTATATTATTATTAATATAACAGGCACTATTAGCTATATTTTACTATTGTTATCGCTAGAACTATAATAATTACACTTATTACGCCCCATATTATCAATATAACATGCATTATTACCCATATAATGCAGTTATTATCCCTAGAACTGTAATAATTTTACTTATTACTTATATTATTATCAATATAACATGCATTATTACCCATATTATGCAGTTATCATCGATAGAACTATAATAAATATACTTATAACTTTTATTATTATCAATATAACATGCACTAATAGCCATATTTTACTATTATTATCGCTAGAACTATAATAATTATACTTATTACTCCCGATATTGTCAATATAACATGCCTTATTACGCATATAATGCAGTTATTATCGCTAGAACTGTAATAAATATACTTACTACTTTCATTATCATCAATATAACATGCATTATTACCCATATTATGCAGTTATTATCCATAGAACTGTTATAAATATACTTAGTACTTTTATTATTATCAATATAACATGCATTATTACCCATATTATGCAGTTATTATCGATAGAACTGTAATAATTATACTCATTACTTATATTATTAGCAACATAACGTGCATTATTACCCATATTATGCAGTTATTATCGCTAGAACTATAATAAATATACTTATTACTCCCAATATTATCAATATAACATGCATTATTGCCCATATAATGCAGTTATCATCGCTAGATCTGTAATAATTATACTTATTACATATGCTATTAGCAATATAACGTGCATTATTACCCATATAATGCAGTTATTATAGCCAGAACTGTAATAATTATACTCACTACTTATATTATTCTCAATATAACATGCATTATTACCCATATTATGCAGTTATTATAGCTAGAACTATAATAAATATACGTATTACTTTTATTATCATCAATATAACATGCATTATTACCCATATTGTGCAGTTATTGTCGATAGAACTGTAATAAAGATACTTATTACTTTTAGTATTATCAATATAACATGCACTATTAGCCATATTTTACTATTATTATCGCTAGAACTATAATAATTATACTTATTACTCCCGATATTATCAATATAACATGCATTATTACCCATATAATGCAATTATTATCGCTAGAACTGTAATAATTATACTTATTACTTATATTATTAGCAATATAACGTGCATTGTTACCCATGTAGTGCACTTATTATCGCTAGAACTGTAATAATTATACTTATTACTTATATTATTATCAATATAACATGCATTACTACCCATATAATGGAGTTATTATCGCTAGAACTGTAATAAATATACGTATTACTTTTATTATCATCAATATAACATGCATTATTACCCATATTATGCAGTTATTATCGATAGAACTGTAATAAATATACTTATAACTTTTATTATTATCAATATAACATGCACTAATAGCCATATTTTACTATTATTATCGCTAGAACTATAATAATTATACTTATTACTCCCGATATTATCAATATAACATGCCTTATTACGCATATAATGCAGTTATTATCGCTAGAACTGTAATAAATATACTTACTACTTTCATTATCATCAATATAACATGCATTATTACCCATATTATGCAGTTAATATCGATAGAACTGTAATAAATATACTTAGTACTTTTATTATTATCAATATAACATGCATTATTACCCATATTATGCAGTTATTATCGATAGAACTGTAATAATTATACTCATTACTTATATTATTAGCAACATAACGTGCATTATTACCCATATTATGCAGTTATTATCGCTAGAACTATAATAAATATACTTATTACTCCCGATATTATCAATACAACGTGCATTATTACCCATATAATGCAGTTATTATCGCTGGAACTGTAATAATTATACTTATTACTGATATTATTAGCAATATAACGTGCATTATTACCCATATAATGCAGTTATTATCGCTAGAACTGTAATAATTATACTTATTACTTATATTATTATCAATATAACATGCATTATTACCCATATAATGGAGTTATTATCGCTAGAACTATAATAAATATACGTATTACTTTTATTATCATCAATATAACATGCATTATTACCCATATTATGCAGTTATTATCGCTAGAACTATAATAAATATACTTATTACTCCCAATATTATCAATATAACATGCATTATTACCCATATAATGCAGTTATCATCGCTAGAACTGTAATAATTATACTTACTACTTATATTATTAGCAGTATAACGTGCATTATTACCCATATAACGCAGTTATTATCTCTAGAACTGTAATAATTATACTTATTACTCCCGATATTATCAATATAACATGCCTTATTACGCATATAATGCAATTATTATCGCTAGAACTGTAATAATTATAGTTATTACTTATATTATTAGCAATATAACGTGCATTATTACCTATATAATGCAGTTATTATCGCTTGAACTGTAATAATTATACTTATTACTTATATTATTATCAATATAACATGCATTATTACCCATATAATGGAGTTATTATCGCTAGAACTGTAAAAAATATACGTATTACTTTTATTATCATCAATATAACATGCATTATTACCCATATTATGCAGTTATTATCGCTAGAACTATAATAAATATACTTATTACTCCCAATATTATCAATATAACATGCATTATTACCCATATAATGCAGTTATCATCGCTAGAACTGTAATAATTATACTTACTACTTATATTATTAGCAGTATAACGTGCATTGTTACCCATATAACGCAGTTATTATCTCTAGAACTGTAATAATTATACTTATTACTTATATTATTATCAATATAACATGCATTATTACCCATATAATGGAGTTATTATCGCTAGAACTGTAATAATTATACTAATTACTTATATTATTATCAATATAACATGCATTATTACCCATATAATGCAGTTATTATCGACAGAAGTATAATAAATATACTTATTACTTTTATTATTATCAATATAACAGGTACTATTAGCCATATTTTACTATTATTATCGCTAGAACTATAATAATTATACTTATTACTCCCGATATTATCAATATAACATGCCTTATTACGCATATAATGCAATTATTATCGCTAGAACTGTAATAATTATACTTATTACTTATATTATTAGCAATATAACGTGCATTATTACCTATATAATGCAGTTATTATCGCTAGAACTGTAATAAATATACGTATTACTTTTATTATCATCAATATAACATGCATTATTACCCATATTATGCAGTTATTATCGATAGAACTATAATAAATATACGTATTACTTTTATTATCATCAATATAACATGCAGTATTACCCATATTATGCAGTTATTATCGATAGAACTATAATAAATATACTTAGTACTTTTATTATTATCAATATAACATGCATTATTACCCATATTATGCAGTTATTATCGGTAGAACTGTAATAAATATACTTATTACTTCCAATATTATCAATATAACATGCATTATTACCCATATAATGCAGTTATTATCGCTAGAACTGTAATAATTATACTTATTACTTATATTATTAGCAATATAACGTGCATTATTACCCATATAATGCAGTTATTATCGCTAGAACTGTAATAAATATACTTATTACTTCCAATATTATCAATATAACATGCATTATTACCCATATAATGCAGTTATTATCGCTAGAACTGTAATAATTATACTTATTACTTATATTATTAGCAATATAACGTGCATTATTACCCATATAATGCAGTTATTATCGCTAGAACTGTAATAATCATACTTATTACTTATATTATTAGCAATATAACATGCATTATTACCCATATAATGCAGTTATTATCGCTAGAACTGTAATAATTATACTTATTACTTATATTATTATCAATATAACATGCATTATTACCCATATAATGGAGTTATTATCGCTAGAACTGTAATAAATATACGTATTACTTTTATTATCATCAATATAACATGCATTATTACCCATATTATGCAGTTATCATCGATAGAACTATAATAAATATACGTATTACTTTTATTATCATCAACATAACATGCATTATTATCCATATAATGCAGTTATTATTTCTAGAACTGTAATAATTATACTTATTACTTATATTATTATCAATATAACATGCATTATTACCCATATAATGGAGTTATTATCGATAGAACTGTAATAAATATACTGATAACGTTTACTATTATCAATATAACAATCACTAATAGCCATATTTTACTATTATTATCGCTAGAACTATAATAATTATACTTATTACTCCCGATATTATCAATATAACATGCCTTATTACGCATATAATGCAATTATTATCGCTAGAACTGTAATAATTATACTTATTACTTATATTATTAGCAATATAACGTGCATTATTACCTATATAATGGAGTTATTATCACTAGAACTGTAATAATTATACTTATTACTTATATTATTATCAATATAACATGCATTATTACCCATATTATGCAGTTATTATCGATAGAACTGTAATAATTATACTTATTACTAATATTATTATCAATGTAACATGCATTATTACCCATATAATGGAGTTATTATCGCTAGAACTGTAATAATTATACTTATTACTTATATTATTATCAATATAACATGCATTATTACCCATATAATGCAGTTATTATCGACAGAAGTATAATAAATATACTTATTACTTTTATTATTATCAATATAACAGGCACTATTAGCTATATTTTACTATTATTATCGCTAGAACTATAATAATTATACTTATTACGCCCGATATTATCAATATAACATGCCTTATTACGCATATAATGCAATTATTATCGCTAGAACTGTAATAATTATACTTATTACTTATATTATTAGCAATATAACGTGCATTATTACCTATATAATGCAGTTATTATCGCTAGAACTGTAATAATTATACTTATTACTTATATTATTATCAATATAACATGCATTATTACCCATATAATGGAGTTATTATCGCTAGAACTGTAATAAATATACGTATTACTTTTATTATCACCAATATAACATGCATTATTACCCATATTATGCAGTTATTATCGATAGAACTGTAATAAATGTACTTATAACTTTTATTATTATCAATATAACATGCACTAATAGCCATATTTTACTATTACTATCGCTAGAACTATAATAATTATACTTATTACTCCCGATATTATCAATATAACATGCCTTATTACCCATATAATGCAGTTATTATCGCTAGAACTGTAATAATTATACTTATTACTTATATTATTATCAATATAACATGCATTATTACCCATATTATGCAGTTATTATCGCAAGAACTATAATGAATATACTTATTACTCCCAATATTATCAATATAACATGCATTATTACCCATATAATGCAGTTATTATCTCTAGAACTGTAATAATTATACTTATTACTAATAATATTATCAATGTAACATGCATTATTACCCATATAATGGAGTTATTATCGCTAGAACTGTAATAATTATACTTATTACTTATATTATTATCAATATAACATGCATTATTACCCATATAATGGAGTTATTATCGCTAGAACTGTAATAATTATACTAATTACATATATTATTATCAATATAACATGCATTATTACCCATATAATGCAGTTATTATCGACAGAAGTATAATAAATATACTTATTACTTTTATTATTATCAATATAACAGGCACTATTAGCCATATTTTACTATTATTATCGCTAGAACTATAATAATTATACTTATTACTCCCGATATTATCAATACAACGTGCATTATTACCCATATAATGCAGTTATTATCGCTAGAACTGTAATAAATATACTTATTACTTCCAATATTATCAATATAACATGCATTATTACGCATATAATGCAGTTATTATCGCTAGAACTGTAATAATTATACTTATTACTGATATTATTAGCAATATAACGTGCATTATTACCCATATAATGCAGTTATTATCGCTAGAACTGTAATAAATATACTTACTACTTTCATTATCATCAATATAACATGCATTATTACCCATATTATGCAGTTATTATCGATAGAACTGTAATAAATATACTTAGTACTTTTATTATTATCAATATAACATGCATTATTATCCATATTATGCAGTTATTATCGATAGAACTGTAATAATTATACTCATTACTTATATTATTAGCAACATAACGTGCATTATTACCCATATTATGCAGTTATTATCGCTAGAACTATAATAAATATACTTATTACTCCCAATATCATCAATATAACATGCATTATTGCCCATATAATGCAGTTATCATCGCTAGAACTGTAATAATTATACTTACTACTTATATTATTAGCAATATAACGTGCATTATTACCCATATAACGCAGTTATTATCTCTAGAACTGTAATAATTATACTTATTACTTATATTATTATCAATATAACATGCATTATTACCCATATAATGGAGTTATTATCGCTAGAACTGTAAGAATTATACTAATTACTTATATTATTATCAATATAACATGCATTATTACCCATATAATGCAGTTATTATCGACAGAAGTATAATAAATATACTTATTACTTTTATTATTATAAATATAACATGCACTATTTGCCATATTTTACTATTATTATCGCTAGAACTATAATAATTATACTTATTACTCCCGATATTATCAATATAACATGCCTTATTACGCATATAATGCAATTATTATCGCTAGAACTGTAATAATTATACTTATTACTTATATTATTAGCAATATAACGTGCATTATTACCTATATAATGCAGTTATTATCGCTAGAACTGTAATAATTATACTTATTACTTATATTATTATCAATATAACATGCATTATTACCCATATAATGGAGTTATTATCGCTAGAACTATAATAAATATACGTATTACTTTTATTATCATCAATATAACATGCATTATTACCCATATTATGCAGTTATTATCGCTAGAACTATAATAAATATACTTATTACTCCCAATATTATCAATATATCATGCATTATTACCCATATAATGCAGTTATCATCGCTAGAACTGTAATAATTATACTTACTACTTATATTATTAGCAGTATAACGTGCATTATTACCCATATAACGCAGTTATTATCTCTAGAACTGTAATAATTATACTTATTACTCCCGATATTATCAATATAACATGCCTTATTACGCATATAATGCAATTATTATCGCTGGAACTGTAATAATTATAGTTATTACTTATATTATTAGCAATATAACGTGCATTATTACCTATATAATGCAGTTATTATCGCTTGAACTGTAATAATTATACTTATTACTTATATTATTATCAATATAACATGCATTATTACCCATATAATGGAGTTATTATCGCTAGAACTGTAAAAAATATACGTATTACTTTTATTATCATCAATATAACATGCATTATTACCCATATTATGCAGTTATTATCGATAGAACTATAATAAATATACGTATTACTTTTATTATCATCAATATAACATGCATTATTACCCATATTATGCAGTTATTATCGATAGAACTGTAATAATTATACTCATTACTTATATTATTAGCAATATAACGTGCATTATTACCCATATTATGCAGTTATTATCGCTAGAACTATAATAAATATACTTATTACTCCCAATATTATCAATATAACATGCATTATTACCCATATAATGCAGTTATCATCGCTAGAACTGTAATAATTATACTTACTACTTATATTATTAGCAGTATAACGTGCATTGTTACCCATATAACGCAGTTATTATCTCTAGAACTGTAATAATTATACTTATTACTTATATTATTATCAATATAACATGCATTATTACCCATATAATGGAGTTATTATCGCTAGAACTGTAATAATTATACTAATTACTTATATTATTATCAATATAACATGCATTATTACCCATATAATGCAGTTATTATCGACAGCAGTATAATAAATATACTTATTACTTTTATTATTATCAATATAACAGGCACTATTAGCCATATTTTACTATTATTATCGCTAGAACTATAATAATTATACTTATTACTCCCGATATTATCAATATAACATGCCTTATTACGCATATAATGCAATTATTATCGCTAGAACTGTAATAATTATACTTATTACTTATATTATTAGCAATATAACGTGCATTATTACCCATATAATGCAGTTATTGTCGCTAGAACTGTAATAAATATACTTATTACTTCCAATATTATCAATATAACATGCATTATTACGCATATAATGCAGTTATTATCGCTAGAACTGTAATAATTATACTTATTACTGATATTATTAGCAATATAACGTGCATTATTACCCATATAATGCAGTTATTATCGCTAGAACTGTAATAAATATACGTATTACTTTTATTATCATCAATATAACATGCATTATTACCCATATTATGCAGTTATTATCGCTAGAACTATAATAAATATACTTATTACTCCCAATATTATCAATATAACATGCATTATTACCCATATAATGCAGTTATCATCGCTAGAACTGTAATAATTATACTTACTACTAATAATATTATCAATGTAACATGCATTATTACCCATATAATGGAGTTATTATCGCTAGAACTGTAATAATTATACTTATTACTTATATTATTATCAATATAACATGCATTATTACCCATATAATGGAGTTATTATCGCTAGAACTGTAATAATTATACTAATTACATATATTATTATCAATATAACATGCATTATTACCCATATAATGCAGTTATTATCGACAGAAGTATAATAAATATACTTATTACTTTTATTATTATCAATATAACAGGCACTATTAGCCATATTTTACTATTATTATCGCTAGAACTATAATAATTATACTTATTACTCCCGATATTATCAATATAACATGCCTTATTACGCATATAATGCAATTATTATCGCTAGAAGTGTAATAATTATACTTATTACTTATATTATTAGCAATATAACGTGCATTGTTACCCATGTAGTGCACTTATTATCGCTAGAACTGTAATAAATATACGTATTACTCCCAATATTATCAATATAACATGCATTATTACCCATATAATGGAGTTATTATCGCTAGAACTGTAAGAATTATACTAATTACTTATATTATTATCAATATAACATGCATTATTACCCATATAATGCAGTTATTATCGACAGAAGTATAATAAATATACTTATTACTTTTATTATTATAAATATAACATGCACTATTTGCCATATTTTACTATTATTATCGCTAGAACTATAATAATTATACTTATTACTCCCGATATTATCAATATAACATGCCTTATTACGCATATAATGCAATTATTATCGCTAGAACTGTAATAATTATACTTATTACTTATATTATTATCAATACAACATGCATTATTACCCATATAATGCAGTTATTATCGCTAGAACTGTAATAATTATACTTATTACTTATATTATTAGCAATATAACGTGCATTATTACCCATATAATGCAGTTATTATCGCTAGAACTGTAATAAATATACTTATTACTTCCAATATTATCAATATAACATGCATTATTACCCATATAATGCAGTTATTATCGCTAGAACTGTAATAATTATACTTATTACTTATATTATTAGCAATATAACGTGCATTATTACCCATGTAATGCAGTTATTATCCCTAGAACTGTAATAATTTTACTTATTACTTATATTATTATCAATATAACATGCATTATTACCCATATTATGCAGTTATCATCGATAGAACTATAATAAATATACGTATTACTTTTATTATCATCAACATAACATGCATTATTACCCATATAATGCAGTTATTATCGCTAGAACTGTAATAATTATACTTATTACTTATATTATTATCAATATAACATGCATTATTACCCATATAATGGAGTTATTATCGCTAGAACTGTAATAAATATACGTATTACTTTTATTATCATCAATATAACATGCATTATTACCCATATTATGCAGTTATTATCGATAGAACTATAATAAATATACGTATTACTTTTATTATCATCAATATAACATGCATTATTACCCATATTATGCAGTTATTATCGATAGAACTGTAATAAATATACTTATAACTTTTATTATTATCAATATAACATGCACTAATAGCCATATTTTACTATTATTATCGCTAGAACTATAATAATTATACTTATTACTCCCGATGTTATCAATATAACATGCCTTATTACGCATATAATGCAGTTATTATCGCTAGAACTGTAATAAATATACTTAGTACTTTTATTATTATCAATATAACATGCATTATTACCCATATTATGCAGTTATTATCGAGAGATCTGAAATAAAGATACTTATTACTTTTACTATTATCAATATAACATGCACTATTAGCCATATTTTACTATTATTATCGCTAGAACTATAATAATTATACTTATTACTCCCGATATTATCAATATAACATGCCTTATTACGCATATAATGCAATTATTATCGCTAGAACTGTAATAATTATACTTATTACTTATATTATTAGCAATATAACGTGCATTATTACCTATATAATGCAGTTATTATCGCTAGAACTGTAATAATTATACTTATTACTTATATTATTATCAATATAACATGCATTATTACCCATATTATGCAGTTATTATCGATAGAACTGTAATAAAGATACATATTACTTTTACTATTATCAATATAACATGCACTATTAGCCATATTTTACTATTATTATCGCTAGAACTATAATAATTATACTTATTACTCCCGATATTATCAATATAACGTGCATTATTACCCATATAATGCAGTTATTATCGCTAGAACTGTAATAAATATACTTATTACTTCCAATATTATCAATATAACATGCATTATTACCCATATAATGCAGTTATTATCGCTAGAACTGTAATAATTATACTTATTACTTATATTATTAGCAATATAACGTGCATTATTACCCATATAATGCAGTTATTATCGCTAGAACTGTAATAATTATACTTATTACTTATATTATTAGCAATATAACATGCATTATTACCCACATAATGCAGTTATTATCGCTAGAACTGTAATAATTATACTTATTACTTATATTATTATCAATATAACATGCATTATTACCCATATTATGCAGTTATTATCGCTAGAACTATAATAAATATACTTATTACTCCCAATATTATCAATATAACATGCATTATTACCCACATAATGCAGTTATTATCGCTAGAACTGTAATAATTATACTTATTACTTATATTATTAGCAATATAACGTGCATTATTACCCATATAATGCAGTTATTATTTCTAGAACTGTAATAATTATACTTATTACTTATATTATTATCAATATAACATGCATTATTACCCATATAATGGAGTTATTATCGATAGAACTGTAATAAATATACTGATAACGTTTACTATTATCAATATAACAAGCACTAATAGCCATATTTTGCTATTATTATCGCTAGAACTATAATAATTATACTTATTACTCCCGATATTATCAATATAACATGCCTTATTACGCATATAATGCAATTATTATCGCTAGAACTGTAATAATTATACTTATTACTTATATTATTAGCAATATAACGTGCATTATTACCTATATAATGCAGTTATTATCGCTAGAACTGTAATAATTATACTTATTACTTATATTATTATCAATATAACATGCATTATTACCCATATAATGGAGTTATTATCGCTAGAACTGTAATAAATATACGTATTACTTTTATTATCATCAATATAACATGCATTATTACCCATATTATGCAGTTATTATCGATAGAACTATAATAAATATACGTATTACTTTTATTATCATCAATATAACATGCAGTATTACCCATATTATGCAGTTATTATCGATAGAACTATAATAAATATACTTAGTACTTTTATTATTATCAATATAACGTGCATTATTACCCACATTATGCGGTTATTATCGGTAGAACTGTAATAAATATACTTATTACTTTTATTATTATAAATATAACATGCACTATTTGCCATGTTTTACTATTATTATCCCTAGAACTATAATAATTATACTTATTACTCCCGATATTATCAATACAACATGCATTATTACCCATATAATGCAGTTATTATCGCTAGAACTGTAATAATTATACTTATTACTTGTATTATTAGCAATGTAACGTGCATTATTACCCATATAATGCAGTTATTATCGCTAGAACTGTAATAAATATACTTATTACTTCCAATATTATCAATATAACATGCATTATTACCCATATAATGCAGTTATTATCGCTAGAACTGTAATAATTATACTTATTACTTATATTATTAGCAATATAACGTGCATTATTACCCATATAATGCAGTTATTATCGCTAGAACTGTAATAATTATACTTATTACTTATATTATTAGCTATATAACGTGCATTATTACCCATATAATGCAGTTATTATCGCTAGAACTGTAATAATTATACTTATTACTTATATTATTAGCAATATAACATGCATTATTACCCATATAATGCACTTATTATCGCTAGAACTGTAATAATTATACTTATTACTTATATTATTATCAATATAACATGCATTATTACCCATATAATGGAGTTATTATCGCTAGAACTGTAATAAATATACGTATTACTTTTATTATCATCAATATAACATGCATTATTACCCATATTATGCAGTTATCATCGATAGAACTATAATAAATATACGTATTACTTTTATTATCATCAACATAACATGCATTATTATCCATATAATGCAGTTATTATCGCTAGAACTGTAATAATTATACTTATTACATATGCTATTAGCAATATAACGTGCATTATTACCCATATAATGCAGTTATTATAGCCAGAACTGTAATAATTATACTCACTACTTATATTATTCTCAATATAACATGCATTATTACCCATATTATGCAGTTATTATAGCTAGAACTATAATAAATATACGTATTACTTTTATTATCATCAATATAACATGCATTATTACCCATATTGTGCAGTTATTGTCGATAGAACTGTAATAAAGATACTTATTACTTTTACTATTATCAATATAACATGCACTATTAGCCATATTTTACTATTATTATCGCTAGAACTATAATAATTATACTTATAACTCCCGATATTATCAATATAACATGCATTATTACCCATATAATGCAATTATTATCGCTAGAACTGTAATAATTATACTTATTACTTATATTATTAGCAATATAACGTGCATTATTACCTATATAATGCAGTTATTATCGCTAGAACTGTAATAATTATACTTATTACTTATATTATTATCAATATAACATGCATTATTACCCATATAATGGAGTTATTATCGCTAGAACTGTAATAAATATACGTATTACTTTTATTATCATCAATATAACATGCATTATTACCCATATTATGCAGTTATTATCGATAGAACTATAATAAATATACGTATTACTTTTATTATCATCAATATAACATGCATTATTACCCATATTATGCAGTTATTATCGATAGAACTGTAATAATTATACTCATTACTTATATTATTAGCAATATAACGTGCATTATTACCCATATTATGCAGTTATTATCGCTAGAACTATAATAAATATACTTATTACTCCCAATATTATCAATATAACATGCATTATTACCCATATAATGCAGTTATCATCGCTAGAACTGTAATAATTATACTTACTACTAATAATATTATCAATGTAACATGCATTATTACCCATATAATGGAGTTATTATCGCTAGAACTGTAATAATTATACTTATTACTTATATTATTATCAATATAACATGCATTATTACCCATATAATGGAGTTATTATCGCTAGAACTGTAATAATTATACTAATTACATATATTATTATCAATATAACATGCATTATTACCCATATAATGCAGTTATTATCGACAGAAGTATAATAAATATACTTATTACTTTTATTATTATCAATATAACAGGCACTATTAGCCATATTTTACTATTATTATCGCTAGAACTATAATAATTATACTTATTACTCCCGATATTATCAATATAACATGCCTTATTACGCATATAATGCAATTATTATCGCTAGAAGTGTAATAATTATACTTATTACTTATATTATTAGCAATATAACGTGCATTGTTACCCATGTAGTGCACTTATTATCGCTAGAACTGTAATAAATATACGTATTACTCCCAATATTATCAATATAACATGCATTATTACCCATATAATGGAGTTATTATCGCTAGAACTGTAAGAATTATACTAATTACTTATATTATTATCAATATAACATGCATTATTACCCATATAATGCAGTTATTATCGACAGAAGTATAATAAATATACTTATTACTTTTATTATTATAAATATAACATGCACTATTTGCCATATTTTACTATTATTATCGCTAGAACTATAATAATTATACTTATTACTCCCGATATTATCAATATAACATGCCTTATTACGCATATAATGCAATTATTATCGCTAGAACTGTAATAATTATACTTATTACTTATATTATTATCAATACAACATGCATTATTACCCATATAATGCAGTTATTATCGCTAGAACTGTAATAATTATACTTATTACTTATATTATTAGCAATATAACGTGCATTATTACCCATATAATGCAGTTATTATCGCTAGAACTGTAATAAATATACTTATTACTTCCAATATTATCAATATAACATGCATTATTACCCATATAATGCAGTTATTATCGCTAGAACTGTAATAATTATACTTATTACTTATATTATTAGCAATATAACGTGCATTATTACCCATGTAATGCAGTTATTATCCCTAGAACTGTAATAATTTTACTTATTACTTATATTATTATCAATATAACATGCATTATTACCCATATTATGCAGTTATCATCGATAGAACTATAATAAATATACGTATTACTTTTATTATCATCAACATAACATGCATTATTACCCATATAATGCAGTTATTATCGCTAGAACTGTAATAATTATACTTATTACTTATATTATTATCAATATAACATGCATTATTACCCATATAATGGAGTTATTATCGCTAGAACTGTAATAAATATACGTATTACTTTTATTATCATCAATATAACATGCATTATTACCCATATTATGCAGTTATTATCGATAGAACTATAATAAATATACGTATTACTTTTATTATCATCAATATAACATGCATTATTACCCATATTATGCAGTTATTATCGATAGAACTGTAATAAATATACTTATAACTTTTATTATTATCAATATAACATGCACTAATAGCCATATTTTACTATTATTATCGCTAGAACTATAATAATTATACTTATTACTCCCGATGTTATCAATATAACATGCCTTATTACGCATATAATGCAGTTATTATCGCTAGAACTGTAATAAATATACTTAGTACTTTTATTATTATCAATATAACATGCATTATTACCCATATTATGCAGTTATTATCGAGAGATCTGAAATAAAGATACTTATTACTTTTACTATTATCAATATAACATGCACTATTAGCCATATTTTACTATTATTATCGCTAGAACTATAATAATTATACTTATTACTCCCGATATTATCAATATAACATGCCTTATTACGCATATAATGCAATTATTATCGCTAGAACTGTAATAATTATACTTATTACTTATATTATTAGCAATATAACGTGCATTATTACCTATATAATGCAGTTATTATCGCTAGAACTGTAATAATTATACTTATTACTTATATTATTATCAATATAACATGCATTATTACCCATATTATGCAGTTATTATCGATAGAACTGTAATAAAGATACATATTACTTTTACTATTATCAATATAACATGCACTATTAGCCATATTTTACTATTATTATCGCTAGAACTATAATAATTATACTTATTACTCCCGATATTATCAATATAACGTGCATTATTACCCATATAATGCAGTTATTATCGCTAGAACTGTAATAAATATACTTATTACTTCCAATATTATCAATATAACATGCATTATTACCCATATAATGCAGTTATTATCGCTAGAACTGTAATAATTATACTTATTACTTATATTATTAGCAATATAACGTGCATTATTACCCATATAATGCAGTTATTATCGCTAGAACTGTAATAATTATACTTATTACTTATATTATTAGCAATATAACATGCATTATTACCCATATAATGCACTTATTATCGCTAGAACTGTAATAATTATACTTATTACTTATATTATTATCAATATAACATGCATTATTACCCATATAATGGAGTTATTATCGCTAGAACTGTAATAAATATACGTACTACTTTTATTATCATCAATATAACATGCATTATTACCCATATTATGCAGTTATCATCGATAGAACTATAATAAATATACGTATTACTTTTATTATCATCAACATAACATGCATTATTATCCATATAATGCAGTTATTATCGCTAGAACTGTAATAATTATACTTATTACATATGCTATTAGCAATATAACGTGCATTATTACCCATATAATGCAGTTATTATAGCCAGAACTGTAATAATTATACTCACTACTTATATTATTCTCAATATAACATGCATTATTACCCATATTATGCAGTTATTATAGCTAGAACTATAATAAATATACGTATTACTTTTATTATCATCAATATAACATGCATTATTACCCATATTGTGCAGTTATTGTCGATAGAACTGTAATAAAGATACTTATTACTTTTACTATTATCAATATAACATGCACTATTAGCCATATTTTACTATTATTATCGCTAGAACTATAATAATTATACTTATAACTCCCGATATTATCAATATAACATGCATTATTACCCATATAATGCAATTATTATCGCTAGAACTGTAATAATTATACTTATTACTTATATTATTAGCAATATAACGTGCATTATTACCTATATAATGCAGTTATTATCGCTAGAACTGTAATAATTATACTTATTACTTATATTATTATCAATATAACATGCATTATTACCCATATAATGGAGTTATTATCGCTAGAACTGTAATAAATATACGTATTACTTTTATTATCATCAATATAACATGCATTATTACCCATATTATGCAGTTATTATCGATAGAACTATAATAAATATACGTATTACTTTTATTATCATCAATATAACATGCAGTATTACCCATATTATGCAGTTATTATCGATAGAACTATAATAAATATACTTAGTACTTTTATTATTATCAATATAACGTGCATTATTACCCACATTATGCGGTTATTATCGGTAGAACTGTAATAAATATACTTATTACTTTTATTATTATAAATATAACATGCACTATTTGCCATGTTTTACTATTATTATCCCTAGAACTATAATAATTATACTTATTACTCCCGATATTATCAATACAACATGCATTATTACCCATATAATGCAGTTATTATCGCTAGAACTGTAATAATTATACTTATTACTTGTATTATTAGCAATGTAACGTGCATTATTACCCATATAATGCAGTTATTATCGCTAGAACTGTAATAAATATACTTATTACTTCCAATATTATCAATATAACATGCATTATTACCCATATAATGCAGTTATTATCGCTAGAACTGTAATAATTATACTTATTACTTATATTATTAGCAATATAACGTGCATTATTACCCATATAATGCAGTTATTATCGCTAGAACTGTAATAATTATACTTATTACTTATATTATTAGCAATATAACATGCATTATTACCCATATAATGCACTTATTATCGCTAGAACTGTAATAATTATACTTATTACTTATATTATTAGCAATATAACGTGCATTATTACCCATATAATGCAGTTATTATAGCCAGAACTGTAATAATTATACTCACTACTTATATTATTCTCAATATAACATGCATTATTACCCATATTATGCAGTTATTATAGCTAGAACTATAATAAATATACGTATTACTTTTATTATCATCAATATAACATGCATTATTACCCATATTGTGCAGTTATTGTCGATAGAACTGTAATAAAGATACTTATTACTTTTACTATTATCAATATAACATGCACTATTAGCCATATTTTACTATTATTATCGCTAGAACTATAATAATTATACTTATAACTCCCGATATTATCAATATAACATGCATTATTACGCATATAATGCAATTATTATCGCTAGAACTGTAATAATTATACTTATTACTTATATTATTAGCAATATAACGTGCATTATTACCTATATAATGCAGTTATTATCGCTAGAACTGTAATAAT
This sequence comes from Megachile leachella, assembly GCA_963576845.1. NCBI lineage: Eukaryota > Metazoa > Arthropoda > Insecta > Hymenoptera > Megachilidae > Megachile > Megachile leachella. The sequence goes on along the minus strand of CAUYWW010000251.1, from coordinate 259,162 downwards.
TATACTTATTACTTATATTATTATCAATATAACATGCATTATTACCCATATTATGCAGTTATTATCGATAGAACTGTAATAAAGATACATATTACTTTTACTATTATCAATATAACATGCACTATTAGCCATATTTTACTATTATTATCGCTAGAACTATAATAATTATACTTATTACTCCCGATATTATCAATATAACGTGCATTATTACCCATATAATGCAGTTATTATCGCTAGAACTGTAATAAATATACTTATTACTTCCAATATTATCAATATAACATGCATTATTACCCATATAATGCAGTTATTATCGCTAGAACTGTAATAATTATACTTATTACTTATATTATTAGCAATATAACGTGCATTATTACCCATATAATGCAGTTATTATCGCTAGAACTGTAATAATTATACTTATTACTTATATTATTAGCAATATAACATGCATTATTACCCACATAATGCAGTTATTATCGCTAGAACTGTAATAATTATACTTATTACTTATATTATTATCAATATAACATGCATTATTACCCATATTATGCAGTTATTATCGCTAGAACTATAATAAATATACTTATTACTCCCAATATTATCAATATAACATGCATTATTACCCACATAATGCAGTTATTATCGCTAGAACTGTAATAATTATACTTATTACTTATATTATTAGCAATATAACGTGCATTATTACCCATATAATGCAGTTATTATTTCTAGAACTGTAATAATTATACTTATTACTTATATTATTATCAATATAACATGCATTATTACCCATATAATGGAGTTATTATCGATAGAACTGTAATAAATATACTGATAACGTTTACTATTATCAATATAACAAGCACTAATAGCCATATTTTACTATTATTATCGCTAGAACTATAATAATTATACTTATTACTCCCGATATTATCAATATAACATGCCTTATTACGCATATAATGCAAGTATTATCGCTAGAACTGTAATAATTATACTTATTACTTATATTATTAGCAATATAACGTGCATTATTACCTATATAATGCAGTTACTATCGCTAGAACTGTAATAATTATACTTATTACTTATATTATTATCAATATAACATGCATTATTACCCATATAATGGAGTTATTATCGCTAGAACTGTAATAAATATACGTATTACTTTTATTATCATCAATATAACATGCATTATTACCCATATTATGCAGTTATTATCGATAGAACTGTAATAAATATACTTATAACTTTTATTATTATCAATATAACATGCACTAATAGCCATATTTTACTATTATTATCGCTAGAACTATAATAATTATACTTATTACTCCCGATATTATCAATATAACATGCCTTATTACCCATATAATGCAGTTATTATCGCTAGAACTGTAATAATTATACTTATTACTTATATTATTATCAATATAACATGCATTATTACCCATATTATGCAGTTATTATCGCAAGAACTATAATGAATATACTTATTACTCCCAATATTATCAATATAACATGCATTATTACCCATATAATGCAGTTATTATCTCTAGAACTGTAATAATTATACTTATTACTAATAATACTATCAATGTAACATGCATTATTACCCATATAATGGAGTTATTATCGCTAGAACTGTAATAATTATACTTATTACTTATATTATTATCAATATAACATGCATTATTACCCATATAATGGAGTTATTATCGCTAGAACTGTAATAATTATACTAATTACATATATTATTATCAATATAACATGCATTATTACCCATATAATGCAGTTATTATCGACAGAAGTATAATAAATATACTTATTACTTTTATTATTATCAATATAACAGGCACTATTAGCCATATTTTACTATTATTATCGCTAGAACTATAATAATTATACTTATTACTCCCGATATTATCAATACAACGTGCATTATTACCCATATAATGCAGTTATTATCGCTAGAACTGTAATAATTATACTTATTACTGATATTATTAGCAATATAACGTGCATTATTACCCATATAATGCAGTTATTATCGCTAGAACTGTAATAATTATACTTATTACTTATATTATTATCAATATAACATGCATTATTACCCATATAATGGAGTTATTATCGCTAGAACTATAATAAATATACGTATTACTTTTATTATCATCAATATAACATCATTATTACCCATATTATGCAGTTATTATCGCTAGAACTATAATAAATATACTTATTACTCCCGATATTATCAATATAACATGCATTATTACCCATATAATGCAGTTATCATCGCTAGAACTGTAATAATTATACTTACTACTTATATTATTAGCAGTATAACGTGCATTATTACCCATATAACGCAGTTATTATCTCTAGAACTGTAATAATTATACTTATTACTCCCCATATTATCAATATAACATGCCTTATTACGCATATAATGCAATTATTATCGCTAGAACTGTAATAATTATAGTTATTACTTATATTATTAGCAATATAACGTGCATTATTACCTATATAATGCAGTTATTATCGCTAGAACTGTAATAATTATACTTATTACTTATATTATTAGCTATATAACGTGCATTATTACCCATATAATGCAGTTATTATCGCTAGAACTGTAATAATTATACTTATTACTTATATTATTAGCAATATAACATGCATTATTACCCATATAATGCACTTATTATCGCTAGAACTGTAATAATTATACTTATTACTTATATTATTATCAATATAACATGCATTATTACCCATATAATGGAGTTATTATCGCTAGAACTGTAATAAATATACGTATTACTTTTATTATCATCAATATAACATGCATTATTACCCATATTATGCAGTTATCATCGATAGAACTATAATAAATATACGTATTACTTTTATTATCATCAACATAACATGCATTATTATCCATATAATGCAGTTATTATCGCTAGAACTGTAATAATTATACTTATTACATATGCTATTAGCAATATAACGTGCATTATTACCCATATAATGCAGTTATTATAGCCAGAACTGTAATAATTATACTCACTACTTATATTATTCTCAATATAACATGCATTATTACCCATATTATGCAGTTATTATAGCTAGAACTATAATAAATATACGTATTACTTTTATTATCATCAATATAACATGCATTATTACCCATATTGTGCAGTTATTGTCGATAGAACTGTAATAAAGGTACTTATTACTTTTACTATTATCAATATAACATGCACTATTAGCCATATTTTACTATTATTATCGCTAGAACTATAATAATTATACTTATAACTCCCGATATTATCAATATAACATGCATTATTACCCATATAATGCAATTATTATCGCTAGAACTGTAATAATTATACTTATTACTTATATTATTAGCAATATAACGTGCATTATTACCTATATAATGCAGTTATTATCGCTAGAACTGTAATAATTATACTTATTACTTATATTATTATCAATATAACATGCATTATTACCCATATAATGGAGTTATTATCGCTAGAACTGTAATAAATATACGTATTACTTTTATTATCATCAATATAACATGCATTATTACCCATATTATGCAGTTATTATCGATAGAACTATAATAAATATACGTATTACTTTTATTATCATCAATATAACATGCAGTATTACCCATATTATGCAGTTATTATCGATAGAACTATAATAAATATACTTAGTACTTTTATTATTATCAATATAACGTGCATTATTACCCACATTATGCGGTTATTATCGGTAGAACTGTAATAAATATACTTATTACTTTTATTATTATAAATATAACATGCACTATTTGCCATGTTTTACTATTATTATCCCTAGAACTATAATAATTATACTTATTACTCCCGATATTATCAATACAACATGCATTATTACCCATATAATGCAGTTATTATCGCTAGAATTGTAATAATTATACTTATTACTTGTATTATTAGCAATGTAACGTGCATTATTACCCATATAATGCAGTTATTATCGCTAGAACTGTAATAAATATACTTATTACTTCCAATATTATCAATATAACATGCATTATTACCCATATAATGCAGTTATTATCGCTAGAACTGTAATAATTATACTTATTACTTATATTATTAGCAATATAACGTGCATTATTACCCATATAATGCAGTTATTATCGCTAGAACTGTAATAATTATACTTATTACTTATATTATTAGCAATATAACATGCATTATTACCCATATAATGCACTTATTATCGCTAGAACTGTAATAATTATACTTATTACTTATATTATTATCAATATAACATGCATTATTACCCATATAATGGAGTTATTATCGCTAGAACTGTAATAAATATACGTATTACTTTTATTATCATCAATATAACATGCATTATTACCCATATTATGCAGTTATCATCGATAGAACTATAATAAATATACGTATTACTTTTATTATCATCAACATAACATGCATTATTATCCATATAATGCAGTTATTATCGCTAGAACTGTAATAATTATACTTATTACATATGCTATTAGCAATATAACGTGCATTATTACCCATATAATGCAGTTATTATAGCCAGAACTGTAATAATTATACTCACTACTTATATTATTCTCAATATAACATGCATTATTACCCATATTATGCAGTTATTATAGCTAGAACTATAATAAATATACGTATTACTTTTATTATCATCAATATAACATGCATTATTACCCATATTGTGCAGTTATTGTCGATAGAACTGTAATAAAGATACTTATTACTTTTACTATTATCAATATAACATGCACTATTAGCCATATTTTACTATTATTATCGCTAGAACTATAATAATTATACTTATAACTCCCGATATTATCAATATAACATGCATTATTACCCATATAATGCAATTATTATCGCTAGAACTGTAATAATTATACTTATTACTTATATTATTAGCAATATAACGTGCATTATTACCTATATAATGCAGTTATTATCGCTAGAACTGTAATAATTATACTTATTACTTATATTATTATCAATATAACATGCATTATTACCCATATAATGGAGTTATTATCGCTAGAACTGTAATAAATATACGTATTACTTTTATTATCATCAATATAACATGCATTATTACCCATATTATGCAGTTATTATCGATAGAACTATAATAAATATACGTATTACTTTTATTATCATCAATATAACATGCAGTATTACCCATATTATGCAGTTATTATCGATAGAACTATAATAAATATACTTAGTACTTTTATTATTATCAATATAACGTGCATTATTACCCACATTATGCGGTTATTATCGGTAGAACTGTAATAAATATACTTATTACTTTTATTATTATAAATATAACATGCACTATTTGCCATGTTTTACTATTATTATCCCTAGAACTATAATAATTATACTTATTACTCCCGATATTATCAATACAACATGCATTATTACCCATATAATGCAGTTATTATCGCTAGAACTGTAATAATTATACTTATTACTTGTATTATTAGCAATGTAACGTGCATTATTACCCATATAATGCAGTTATTATCGCTAGAACTGTAATAAATATACTTATTACTTCCAATATTATCAATATAACATGCATTATTACCCATATAATGCAGTTATTATCGCTAGAACTGTAATAATTATACTTATTACTTATATTATTAGCAATATAACGTGCATTATTACCCATATAATGCAGTTATTATCGCTAGAACTGTAATAATTATACTTATTACTTATATTATTAGCAATATAACATGCATTATTACCCATATAATGCACTTATTATCGCTAGAACTGTAATAATTATACTTATTACTTATATTATTATCAATATAACATGCATTATTACCCATATAATGGAGTTATTATCGCTAGAACTGTAATAAATATACGTATTACTTTTATTATCATCAATATAACATGCATTATTACCCATATTATGCAGTTATCATCGATAGAACTATAATAAATATACGTATTACTTTTATTATCATCAACATAACATGCATTATTATCCATATAATGCAGTTATTATCGCTAGAACTGTAATAATTATACTTATTACATATGCTATTAGCAATATAACGTGCATTATTACCCATATAATGCAGTTATTATAGCCAGAACTGTAATAATTATACTCACTACTTATATTATTCTCAATATAACATGCATTATTACCCATATTATGCAGTTATTATAGCTAGAACTATAATAAATATACGTATTACTTTTATTATCATCAATATAACATGCATTATTACCCATATTGTGCAGTTATTGTCGATAGAACTGTAATAAAGATACTTATTACTTTTACTATTATCAATATAACATGCACTATTAGCCATATTTTACTATTATTATCGCTAGAACTATAATAATTATACTTATAACTCCCGATATTATCAATATAACATGCATTATTACGCATATAATGCAATTATTATCGCTAGAACTGTAATAATTATACTTATTACTTATATTATTAGCAATATAACGTGCATTATTACCTATATAATGCAGTTATTATCGCTAGAACTGTAATAATTATACTTATTACTTATATTATTATCAATATAACATGCATTATTACCCATATTATGCAGTTATTATCGATAGAACTGTAATAAAGATACATATTACTTTTACTATTATCAATATAACATGCACTATTAGCCATATTTTACTATTATTATCGCTAGAACTATAATAATTATACTTATTACTCCCGATATTATCAATATAACGTGCATTATTACCCATATAATGCAGTTATTATCGCTAGAACTGTAATAAATATACTTATTACTTCCAATATTATCAATATAACATGCATTATTACCCATATAATGCAGTTATTATCGCTAGAACTGTAATAATTATACTTATTACTTATATTATTAGCAATATAACGTGCATTATTACCCATATAATGCAGTTATTATCGCTAGAACTGTAATAATTATACTTATTACTTATATTATTAGCAATATAACATGCATTATTACCCACATAATGCAGTTATTATCGCTAGAACTGTAATAATTATACTTATTACTTATATTATTATCAATATAACATGCATTATTACCCATATTATGCAGTTATTATCGCTAGAACTATAATAAATATACTTATTACTCCCAATATTATCAATATAACATGCATTATTACCCACATAATGCAGTTATTATCGCTAGAACTGTAATAATTATACTTATTACTTATATTATTAGCAATATAACGTGCATTATTACCCATATAATGCAGTTATTATTTCTAGAACTGTAATAATTATACTTATTACTTATATTATTATCAATATAACATGCATTATTACCCATATAATGGAGTTATTATCGATAGAACTGTAATAAATATACTGATAACGTTTACTATTATCAATATAACAAGCACTAATAGCCATATTTTACTATTATTATCGCTAGAACTATAATAATTATACTTATTACTCCCGATATTATCAATATAACATGCCTTATTACGCATATAATGCAAGTATTATCGCTAGAACTGTAATAATTATACTTATTACTTATATTATTAGCAATATAACGTGCATTATTACCTATATAATGCAGTTACTATCGCTAGAACTGTAATAATTATACTTATTACTTATATTATTATCAATATAACATGCATTATTACCCATATAATGGAGTTATTATCGCTAGAACTGTAATAATTATACTTATTACTTATATTATTATCAATATAACATGCATTATTACCCATATAATGGAGTTATTATCGCTAGAACTGTAATAAATATACGTATTACTTTTATTATCATCAATATAACATGCATTATTACCCATATTATGCAGTTATTATCGATAGAACTATAATAAATATACGTATTACTTTTATTATCATCAATATAACATGCAGTATTACCCATATTATGCAGTTATTATCGATAGAACTATAATAAATATACTTAGTACTTTTATTATTATCAATATAACGTGCATTATTACCCACATTATGCGGTTGTTATCGGTAGAACTGTAATAAATATACTTATTACTTTTATTATTATAAATATAACATGCACTATTTGCCATGTTTTACTATTATTATCCCTAGAACTATAATAATTATACTTATTACTCCCGATATTATCAATACAACATGCATTATTACCCATATAATGCAGTTATTATCGCTAGAACTGTAATAATTATACTTATTACTTGTATTATTAGCAATGTAACGTGCATTATTACCCATATAATGCAGTTATTATCGCTAGAACTGTAATAAATATACTTATTACTTCCAATATTATCAATATAACATGCATTATTACCCATATAATGCAGTTATTATCGCTAGAACTGTAATAATTATACTTATTACTTATATTATTAGCAATATAACGTGCATTATTACCCATATAATGCAGTTATTATCGCTAGAACTGTAATAATTATACTTATTACTTATATTATTAGCTATATAACGTGCATTATTACCCATATAATGCAGTTATTATCGCTAGAACTGTAATAATTATACTTATTACTTATATTATTAGCAATATAACATGCATTATTACCCATATAATGCACTTATTATCGCTAGAACTGTAATAATTATACTTATTACTTATATTATTATCAATATAACATGCATTATTACCCATATAATGGAGTTATTATCGCTAGAACTGTAATAAATATACGTATTACTTTTATTATCATCAATATAACATGCATTATTACCCATATTATGCAGTTATCATCGATAGAACTATAATAAATATACGTATTACTTTTATTATCATCAACATAACATGCATTATTATCCATATAATGCAGTTATTATCGCTAGAACTGTAATAATTATACTTATTACATATGCTATTAGCAATATAACGTGCATTATTACCCATATAATGCAGTTATTATAGCCAGAACTGTAATAATTATACTCACTACTTATATTATTCTCAATATAACATGCATTATTACCCATATTATGCAGTTATTATAGCTAGAACTATAATAAATATACGTATTACTTTTATTATCATCAATATAACATGCATTATTACCCATATTGTGCAGTTATTGTCGATAGAACTGTAATAAAGATACTTATTACTTTTACTATTATCAATATAACATGCACTATTAGCCATATTTTACTATTATTATCGCTAGAACTATAATAATTATACTTATAACTCCCGATATTATCAATATAACATGCATTATTACCCATATAATGCAATTATTATCGCTAGAACTGTAATAATTATACTTATTACTTATATTATTAGCAATATAACGTGCATTGTTACCCATGTAGTGCACTTATTATCGCTAGAACTGTAATAATTATACTTATTACTTATATTATTATCAATATAACATGCATTACTACCCATATAATGGAGTTATTATCGCTAGAACTGTAATAAATATACGTATTACTTTTATTATCATCAATATAACATGCATTATTACCCATATTATGCAGTTAGTATCGATAGAACTGTAATAAATATACTTATAACTTTTATTATTATCAATATAACATGCACTAATAGCCATATTTTACTATTATTATCGCTAGAACTATAATAATTATACTTATTACTCCCGATATTATCAATATAACATGCCTTATTACGCATATAATGCAGTTATTATCGCTAGAACTGTAATAAATATACTTACTACTTTCATTATCATCAATATAACATGCATTATTACCCATATTATGCAGTTATTATCGATAGAACTGTAATAAATATACTTAGTACTTTTATTATTATCAATATAACATGCATTATTACCCATATTATGCAGTTATTATCGATAGAACTGTAATAATTATACTCATTACTTATATTATTAGCAACATAACTAGCATTATTACCCATATTATGCAGTTATTATCGCTAGAACTATAATAAATATACTTATTACTCTCAATATCATCAATATAACATGCATTATTGCCCATATAATGCAGTTATCATCGCTAGAACTGTAATAATTATACTTATTACTTATATTATTAGCAATATAACGTGCATTGTTACCCATGTAGTGCACTTATTATCGCTAGAACTGTAATAATTATACTTATTACTTATATTATTATCAATATAACATGCATTACTACCCATATAATGGAGTTATTATCGCTAGAACTGTAATAAATATACGTATTACTTTTATTATCATCAATATAACATGCATTATTACCCATATTATGCAGTTAGTATCGATAGAACTGTAATAAATATACTTATAACTTTTATTATTATCAATATAACATGCACTAATAGCCATATTTTACTATTATTATCGCTAGAACTATAATAATTATACTTATTACTCCCGATATTATCAATATAACATGCCTTATTACGCATATAATGCAGTTATTATCGCTAGAACTGTAATAAATATACTTACTACTTTCATTATCATCAATATAACATGCATTATTACCCATATTATGCAGTTATTATCGATAGAACTGTAATAAATATACTTAGTACTTTTATTATTATCAATATAACATGCATTATTACCCATATTATGCAGTTATTATCGATAGAACTGTAATAATTATACTCATTACTTATATTATTAGCAACATAACTAGCATTATTACCCATATTATGCAGTTATTATCGCTAGAACTATAATAAATATACTTATTACTCTCAATATCATCAATATAACATGCATTATTGCCCATATAATGCAATTATTATCGCTAGAACTGTAATAATTATACTTATTACTTATATTATTAGCAATATAACGTGCATTGTTACCCATGTAGTGCACTTATTATCGCTAGAACTGTAATAATTATACTTATTACTTATATTATTATCAATATAACATGCATTACTACCCATATAATGGAGTTATTATCGCTAGAACTGTAATAAATATACGTATTACTTTTATTATCATCAATATAACATGCATTATTACCCATATTATGCAGTTAGTATCGATAGAACTGTAATAAATATACTTATAACTTTTATTATTATCAATATAACATGCACTAATAGCCATATTTTACTATTATTATCGCTAGAACTATAATAATTATACTTATTACTCCCGATATTATCAATATAACATGCCTTATTACGCATATAATGCAGTTATTATCGCTAGAACTGTAATAAATATACTTACTACTTTCATTATCATCAATATAACATGCATTATTACCCATATTATGCAGTTATTATCGATAGAACTGTAATAAATATACTTAGTACTTTTATTATTATCAATATAACATGCATTATTACCCATATTATGCAGTTATTATCGATAGAACTGTAATAATTATACTCATTACTTATATTATTAGCAACATAACTAGCATTATTACCCATATTATGCAGTTATTATCGCTAGAACTATAATAAATATACTTATTACTCTCAATATCATCAATATAACATGCATTATTGCCCATATAATGCAGTTATCATCGCTAGAACTGTAATAATTATACTTACTACTTATATTATTAGCAATATAACGTGCATTATTACCCATATAACGCAGTTATTATCTCTAGAACTGTAATAATTATACTTATTACTTATATTATTATCAATATAACATGCATTATTACCCATATAATGGAGTTATTATCGCTAGAACTGTAAGAATTATACTAATTACTTATATTATTATCAATATAACATGCATTATTACCCATATAATGCAGTTATTATCGACAGAAGTATAATAAATATACTTATTACTTTTATTATTATAAATATAACATGCACTATTTGCCATATTTTACTATTATTATCGCTAGAGCTATAATAATTATACTTATTACTCCCGATATTATCAATATAACATGCCTTATTACGCATATAATGCAATTATTATCGCTAGAACTGTAATAATTATACTTATTACTTATATTATTAGCAATATAACGTGCATTATTACCTATATAATGCAGTTATTATCGCTAGAACTGTAATAATTATACTTATTACTTATATTATTATCAATATAACATGCATTATTACCCATATAATGGAGTTATTATCGCTAGAACTGTAATAAATATACGTATTACTTTTATTATCATCAATATAACATGCATTATTACCCATATTATGCAGTTATTATCGATAGAACTGTAATAAATATACTTATAACTTTTATTATTATCAATATAACATGCACTAATAGCCATATTTTACTATTATTATCGCTAGAACTATAATAATTATACTTATTACTCCCGATATTATCAATATAACATGCCTTATTACCCATATAATGCAGTTATTATAGCTAGAACTGTAATAATTATACTTATTACTTATATTATTATCAATATAACATGCATTATTACCCATATTATGCAGTTATTATCGCAAGAACTATAATGAATATACTTATTACTCCCAATATTATCAATATAACATGCATTATTACCCATATAATGCAGTTATTATCTCTAGAACTGTAATAATTATACTTATTACTAATAATATTATCAATGTAACATGCATTATTACCCATATAATGGAGTTATTATCGCTAGAACTGTAATAATTATACTTATTACTTATATTATTATCAATATAACATGCCTTATTACGCATATAATGCAATTATTATCGCTAGAACTGTAATAATTATACTTATTACTTATATTATTAGCAATATAACGTGCATTATTACCCATATAATGCAGTTATTATCGCTAGAACTGTAATAAATATACTTATTACTTCCAATATTATCAATATAACATGCATTATTACGCATATAATGCAGTTATTATCGCTAGAACTGTAATAATTATACTTATTACTGATATTATTAGCAATATAACGTGCATTATTACCCATATAATGCAGTTATTATCGCTAGAACTGTAATAATTATACTTATTACTTATATTATTATCAATATAACATGCATTATTACCCATATAATGGAGTTATTATCGCTAGAACTATAATAAATATACGTATTACTTTTATTATCATCAATATAACATGCATTATTACCCATATTATGCAGTTATTATCGCTAGAACTATAATAAATATACTTATTACTCCCAATATTATCAATATAACATGCATTATTACCCATATAATGCAGTTATCATCGCTAGAACTGTAATAATTATACTTACTACTTATATTATTAGCAGTATAACGTGCATTATTACCCATATAACGCAGTTATTATCTCTAGAACTGTAATAATTATACTTATTACTAATAATATTATCAATGTAACATGCATTATTACCCATATAATGGAGTTATTATCGCTAGAACTGTAATAATTATACTTATTACTTATATTATTATCAATATAACATGCCTTATTACGCATATAATGCAATTATTATCGCTGGAACTGTAATAATTATAGTTATTACTTATATTATTAGCAATATAACGTGCATTATTACCTATATAATGCAGTTATTATCGCTAGAACTGTAATAATTATACTTATTACTAATAATATTATCAATGTAACATGCATTATTACCCATATAATGGAGTTATTATCGCTAGAACTGTAATAATTATACTTATTACTTATATTATTATCAATATAACATGCCTTATTACGCATATAATGCAATTATTATCGCTGGAACTGTAATAATTATAGTTATTACTTATATTATTAGCAATATAACGTGCATTATTACCTATATAATGCAGTTATTATCGCTTGAACTGTAATAATTATACTTATTACTTATATTATTATCAATATAACATGCATTATTACCCATATAATGGAGTTATTATCGCTAGAACTGTAAAAAATATACGTATTACTTTTATTATCATCAATATAACATGCATTATTACCCATATTATGCAGTTATTATCGATAGAACTATAATAAATATACGTATTACTTTTATTATCATCAATATAACATGCATTATTACCCATATTATGCAGTTATTATCGATAGAACTGTAATAATTATACTCATTACTTATATTATTAGCAATACAACGTGCATTATTACCCATATTATGCAGTTATTATCGCTAGAACTATAATAAATATACTTATTACTCCCAATATTATCAATATAACATGCATTATTACCCATATAATGCAGTTATCATCGCTAGAACTGTAATAATTATACTTACTACTTATATTATTAGCAGTATAACGTGCATTGTTACCCATATAACGCAGTTATTATCTCTAGAACTGTAATAATTATACTTATTACTCCCGATATTATCAATATAACATGCCTTATTACGCATATAATGCAATTATTATCGCTGGAACTGTAATAATTATAGTTATTACTTATATTATTAGCAATATAACGTGCATTATTACCTATATAATGCAGTTATTATCGCTTGAACTGTAATAATTATACTTATTACTTATATTATTATCAATATAACATGCATTATTACCCATATAATGGAGTTATTATCGCTAGAACTGTAAAAAATATACGTATTACTTTTATTATCATCAATATAACATGCATTATTACCCATATTATGCAGTTATTATCGATAGAACTATAATAAATATACGTATTACTTTTATTATCATCAATATAACATGCATTATTACCCATATTATGCAGTTATTATCGATAGAACTGTAATAATTATACTCATTACTTATATTATTAGCAATATAACGTGCATTATTACCCATATTATGCAGTTATTATCGCTAGAACTATAATAAATATACTTATTACTCCCAATATTATCAATATAACATGCATTATAACCCATATAATGCAGTTATCATCGCTAGAACTGTAATAATTATACTTACTACTTATATTATTAGCAGTATAACGTGCATTGTTACCCATATAACGCAGTTATTATCTCTAGAACTGTAATAATTATACTTATTACTTATATTATTATCAATATAACATGCATTATTACCCATATAATGGAGTTATTATCGCTAGAACTGTAATAATTATACTAATTACTTATATTATTATCAATATAACATGCATTATTACCCATATAATGCAGTTATTATCGACAGCAGTATAATAAATATACTTATTACTTTTATTATTATCAATATAACAGGCACTATTAGCCATATTTTACTATTATTATCGCTAGAACTATAATAATTATACTTATTACTCCCGATATTATCAATATAACATGCATTATTACCCATATAATGCAGTTATTGTCGCTAGAACTGTAATAAATATACTTATTACTTCCAATATTATCAATATAACATGCATTATTACGCATATAATGCAGTTATTATCGCTAGAACTGTAATAATTATACTTATTACTGATATTATTAGCAATATAACGTGCATTATTACCCATATAATGCAGTTATTATCGCTAGAACTGTAATAAATATACGTATTACTTTTATTATCATCAATATAACATGCATTATTACCCATATTATGCAGTTATTATCGCTAGAACTATAATAAATATACTTATTACTCCCAATATTATCAATATAACATGCATTATTACCCATATAATGCAGTTATCATCGCTAGAACTGTAATAATTATACTTACTACTAATAATATTATCAATGTAACATGCATTATTACCCATATAATGGAGTTATTATCGCTAGAACTGTAATAATTATACTTATTACTTATATTATTATCAATATAACATGCATTATTACCCATATAATGGAGTTATTATCGCTAGAACTGTAATAATTATACTAATTACATATATTATTATCAATATAACATGCATTATTACCCATATAATGCAGTTATTATCGACAGAAGTATAATAAATATACTTATTACTTTTATTATTATCAATATAACAGGCACTATTAGCCATATTTTACTATTATTATCGCTAGAACTATAATAATTATACTTATTACTCCCGATATTATCAATATAACATGCCTTATTACGCATATAATGCAATTATTATCGCTAGAACTGTAATAATTATACTTATTACTTATATTATTAGCAATATAACGTGCATTGTTACCCATGTCGTGCACTTATTATCGCTAGAACTGTAATAAATATACGTATTACTCCCAATATTATCAATATAACATGCATTATTACCCATATAATGGAGTTATTATCGCTAGAACTGTAAGAATTATACTAATTACTTATATTATTATCAATATAACATGCATTATTACCCATATAATGCAGTTATTATCGACAGAAGTATAATAAATATACTTATTACTTTTATTATTATAAATATAACATGCACTATTTGCCATATTTTACTATTATTATCGCTAGAACTATAATAATTATACTTATTACTCCCGATATTATCAATATAACATGCCTTATTACGCATATAATGCAATTATTATCGCTAGAACTGTAATAATTATACTTATTACTTATATTAGTATCAATACAACATGCATTATTACCCATATAATGCAGTTATTATCGCTAGAACTGTAATAATTATACTTATTACTTATATTATTAGCAATATAACGTGCATTATTACCCATATAATGCAGTTATTATCGCTAGAACTGTAATAAATATACTTATTACTTCCAATATTATCAATATAACATGCATTATTACCCATATAATGCAGTTATTATCGCTAGAACTGTAATAATTATACTTATTACTTATATTATTAGCAATATAACGTGCATTATTACCCATGTAATGCAGTTATTATCCCTAGAACTGTAATAATTTTACTTATTACTTATATTATTATCAATATAACATGCATTATTACCCATATTATGCAGTTATCATCGATAGAACTATAATAAATATACGTATTACTTTTATTATCATCAACATAACATGCATTATTACCCATATAATGCAGTTATTATCGCTAGAACTGTAATAATTATACTTATTACTTATATTATTATCAATATAACATGCATTATTACCCATATAATGGAGTTATTATCGCTAGAACTGTAATAAATATACGTATTACTTTTATTATCATCAATATAACATGCATTATTACCCATATTATGCAGTTATTATCGATAGAACTATAATAAATATACGTATTACTTTTATTATCATCAATATAACATGCATTATTACCCATATTATGCAGTTATTATCGAGAGATCTGAAATAAAGATACTTATTACTTTTACTATTATCAATATAACATGCACTATTAGCCATATTTTACTATTATTATCGCTAGAACTATAATAATTATACTTATTACTCCCGATATTATCAATATAACATGCCTTATTACGCATATAATGCAATTATTATCGCTAGAACTGTAATAATTATACTTATTACTTATATTATTAGCAATATAACGTGCATTATTACCTATATAATGCAGTTATTATCGCTAGAACTGTAATAATTATACTTATTACTTATATTATTATCAATATAACATGCATTATTACCCATATTATGCAGTTATTATCGATAGAACTGTAATAAAGATACATATTACTTTTACTATTATCAATATAACATGCACTATTAGCCATATTTTACTATTATTATCGCTAGAACTATAATAATTATACTTATTACTCCCGATATTATCAATATAACATGCCTTATTACCCATATAATGCAGTTATTATCGCTAGAACTGTAATAATTATACTTATTACTTATATTACTAGCAATATAACATGCATTATTACCCACATAATGCAGTTATTATCGCTAGAACTGTAATAATTATACTTATTACTTATATTATTATCAATATAACATGCATTATTACCCATATTATGCAGTTATTATCGCTAGAACTATAATAAATATACTTATTACTCCCAATATTATCAATATAACATGCATTATTACCCACATAATGCAGTTATTATCGCTAGAACTGTAATAATTATACTTATTACTTATATTATTAGCAATATAACGTGCATTATTACCCATATAATGCAGTTATTATTTCTAGAACTGTAATAATTATACTTATTACTTATATTATTATCAATATAACATGCATTATTACCCATATAATGGAGTTATTATCGCTAGAACTGTAATAAATATACGTATTACTTTTATTATCATCAATATAACATGCATTATTACCCATATTATGCAGTTATTATCGATAGAACTGTAATAAATATACTTATAACTTTTATTATTATCAATATAACATGCACTAATAGCCATATTTTACTATTATTATCGCTAGAACTATAATAATTATACTTATTACTCCCGATATTATCAATATAACATGCCTTATTACCCATATAATGCAGTTATTATCGCTAGAACTGTAATAATTATACTTATTACTTATATTATTATCAATATAACATGCATTATTACCCATATTATGCAGTTATTATCGCAAGAACTATAATGAATATACTTATTACTCCCAATATTATCAATATAACATGCATTATTACCCATATAATGCAGTTATTATCTCTAGAACTGTAATAATTATACTTATTACTAATAATATTATCAATGTAACATGCATTATTACCCATATAATGGAGTTATTATCGCTAGAACTGTAATAATTATACTTATTACTTATATTATTATCAATATAACATGCATTATTACCCATATAATGGAGTTATTATCGCTAGAACTATAATAAATATACGTATTACTTTTATTATCATCAATATAACATGCATTATTACCCATATTATGCAGTTATTATCGCTAGAACTATAATAAATATACTTATTACTCCCAATATTATCAATATAACATGCATTATTACCCATATAATGCAGTTATCATCGCTAGAACTGTAATAATTATACTTACTACTTATATTATTAGCAGTATAACGTGCATTATTACCCATATAACGCATTTATTATCTCTAGAACTGTAATAATTATACTTATTACTCCCGATATTATCAATATAACATGCCTTATTACGCATATAATGCAATTATTATCGCTAGAACTGTAATAATTATAGTTATTACTTATATTATTAGCAATATAACGTGCATTATTACCTATATAATGCAGTTATTATCGCTAGAACTGTAATAATTATACTTATTACTTATATTATTAGCAATATAACGTGCATTGTTACCTATATAATGCAGTTATTATCGCTTGAACTGTAATAATTATACTTATTACTTATATTATTATCAATATAACATGCATTATTACCCATATAATGGAGTTATTATCGCTAGAACTGTAAAAAATATACGTATTACTTTTATTATCATCAATATAACATGCATTATTACCCATATTATGCAGTTATTATCGATAGAACTATAATAAATATACGTATTACTTTTATTATCATCAATATAACATGCATTATTACCCATATTATGCAGTTATTATCGATAGAACTGTAATAATTATACTCATTACTTATATTATTAGCAATATAACGTGCATTATTACCCATATTATGCAGTTATTATCGCTAGAACTATAATAAATATACTTATTACTCCCAATATTATCAATATAACATGCATTATTACCCATATAATGCAGTTATCATCGCTAGAACTGTAATAATTATACTTACTACTTATATTATTAGCAGTATAACGTGCATTGTTACCCATATAACGCAGTTATTATCTCTAGAACTGTAATAATTATACTTATTACTTATATTATTATCAATATAACATGCATTATTACCCATATAATGGAGTTATTATCGCTAGAACTGTAATAATTATACTAATTACTTATATTATTATCAATATAACATGCATTATTACCCATATAATGCAGTTATTATCGACAGAAGTATAATAAATATACTTATTACTTTTATTATTATCAATATAACAGGTACTATTAGCCATATTTTACTATTATTATCGCTAGAACTATAATAATTATACTTATTACTCCCGATATTATCAATATAACATGCCTTATTACGCATATAATGCAATTATTATCGCTAGAACTGTAATAATTATACTTATTACTTATATTATTAGCAATATAACGTGCATTATTACCCATATAATGCAGTTATTATCTCTAGAACTGTAATAATTATACTTATTACTTATATTATTATTAATATAACAGGCACTATTAGCTATATTTTACTATTGTTATCGCTAGAACTATAATAATTACACTTATTACGCCCCATATTATCAATATAACATGCATTATTACCCATATAATGCAGTTATTATCCCTAGAACTGTAATAAATATACTTACTACTTTCATTATCATCAATATAACATGCATTATTACCCATATTATGCAGTTATTATCGATAGAACTGTAATAAATATACTTAGTACTTTTATTATTATCAATATAACATGCATTATTACCCATATTATGCAGTTATTATCGGTAGAACTGTAATAAATATACTTATTACTTTTATTATTATAAATATAACATGCACTATTTGCCATGTTTTACTATTATTATCCCTAGAACTATAATAATTATACTTATTACTCCCGATATTATCAATACAACATGCATTATTACCCATATAATGCAGTTATTATCGCTAGAACTGTAATAATTATACTTATTACTTATATTATTAGCAATATAACGTGCATTATTACCCATATAATGCAGTTATTATCGCTAGAACTGTAATAATTATACTTATTACTTATATTATTAGCAATATAACATGCATTATTACCCATATAATGCAGTTATTATCGCTAGAACTGTAATAATTATACTTATTACTTATATTATTATCAATATAACATGCATTATTACCCATATAATGGAGTTATTATCGCTAGAACTGTAATAAATATACTTACTACTTTTATTATCATCAATATAACATGCAGTATTACCCCTATTATGCAGTTATTATCGATAGAACTATAATAAATATACGTATTACTTTTATTATCATCAACATAACATGCATTATTATCCATATAATGCAGTTATTATCGCTAGAACTGTAATAAATATACTTATTACTTCCAATATTATCAATATAACATGCATTATTACCCATATAATGCAGTTATTATCGCTAGAACTGTAATAATTATACTAATTACATATATTATTATCAATATAACATGCATTATTACCCATATAATGCAGTTATTATCGACAGAAGTATAATAAATATACTTATTACTTTTATTATTATCAATATAACAGGCACTATTAGCCATATTTTACTATTATTATCGCTAGAACTATAATAATTATACTTATTACTCCCGATATTATCAATATAACATGCCTTATTACGCATATAATGCAATTATTATCGCTAGAACTGTAATAATTATACTTATTACTTATATTATTAGCAATATAACGTGCATTATTACCCATATAATGCAGTTATTATCGCTAGAACTGTAATAAATATACTTATTACTTCCAATATTATCAATATAACATGCATTATTACGCATATAATGCAGTTATTATCGCTAGAACTGTAATAATTATACTTATTACTGATATTATTAGCAATATAACGTGCATTATTACCCATATAATGCAGTTATTATCGCTAGAACTGTAATAATTATACTTATTACTTATATTATTAGCAATATAACGTGCATTATTACCCATATTATGCAGTTATTATCGGTAGAACTGTAATAAATATACTTATTACTTTTATTATTATAAATATAACATGCACTATTTGCCATGTTTTACTATTATTATCCCTAGAACTATAATAATTATACTTATTACTCCCGATATTATCAATACAACATGCATTATTACCCATATAATGCAGTTATTATCGCTAGAACTGTAATAATTATACTTATTACTTATATTATTAGCAATATAACGTGCATTATTACCCATGTAATGCAGTTATTATCCCTAGAACTGTAATAATTTTACTTATTACTTATATTATTATCAATATAACATGCATTATTACCCATATTATGCAGTTATCATCGATAGAACTATAATAAATATACGTATTACTTTTATTATCATCAACATAACATGCATTATTACCCATATAATGCAGTTATTATCGCTAGAACTGTAATAATTATACTTATTACTTATATTATTATCAATATAACATGCATTATTACCCATATAATGGAGTTATTATCGCTAGAACTGTAATAAATATACGTATTACTTTTATTATCATCAATATAACATGCATTATTACCCATATTATGCAGTTATTATCGATAGAACTATAATAAATATACGTATTACTTTTATTATCATCAATATAACATGCATTATTACCCATATTATGCAGTTATTATCGAGAGATCTGAAATAAAGATACTTATTACTTTTACTATTATCAATATAACATGCACTATTAGCCATATTTTACTATTATTATCGCTAGAACTATAATAAATATACTTATTACTCCCAATATTATCAATATAACATGCATTATTACCCATATAATGCAGTTATCATCGCTAGAACTGTAATAATTATACTTACTACTAATAATATTATCAATGTAACATGCATTATTACCCATATAATGGAGTTATTATCGCTAGAACTGTAATAATTATACTTATTACTTATATTATTATCAATATAACATGCATTATTACCCATATAATGGAGTTATTATCGCTAGAACTGTAATAATTATACTAATTACATATATTATTATCAATATAACATGCATTATTACCCATATAATGCAGTTATTATCGACAGAAGTATAATAAATATACTTATTACTTTTATTATTATCAATATAACAGGCACTATTAGCCATATTTTACTATTATTATCGCTAGAACTATAATAATTATACTTATTACTCCCGATATTATCAATATAACATGCCTTATTACGCATATAATGCAATTATTATCGCTAGAACTGTAATAATTATACTTATTACTTATATTATTAGCAATATAACGTGCATTGTTACCCATGTCGTGCACTTATTATCGCTAGAACTGTAATAAATATACGTATTACTCCCAATATTATCAATATAACATGCATTATTACCCATATAATGGAGTTATTATCGCTAGAACTGTAAGAATTATACTAATTACTTATATTATTATCAATATAACATGCATTATTACCCATATAATGCAGTTATTATCGACAGAAGTATAATAAATATACTTATTACTTTTATTATTATAAATATAACATGCACTATTTGCCATATTTTACTATTATTATCGCTAGAACTATAATAATTATACTTATTACTCCCGATATTATCAATATAACATGCCTTATTACGCATATAATGCAATTATTATCGCTAGAACTGTAATAATTATACTTATTACTTATATTAGTATCAATACAACATGCATTATTACCCATATAATGCAGTTATTATCGCTAGAACTGTAATAATTATACTTATTACTTATATTATTAGCAATATAACGTGCATTATTACCCATATAATGCAGTTATTATCGCTAGAACTGTAATAAATATACTTATTACTTCCAATATTATCAATATAACATGCATTATTACCCATATAATGCAGTTATTATCGCTAGAACTGTAATAATTATACTTATTACTTATATTATTAGCAATATAACGTGCATTATTACCCATGTAATGCAGTTATTATCCCTAGAACTGTAATAATTTTACTTATTACTTATATTATTATCAATATAACATGCATTATTACCCATATTATGCAGTTATCATCGATAGAACTATAATAAATATACGTATTACTTTTATTATCATCAACATAACATGCATTATTACCCATATAATGCAGTTATTATCGCTAGAACTGTAATAATTATACTTATTACTTATATTATTATCAATATAACATGCATTATTACCCATATAATGGAGTTATTATCGCTAGAACTGTAATAAATATACGTATTACTTTTATTATCATCAATATAACATGCATTATTACCCATATTATGCAGTTATTATCGATAGAACTATAATAAATATACGTATTACTTTTATTATCATCAATATAACATGCATTATTACCCATATTATGCAGTTATTATCGAGAGATCTGAAATAAAGATACTTATTACTTTTACTATTATCAATATAACATGCACTATTAGCCATATTTTACTATTATTATCGCTAGAACTATAATAATTATACTTATTACTCCCGATATTATCAATATAACATGCCTTATTACGCATATAATGCAATTATTATCGCTAGAACTGTAATAATTATACTTATTACTTATATTATTAGCAATATAACGTGCATTATTACCTATATAATGCAGTTATTATCGCTAGAACTGTAATAATTATACTTATTACTTATATTATTATCAATATAACATGCATTATTACCCATATTATGCAGTTATTATCGATAGAACTGTAATAAAGATACATATTACTTTTACTATTATCAATATAACATGCACTATTAGCCATATTTTACTATTATTATCGCTAGAACTATAATAATTATACTTATTACTCCCGATATTATCAATATAACATGCCTTATTACCCATATAATGCAGTTATTATCGCTAGAACTGTAATAATTATACTTATTACTTATATTATTAGCAATATAACATGCATTATTACCCACATAATGCAGTTATTATCGCTAGAACTGTAATAATTATACTTATTACTTATATTATTATCAATATAACATGCATTATTACCCATATTATGCAGTTATTATCGCAAGAACTATAATGAATATACTTATTACTCCCAATATTATCAATATAACATGCATTATTACCCATATAATGCAGTTATTATCTCTAGAACTGTAATAATTATACTTATTACTAATAATATTATCAATGTAACATGCATTATTACCCATATAATGGAGTTATTATCGCTAGAACTGTAATAATTATACTTATTACTTATATTATTATCAATATAACATGCATTATTACCCATATAATGGAGTTATTATCGCTAGAACTATAATAAATATACGTATTACTTTTATTATCATCAATATAACATGCATTATTACCCATATTATGCAGTTATTATCGCTAGAACTATAATAAATATACTTATTACTCCCAATATTATCAATATAACATGCATTATTACCCATATAATGCAGTTATCATCGCTAGAACTGTAATAATTATACTTACTACTTATATTATTAGCAGTATAACGTGCATTATTACCCATATAACGCATTTATTATCTCTAGAACTGTAATAATTATACTTATTACTCCCGATATTATCAATATAACATGCCTTATTACGCATATAATGCAATTATTATCGCTAGAACTGTAATAATTATAGTTATTACTTATATTATTAGCAATATAACGTGCATTATTACCTATATAATGCAGTTATTATCGCTAGAACTGTAATAATTATACTTATTACTTATATTATTAGCAATATAACGTGCATTGTTACCTATATAATGCAGTTATTATCGCTTGAACTGTAATAATTATACTTATTACTTATATTATTATCAATATAACATGCATTATTACCCATATAATGGAGTTATTATCGCTAGAACTGTAAAAAATATACGTATTACTTTTATTATCATCAATATAACATGCATTATTACCCATATTATGCAGTTATTATCGATAGAACTATAATAAATATACGTATTACTTTTATTATCATCAATATAACATGCATTATTACCCATATTATGCAGTTATTATCGATAGAACTGTAATAATTATACTCATTACTTATATTATTAGCAATATAACGTGCATTATTACCCATATTATGCAGTTATTATCGCTAGAACTATAATAAATATACTTATTACTCCCAATATTATCAATATAACATGCATTATTACCCATATAATGCAGTTATCATCGCTAGAACTGTAATAATTATACTTACTACTTATATTATTAGCAGTATAACGTGCATTGTTACCCATATAACGCAGTTATTATCTCTAGAACTGTAATAATTATACTTATTACTTATATTATTATCAATATAACATGCATTATTACCCATATAATGGAGTTATTATCGCTAGAACTGTAATAATTATACTAATTACTTATATTATTATCAATATAACATGCATTATTACCCATATAATGCAGTTATTATCGACAGAAGTATAATAAATATACTTATTACTTTTATTATTATCAATATAACAGGTACTATTAGCCATATTTTACTATTATTATCGCTAGAACTATAATAATTATACTTATTACTCCCGATATTATCAATATAACATGCCTTATTACGCATATAATGCAATTATTATCGCTAGAACTGTAATAATTATACTTATTACTTATATTATTAGCAATATAACGTGCATTATTACCCATATAATGCAGTTATTATCTCTAGAACTGTAATAATTATACTTATTACTTATATTATTATTAATATAACAGGCACTATTAGCTATATTTTACTATTGTTATCGCTAGAACTATAATAATTACACTTATTACGCCCCATATTATCAATATAACATGCATTATTACCCATATAATGCAGTTATTATCCCTAGAACTGTAATAAATATACTTACTACTTTCATTATCATCAATATAACATGCATTATTACCCATATTATGCAGTTATTATCGATAGAACTGTAATAAATATACTTAGTACTTTTATTATTATCAATATAACATGCATTATTACCCATATTATGCAGTTATTATCGGTAGAACTGTAATAAATATACTTATTACTTTTATTATTATAAATATAACATGCACTATTTGCCATGTTTTACTATTATTATCCCTAGAACTATAATAATTATACTTATTACTCCCGATATTATCAATACAACATGCATTATTACCCATATAATGCAGTTATTATCGCTAGAACTGTAATAATTATACTTATTACTTATATTATTAGCAATATAACGTGCATTATTACCCATATAATGCAGTTATTATCGCTAGAACTGTAATAATTATACTTATTACTTATATTATTAGCAATATAACATGCATTATTACCCATATAATGCAGTTATTATCGCTAGAACTGTAATAATTATACTTATTACTTATATTATTATCAATATAACATGCATTATTACCCATATAATGGAGTTATTATCGCTAGAACTGTAATAAATATACTTACTACTTTTATTATCATCAATATAACATGCAGTATTACCCCTATTATGCAGTTATTATCGATAGAACTATAATAAATATACGTATTACTTTTATTATCATCAACATAACATGCATTATTATCCATATAATGCAGTTATTATCGCTAGAACTGTAATAAATATACTTATTACTTCCAATATTATCAATATAACATGCATTATTACCCATATAATGCAGTTATTATCGCTAGAACTGTATTAATTATACTAATTACATATATTATTATCAATATAACATGCATTATTACCCATATAATGCAGTTATTATCGACAGAAGTATAATAAATATACTTATTACTTTTATTATTATCAATATAACAGGCACTATTAGCCATATTTTACTATTATTATCGCTAGAACTATAATAATTATACTTATTACTCCCGATATTATCAATATAACATGCCTTATTACGCATATAATGCAATTATTATCGCTAGAACTGTAATAATTATACTTATTACTTATATTATTAGCAATATAACGTGCATTATTACCCATATAATGCAGTTATTATCGCTAGAACTGTAATAAATATACTTATTACTTCCAATATTATCAATATAACATGCATTATTACGCATATAATGCAGTTATTATCGCTAGAACTGTAATAATTATACTTATTACTGATATTATTAGCAATATAACGTGCATTATTACCCATATAATGCAGTTATTATCGCTAGAACTGTAATAATTATACTTATTACTTATATTATTAGCAATATAACGTGCATTATTACCCATATTATGCAGTTATTATCGGTAGAACTGTAATAAATATACTTATTACTTTTATTATTATAAATATAACATGCACTATTTGCCATGTTTTACTATTATTATCCCTAGAACTATAATAATTATACTTATTACTCCCGATATTATCAATACAACATGCATTATTACCCATATAATGCAGTTATTATCGCTAGAACTGTAATAATTATACTTATTACTTATATTATTAGCAATATAACGTGCATTATTACCCATGTAATGCAGTTATTATCCCTAGAACTGTAATAATTTTACTTATTACTTATATTATTATCAATATAACATGCATTATTACCCATATTATGCAGTTATCATCGATAGAACTATAATAAATATACGTATTACTTTTATTATCATCAACATAACATGCATTATTACCCATATAATGCAGTTATTATCGCTAGAACTGTAATAATTATACTTATTACTTATATTATTATCAATATAACATGCATTATTACCCATATAATGGAGTTATTATCGCTAGAACTGTAATAAATATACGTATTACTTTTATTATCATCAATATAACATGCATTATTACCCATATTATGCAGTTATTATCGATAGAACTATAATAAATATACGTATTACTTTTATTATCATCAATATAACATGCATTATTACCCATATTATGCAGTTATTATCGAGAGATCTGAAATAAAGATACTTATTACTTTTACTATTATCAATATAACATGCACTATTAGCCATATTTTACTATTATTATCGCTAGAACTATAATAATTATACTTATTACTCCCGATATTATCAATATAACATGCCTTATTACGCATATAATGCAATTATTATCGCTAGAACTGTAATAATTATACTTATTACTTATATTATTAGCAATATAACGTGCATTATTACCTATATAATGCAGTTATTATCGCTAGAACTGTAATAATTATACTTATTACTTATATTATTATCAATATAACATGCATTATTACCCATATTATGCAGTTATTATCGATAGAACTGTAATAAAGGTACATATTACTTTTACTATTATCAATATAACATGCACTATTAGCCATATTTTACTATTATTATCGCTAGAACTATAATAATTATACTTATTACTCCCGATATTATCAATATAACATGCCTTATTACCCATATAATGCAGTTATTATCGCTAGAACTGTAATAATTATACTTATTACTTATATTATTAGCAATATAACATGCATTATTACCCACATAATGCAGTTATTATCGCTAGAACTGTAATAATTATACTTATTACTTATATTATTATCAATATAACATGCATTATTACCCATATTATGCAGTTATTATCGCTAGAACTATAATAAATATACTTATTACTCCCAATATTATCAATATAACATGCATTATTACCCACATAATGCAGTTATTATCGCTAGAACTGTAATAATTATACTTATTACTTATATTATTATCAATATAACATGCATTATTACCCATATTATGCAGTTATTATCGCAAGAACTATAATGAATATACTTATTACTCCCAATATTATCAATATAACATGCATTATTACCCATATAATGCAGTTATTATCTCTAGAACTGTAATAATTATACTTATTACTAATAATATTATCAATGTAACATGCATTATTACCCATATAATGGAGTTATTATCGCTAGAACTGTAATAATTATACTTATTACTTATATTATTATCAATATAACATGCATTATTACCCATATAATGGAGTTATTATCGCTAGAACTATAATAAATATACGTATTACTTTTATTATCATCAATATAACATGCATTATTACCCATATTATGCAGTTATTATCGCTAGAACTATAATAAATATACTTATTACTCCCAATATTATCAATATAACATGCATTATTACCCATATAATGCAGTTATCATCGCTAGAACTGTAATAATTATACTTACTACTTATATTATTAGCAGTATAACGTGCATTATTACCCATATAACGCATTTATTATCTCTAGAACTGTAATAATTATACTTATTACTCCCGATATTATCAATATAACATGCCTTATTACGCATATAATGCAATTATTATCGCTAGAACTGTAATAATTATAGTTATTACTTATATTATTAGCAATATAACGTGCATTATTACCTATATAATGCAGTTATTATCGCTAGAACTGTAATAATTATACTTATTACTTATATTATTATCAATATAACATGCATTATTACCCATATAATGGAGTTATTATCGCTAGAACTGTAATAAATATACGTATTACTTTTATTATCATCAATATAACATGCATTATTACCCATATTATGCAGTTATTATCGATAGAACTATAATAAATATACGTATTACTTTTATTATCATCAATATAACATGCAGTATTACCCATATTATGCAGTTATTATCGATAGAACTATAATAAATATACTTAGTACTTTTATAATTATCAATATAACGTGCATTATTACCCATATTATGCAGTTATTATCGGTAGAACTGTAATAAATATACTTATTACTTTTATTATTATAAATATAACATGCACTATTTGCCATGTTTTACTATTATTATCCCTAGAACTATAATAATTATACTTATTACTCCCGATATTATCAATACAACATGCATTATTACCCATATAATGCAGTTATTATCGCTAGAACTGTAATAATTATACTTATTACTTATATTATTAGCAATATAACGTGCATTATTACCCATATAATGCAGTTATTATCGCTAGAACTGTAATAAATATACTTATTACTTCCAATATTATCAATATAACATGCATTATTACCCATATAATGCAGTTATTATCGCTAGAACTGTAATAATTATACTTATTACTTATATTATTAGCAATATAACGTGCATTGTTACCTATATAATGCAGTTATTATCGCTTGAACTGTAATAATTATACTTATTACTTATATTATTATCAATATAACATGCATTATTACCCATATAATGGAGTTATTATCGCTAGAACTGTAAAAAATATACGTATTACTTTTATTATCATCAATATAACATGCATTATTACCCATATTATGCAGTTATTATCGATAGAACTATAATAAATATACGTATTACTTTTATTATCATCAATATAACATGCATTATTACCCATATTATGCAGTTATTATCGATAGAACTGTAATAATTATACTCATTACTTATATTATTAGCAATATAACGTGCATTATTACCCATATTATGCAGTTATTATCGCTAGAACTATAATAAATATACTTATTACTCCCAATATTATCAATATAACATGCATTATTACCCATATAATGCAGTTATCATCGCTAGAACTGTAATAATTATACTTACTACTTATATTATTAGCAGTATAACGTGCATTGTTACCCATATAACGCAGTTATTATCTCTAGAACTGTAATAATTATACTTATTACTTATATTATTATCAATATAACATGCATTATTACCCATATAATGGAGTTATTATCGCTAGAACTGTAATAATTATACTAATTACTTATATTATTATCAATATAACATGCATTATTACCCATATAATGCAGTTATTATCGACAGAAGTATAATAAATATACTTATTACTTTTATTATTATCAATATAACAGGTACTATTAGCCATATTTTACTATTATTATCGCTAGAACTATAATAATTATACTTATTACTCCCGATATTATCAATATAACATGCCTTATTACGCATATAATGCAATTATTATCGCTAGAACTGTAATAATTATACTTATTACTTATATTATTAGCAATATAACGTGCATTATTACCTATATAATGCAGTTATTATCGCTAGAACTGTAATAATTATACTTATTACTTATATTATTATCAATATAACATGCATTATTACCCATATAATGGAGTTATTATCGCTAGAACTGTAATAAATATACGTATTACTTTTATTATCATCAATATAACATGCATTATTACCCATATTATGCAGTTATTATCGATAGAACTATAATAAATATACGTATTACTTTTATTATCATCAATATAACATGCAGTATTACCCATATTATGCAGTTATTATCGATAGAACTATAATAAATATACTTAGTACTTTTATTATTATCAATATAACATGCATTATTACCCATATTATGCAGTTATTATCGGTAGAACTGTAATAAATATACTTATTACTTTTATTATTATAAATATAACATGCACTATTTGCCATGTTTTACTATTATTATCCCTAGAACTATAATAATTATACTTATTACTCCCGATATTATCAATACAACATGCATTATTACCCATATAATGCAGTTATTATCGCTAGAACTGTAATAATTATACTTATTACTTATATTATTAGCAATATAACGTGCATTATTACCCATATAATGCAGTTATTATCGCTAGAACTGTAATAAATATACTTATTACTTCCAATATTATCAATATAACATGCTTTATTACCCATATAATGCAGTTATTATCGCTAGAACTGTAATAATTATACTTATTACTTATATTATTAGCAATATAACGTGCATTATTACCCATATAATGCAGTTATTATCTCTAGAACTGTAATAATTATACTTATTACTTATATTATTATTAATATAACAGGCACTATTAGCTATATTTTACTATTGTTATCGCTAGAACTATAATAATTACACTTATTACGCCCCATATTATCAATATAACATGCATTATTACCCATATAATGCAGTTATTATCCCTAGAACTGTAATAAATATACTTACTACTTTCATTATCATCAATATAACATGCATTATTACCCATATTATGCAGTTATTATCGATAGAACTGTAATAAATATACTTAGTACTTTTATTATTATCAATATAACATGCATTATTACCCATATTATGCAGTTATTATCGGTAGAACTGTAATAAATATACTTATTACTTTTATTATTATAAATATAACATGCACTATTTGCCATGTTTTACTATTATTATCCCTAGAACTATAATAATTATACTTATTACTCCCGATATTATCAATACAACATGCATTATTACCCATATAATGCAGTTATTATCGCTAGAACTGTAATAATTATACTTATTACTTATATTATTAGCAATATAACGTGCATTATTACCCATATAATGCAGTTATTATCGCTAGAACTGTAATAATTATACTTATTACTTATATTATTAGCAATATAACATGCATTATTACCCATATAATGCAGTTATTATCGCTAGAACTGTAATAATTATACTTATTACTTATATTATTATCAATATAACATGCATTATTACCCATATAATGGAGTTATTATCGCTAGAACTGTAATAAATATACTTACTACTTTTATTATCATCAATATAACATGCAGTATTACCCCTATTATGCAGTTATTATCGATACAACTATAATAAATATACGTATTACTTTTATTATCATCAACATAACATGCATTATTATCCATATAATGCAGTTATTATCGCTAGAACTGTAATAAATATACTTATTACTTCCAATATTATCAATATAACATGCATTATTACCCATATAATGCAGTTATTATCGCTAGAACTGTAATAATTATACTAATTACATATATTATTATCAATATAACATGCATTATTACCCATATAATGCAGTTATTATCGACAGAAGTATAATAAATATACTTATTACTTTTATTATTATCAATATAACAGGCACTATTAGCCATATTTTACTATTATTATCGCTAGAACTATAATAATTATACTTATTACTCCCGATATTATCAATATAACATGCCTTATTACGCATATAATGCAATTATTATCGCTAGAACGGTAATAATTATACTTATTACTTATATTATTAGCAATATAACGTGCATTATTACCCATATAATGCAGTTATTATCGCTAGAACTGTAATAAATATACTTATTACTTCCAATATTATCAATATAACATGCATTATTACGCATATAATGCAGTTATTATCGCTAGAACTGTAATAATTATACTTATTACTGATATTATTAGCAATATAACGTGCATTATTACCCATATAATGCAGTTATTATCGCTAGAACTGTAATAATTATACTTATTACTTATATTATTAGCAATATAACGTGCATTATTACCCATATTATGCAGTTATTATCGGTAGAACTGTAATAAATATACTTATTACTTTTATTATTATAAATATAACATGCACTATTTGCCATGTTTTACTATTATTATCCCTAGAACTATAATAATTATACTTATTACTCCCGATATTATCAATACAACATGCATTATTACCCATATAATGCAGTTATTATCGCTAGAACTGTAATAATTATACTTATTACTTATATTATTAGCAATATAACGTGCATTATTACCCATATAATGCAGTTATTATCGCTAGAACTGTAATAATTATACTTATTACTTATATTATTAGTAATATCACGTGCATTATTACCCATATAATGCAGTTATTATCGGTAGAACTGTAATAATTATACTTATTACTTATATTATTAGCAATATAACATGCATTATTACCCATATAATGCACTTATTATCGCTAGAACTGTAATAATTATACTTATTACTTATATTATTATCAATATAACATGCATTATTACCCATATAATGGAGTTATTATCGCTAGAACTGTCATAAATATACGTATTACTTTTATTATCATCAATATAACATGCATTATTACCCATATTATGCAGTTATCATCGATAGAACTATAATAAATATACGTATTACTTTTATTATCATCAACATAACATGCATTATTATCCATATAATGCAGTTATTATCGCTAGAACTGTAATAATTATACTTATTACATATGCTATTAGCAATATAACGTGCATTATTACCCATATAATGCAGTTATTATAGCCAGAACTGTAATAATTATACTCACTACTTATATTATTCTCAATATAACATGCATTATTACCCATATTATGCAGTTATTATAGCTAGAACTATAATAAATATACGTATTACTTTTATTATCATCAATATAACATGCATTATTACGCATATTGTGCAGTTATTGTCGATAGAACTGTAATAAAGATACTTATTACTTTTACTATTATCAATATAACATGCACTATTAGCCATATTTTACTATTATTATCGCTAGAACTATAATAATTATACTTATAACTCCCGATATTATCAATATAACATGCATTATTACCCATATAATGCAATTATTATCGCTAGAACTGTAATAATTATACTTATTACTTATATTATTAGCAATATAACGTGCATTGTTACCCATGTAGTGCACTTATTATCGCTAGAACTGTAATAATTATACTTATTACTTATATTATTATCAATATAACATGCATTACTACCCATATAATGGAGTTATTATCGCTAGAACTGTAATAAATATACGTATTACTTTTATTATCATCAATATAACATGCATTATTACCCATATTATGCAGTTATTATCGATAGAACTGTAATAAATATACTTATAACTTTTATTATTATCAATATAACATGCACTAATAGCCATATTTTACTATTATTATCGCTAGAACTATAATAATTATACTTATTACTCCCGATATTATCAATATAACATGCCTTATTACGCATATAATGCAGTTATTATCGCTAGAACTGTAATAAATATACTTACTACTTTCATTATCATCAATATAACATGCATTATTACCCATATTATGCAGTTATTATCGATAGAACTGTAATAAATATACTTAGTACTTTTATTATTATCAATATAACATGCATTATTACCCATATTATGCAGTTATTATCGATAGAACTGTAATAATTATACTCATTACTTATATTATTAGCAACATAACGTGCATTATTACCCATATTATGCAGTTATTATCGCTAGAACTATAATAAATATACTTATTACTCCCAATATCATCAATATAACATGCATTATTGCCCATATAATGCAGTTATCATCGCTAGAACTGTAATAATTATACTTACTACTTATATTATTAGCAATATAACGTGCATTATTACCCATATAACGCAGTTATTATCTCTAGAACTGTAATAATTATACTTATTACTCCCGATATTATCAATATAACATGCCTTATTACGCATATAATGCAATTATTATCGCTGGAACTGTAATAATTATAGTTATTACTTATATTATTAGCAATATAACGTGCATTATTACCTATATAATGCAGTTATTATCGCTAGAACTGTAATAATTATACTTATTACTTATATTATTAGCAATATAACGTGCATTATTACCCATATAATGCAGTTATTATCGCTAGAACTGTAATAATTATACTTATTACTTATATTATTAGCAATATAACATGCATTATTACCCATATAATGGAGTTATTATCGCTAGAGCTGTAATAAATATACTTATTACTTTTATTATCATCAATATAACATGCATTATTACCCATATTATGCAGTTATTATCGATAGAACTGTAATAAATATACGTATTACTTTTATTATCATCAATATAACATGCATTATTACCCATATTATGCAGTTATTATCGATAGAACTATAATAAATATACTTATTACTCCCAATATTATCAATATAACATGCATTATTACCCATATAATGCAGTTATTATCTCTAGAACTGTAATAATTATACTTATTACTAATAATATTATCAATGTAACATGCATTATTGCCCATATAATGGAGTTATTATCGCTAGAACTGTAATAATTATACTTATTACTTATATTATTAGCAATATAACGTGCATTATTACCCATATAATGCAGTTATTATCGCTAGAACTGTAATAAATATACTTATTACTTCCAATATTATCAATATAACATGCATTATTACCCATATAATGCAGTTATTATCGCTAGAACTGTAATAATTATACTTTCTACTTATATTATTAGCAATATAACGTGCATTATTACCCATATAATGCAGTTGTTATCCCTAGAACTGTAATAATTTTACTTATTACTTATATTATTATCAATATAACATGCATTATTACCCATATTATGCAGTTATCATCGATAGAACTATAATAAATATACGTATTACTTTTATTATCATCAACATAACATGCATTATTACCCATATAATGCAGTTATTATCGCTAGAAATGTAATAATTATACTTATTACATATGCTATTAGCAATATAACGTGCATTATTACCCATATAATGCAGTTATTATAGCCAGAACTGTAATAATTATACTCACTACTTATATTATTCTCAATATAACATGCATTATTACCCATATTATGCAGTTATTATAGCTAGAACTATAATAAATATACGTATTACTTTTATTATCATCAATATAACATGCATTATTACCCATATTGTGCAGTTATTGTCGATAGAACTGTAATAAAGATACTTATTACTTTTACTATTATCAATATAACATGCACTATTAGCCATATTTTACTATTATTATCGCTAGAACTATAATAATTATACTTATTACTCCAGATATTATCAATATAACATGCATTATTACCCATATAATGCAATTATTATCGCTAGAACTGTAATAATTATACTTATTACTTATATTATTAGCAATATAACGTGCATTGTTACCCATGTAGTGCACTTATTGTCGCTAGAACTGTAATAATTATACTTATTACTTATATTATTATCAATATAACAGGCACTATTAGCCATATTTTACTATTATTATCGCTAGAACTATAATAATTATACTTATTACTCCCGATATTATCAATATAACATGCCTTATTACGCATATAATGCAATTATTATCGCTAGAACTGTAATAATTATACTTATTACTTATATTATTAGCAATATAACGTGCATTGTTACCCATGTAGTGCACTTATTATCGCTAGAACTGTAATAAATATACGTATTACTCCCAATATTATCAATATAACATGCATTATTACCCATATAATGCAGTTATTATCGCTAGAACTGTAATAATTATAGTTACTACTTATATTATTAGCAGTATAACGTGCATTATTACCCATATAATGCAGTTATTATCTCTAGAACTGTAATAATTATACTTATTACTTATATTATTATCAATATAACATGCATTATTACCCATATAATGGAGTTGTTATCGCTAGAACTGTAATAATTATACTTATTACTTATATTATTATCAATATAACATGCATTATTACCCATATAATGCAGTTATTATCGACAGAAGTATAATAAATATACTTATTACTTTTATTATTATCAATATAACAGGCACTATTAGCTATATTTTACTATTATTATCGCTAGAACTATAATAATTATACTTATTACTCCCGATATTATCAATATAACATGCCTTATTACGCATATAATGCAATTATTATCGCTAGAACTGTAATAATTATACTTATTACTTATATTATTAGCAATATAACGTGCATTATTACCCATATAATGCAGTTATTATCGCTAGAACTGTAATAATTATACTTATTACTTATATTATTATCCATATAACATGCATTATTACCCATATAATGGAGTTATTATCGCTAGAACTGTAATAATTATACTTATTACTTATATTATTATCAATATAACATGCATTATTACCCATATTATGCAGTTATTATCGCTAGAACTATAATAAATATACTTATTACTCCCAATATTATCAATATAACATGCATTATTACCCATATAATGCAGTTATCATCGCTAGAACTGTAATAATTATACTTACTACTTATATTATTTGCCGTATAACGTGCATTATTACCCATATAACGCAGTTATTATCTCCAGAACTGTAATAATTATACTTATTACTTATATTATTATCAATATAACATGCATTATTACCCATATAATGGAGTTATTATCGCTACAACTGTAATAATTATACTAATTACTTATATAATTATCAATATAACATGCATTATTACCCATATAATGCAGTTATTATCGACAGAAGTATAATAAATATACTTATTACTTTTATTATTATCAATATAACAGGCACTATTAGCCATATTTTACTATTATTATCGCTAGAACTATAATAATTATACTTATTACTCCTGATATTATCAATATAACATGCCTTATTACGCATATAATGCAATTATTATCGCTAGAACTGTAATAATTATACTGATTACTTATATTATTAGCAATATAACGTGCATTATTTCCTATATAATGCAGTTATTATCGCTAGAACTGTAATAATTATACTTATTACTTATATTATTATCAATATAGCATGCATTATTACCCATATAATGGAGTTATTATCGCAAGAACTATAATGAATATACTTATTACTCCCAATATTATCAATATAACATGCATTATTACCCATATAATGCAGTTATTATCTCTAGAACTGTAATAATTATACTTATTACTAATATTATTATCAATGCGACATGCATTATTACCCATATAATGGAGTTATTATAGCTAGAACTGTAATAATTATACTTATTACTTATATTATTATCAATATAACATGCATTATTACCCACATAATGGAGTTATTATCGCTAGAACTGTAATAATTATACTTATTACTTATATTATTATCAATATAACATGCATTATTACCCATATAATGCAGTTATTATCGCTAGAACTGTAATAATTATACTTATCACTTATATTATTAGCAATATAACGTGCATTATTACCCATATAATGCAGTTTATATCGCTGGAACTGTAATAATTATACTTATTACTTATATTATTATCAATATAACATGCATTATTACCCATATTATGCAGTTATTATCGCTAGAACTATAATAAATATACTTATTACTCCCAATATTATCAATATAACATGCATAATTACCCATATAATGCAGTTATTATCGCTAGAACTGTAATAATTATACTTTTTACTTGTATTATTAGCAATATAACGTGCATTATTACCCATATAATGCAGTTATTATCTCTAGAACTGTAATAATTATACTCATTACTAATATTATTATCAATATAACATGCATTATTACCCATACAATGGAGTTATTATCGCTAGAACTGTAATAATTATACTTATTACTTATATTATTATCAATATAACATGCATTATTACCCATATAATGCAGTTATTATCGACAGAAGTATAATAAATATACTTATTACATTTATTATTATCAATATAACAGGCACTATTAGCTATATTTTACTATTATTATCGCTAGAACTATAATAATTATACTTATTACTCCCGATATTATCAATATAACATGCCTTATTACGCATATAATGCAATTATTATCGCTAGAACTGTAATAATTATACTTATTACTTATATTATTAGCAATATAACGTGCATTATTACCCATATAATGCAGTTATTATCGCTAGAACTGTAATAATTATACTTATTACTTATATTATTATCAATATAACATGCATTATTACCCATATAATGGAGTTATTATCGCTAGAACTGTAATAAATATACGTATTACTTTTATTATCATCAATATAACATGCATTATTACCCATATTATGCAGTTATTATCGAGAGATCTGAAATAAAGATACTTATTACTTTTATTATTATCAATATAACAGGCACTATTAGCCATATTTTACTATTATTATCGCTAGAACTATAATAATTATACTTATTACTCCTGATATTATCAATATAACATGCCTTATTACGCATATAATGCAATTATTATCGCTAGAACTGTAATAATTATACTGATTACTTATATAATTAGCAATATAACGTGCATTATTTCCTATATAATGCAGTTATTATCGCTAGAACTGTAATAATTATACTTATTACTTATATTATTATCAATATAGCATGCATTATTACCCATATAATGGAGTTATTATCGCAAGAACTATAATGAATATACTTATTACTCCCAATATTATCAATATAACATGCATTATTAGCCATATAATGCAGTTATTATCTCTAGAACTGTAATAATTATACTTATTACTAATATTATTATCAATGCGACATGCATTATTACCCATATAATGGAGTTATTATAGCTAGAACTGTAATAATTATACTTATTACTTATATTATTATCAATATAACATGCATTATTACCCACATAATGGAGTTATTATCGCTAGAACTGTAATAATTATACTTATTACTTATATTATTATCAATATAACATGCATTATTACCCATATAATGCAGTTATTATCGCTAGAACTGTAATAATTATACTTATCACTTATATTATTAGCAATATAACGTGCATTATTACCCATATAATGCAGTTTATATCGCTGGAACTGTAATAATTATACTTATTACTTATATTATTATCAATATAACATGCATTATTACCCATATTATGCAGTTATTATCGCTAGAACTATAATAAATATACTTATTACTCCCAATATTATCAATATAACATGCATAATTACCCATATAATGCAGTTATTATCGCTAGAACTGTAATAATTATACTTTTTACTTGTATTATTAGCAATATAACGTGCATTATTACCCATATAATGCAGTTATTATCTCTAGAACTGTAATAACTATACTCATTACTAATATTATTATCAATATAACATGCATTATTACCCATACAATGGAGTTATTATCGCTAGAACTGTAATAATTATACTTATTACTTATATTATTATCAATATAACATGCATTATTACCCATATAATGCAGTTATTATCGACAGAAGTATAATAAATATACTTATTACATTTATTATTATCAATATAACAGGCACTATTAGCTATATTTTACTATTATTATCGCTAGAACTATAATAATTATACTTATTACTCCCGATATTATCAATATAACATGCCTTATTACGCATATAATGCAATTATTATCGCTAGAACTGTAATAATTATACTTATTACTTATATTATTAGCAATATAACGTGCATTATTACCCATATAATGCAGTTATTATCGCTAGAACTGTAATAATTATACTTATTACTTATATTATTATCAATATAACATGCATTATTACCCATATAATGGAGTTATTATCGCTAGAACTGTAATAAATATACGTATTACTTTTATTATCATCAATATAACATGCATTATTACCCATATTATGCAGTTATTATCGAGAGATCTGAAATAAAGATACTTATTACTTTTACTATTATCAATATAACATGCACTATTAGCCATATTTTACTATTATTATCGCTAGAACTATAATAATTATACTTATTTCTCCCGATATTATCAATATAACATGCCTTATTACGCATATAATGCAATTATTATCGCTAGAACTGTAATAATTATACTTATTACTTATATTATTATCAATATAACATGCATTATTACCCATATAATGGAGTTATTATCGCTAGAACTGTAATAATCATACTTATTACTTATATTATTATCAATATAACATGCATTATTACCCATATAATACAGTTATTATCGCTAGAACTGTAATAATTATACTTATCACTTATATTATTAGCAATATAACGTGCATTATTACCCATATAATGCAGTTATTATCGCTGGAACTGTAATAATTATACTTATTACTTATATTATTATCAATATAACATGCATTATTACCCATATTATGCAGTTATTATCGCTAGAACTATAATAAATATACTTATTACTCCCAATATTATCAATATAACATGCATAATTACCCATATAATGCAGTTATTATCGCTAGAACTGTAATAATTATACTTATTACTTGTATTATTAGCAATATAACGTGCATTATTACCCATATAATGCAGTTATTATCTCTAGAACTGTAATAATTATACTCATTACTAATATTATTATCAATATAACATGCATTATTACCCATACAATGGAGTTATTATCGCTAGAACTGTAATAATTATACTTATTACTTATATTATTATCAATATAACATGCATTATTACCCATATAATGCAGTTATTATCGACAGAAGTATAATAAATATACTTATTACATTTATTATTATCAATATAACAGGCACTATTAGCTATATTTTACTATTATTATCGCTAGAACTATTAAAATTATACTTATTACTCCCGATATTATCAATATAACATGCCTTATTACGCATATAATGCAATTATTATCGCTAGAACTGTAATAATTATACTTATTACTTATATTATTATCAATATAACATGCATTATTACCCATATTATGCAGTTATTATCGATAGAACTGTAATAAAGATACATATTACTTTTACTATTATCAATATAACATGCACTATTACCCATATTTTACTATTATTATCGCTAGAACTATAATAATTATACTTATTACTCCCGATATTATCAATATAACATGCCTTATTACCCATATAACGCAGTTATTATCGCTAGAACTGTAATAATTATACTTATTACTTATATTATTAGCAATATAACATGCATTATTACCCACACAATGCAGTTATTATCGCTAGAACTGTAATAATTATACTTATTACTTATATTATTATCAATATAGCATGCACTATTTGCCATATTTTACTATTATTATCGCTAGAACTATAATAAATATACTTATTACTCCCGATATTATCAATACAACATGCATTATTACCCATATAATGCAGTTATTATCGCTAGAACTGTAATAATTATACTTATTACTTATATTATTATCAGTATA
Source organism: Megachile leachella (assembly GCA_963576845.1). Classification (NCBI taxonomy): domain Eukaryota; kingdom Metazoa; phylum Arthropoda; class Insecta; order Hymenoptera; family Megachilidae; genus Megachile; species Megachile leachella. The sequence continues at coordinate 215,474 of CAUYWW010000251.1, read as the reverse complement.
ACATGCATTATTACCCATATAATGCAATTATTATCGCTAGAACTGTAATAATTATACTTATTACTTATATTATTATCAATATAGCATGCATTATTACCCATATAATGGAGTTATTATCGCAAGAACTATAATGAATATACTTATTACTCCCAATATTATCAATATAACATGCATTATTACCCATATAATGCAGTTATTATCTCTAGAACTGTAATAATTATACTTATTACTAATATTATTATCAATGTAACATGCATTATTACCCATATAATGGAGTTATTATCGCTAGAACTGTTATAATTATACTTATTACTTATATTGTTATCAATATAACATGCATTATTACCCATATAATGCAGTTATTATCGACAGAAGTATAATAAATATACTTATTACTTTTATTATTATCAATATAACAGGCACTATTAGCTATATTTTACTATTATTATCGCTAGAACCATAATAATTATACTTATTACTCCCGATATTATCAATATAACATGCCTTATTACGCATATAATGCAATTATTATCGCTAGAACTGTAATAATTATACTTATTACTTATATTATTAGCAATATAACGTGCATTATTACCCATATAATGCAGTTATTATCGCTAGAACTGTAATAATTATACTTATTACTCCCAATATTATCAATATAACATGCATTATTACCCATATAATGCAGTTATCATCGCTAGAACTGTAATAATTATACTTACTACTTATATTATTTGCAGTATAACGTGCATTATTACCCATATAACGCAGTTATTATCTCTAGAACTGTAATAATTATACTCATTACTTATATTATTATCAATATAACATGCATTATTACCCATATAATGGAGTTATTATCGCTACAACTGTAATAATTATACTAATTACTTATATAATTATCAATATAACATGCATTATTACCCATATAATGCAGTTATTATCGACAGAAGTATAATAAATATACTTATTACTTTTATTATTATCAATATAACAGGCACTATTAGCCATATTTTACTATTATTATCGCTAGAACTATAATAATTATACTTATTACTCCTGATATTATCAATATAACATGCCTTATTACGCATATAATGCAATTATTATCGCTAGAACTGTAATAATTATACTGATTACTTATATTATTAGCAATATAACGTGCATTATTTCCTATATAATGCAGTTATTATCGCTAGAACTGTAATAATTATACTTATAACTTATATTATTATCAATATAGCATGCATTATTACCCATATAATGGAGTTATTATCGCAAGAACTATAATGAATATACTTATTACTCCCAATATTATCAATATAACATGCATTATTACCCATATAATGCAGTTATTATCTCTAGAACTGTAATAATTATACTTATTACTAATATTATTATCAATGCGACATGCATTATTACCCATATAATGGAGTTATTATAGCTAGAACTGTAATAATTATACTTATTACTTATATTATTATCAATATAACATGCATTATTACCCACATAATGGAGTTATTATCGCTAGAACTGTAATAATTATACTTATTACTTATATTATTATCAATATAACATGCATTATTACCCATATAATGCAGTTATTATCGCTAGAACTGTAATAATTATACTTATCACTTATATTATTAGCAATATAACGTGCATTATTACCCATATAATGCAGTTTATATCGCTGGAACTGTAATAATTATACTTATTACTTATATTATTATCAATATAACATGCATTATTACCCATATTATGCAGTTATTATCGCTAGAACTATAATAAATATACTTATTACTCCCAATATTATCAATATAACATGCATAATTACCCATATAATGCAGTTATTATCGCTAGAACTGTAATAATTATACTTTTTACTTGTATTATTAGCAATATAACGTGCATTATTACCCATATAATGCAGTTATTATCTCTAGAACTGTAATAATTATACTCATTACTAATATTATTATCAATATAACATGCATTATTACCCATACAATGGAGTTATTATCGCTAGAACTGTAATAATTATACTTATTACTTATATTATTATCAATATAACATGCATTATTACCCATATAATGCAGTTATTATCGACAGAAGTATAATAAATATACTTATTACATTTATTATTATCAATATAACAGGCACTATTAGCTATATTTTACTATTATTATCGCTAGAACTATAATAATTATACTTATTACTCCCGATATTATCAATATAACATGCCTTATTACGCATATAATGCAATTATTATCGCTAGAACTGTAATAATTATACTTATTACTTATATTATTAGCAATATAACGTGCATTATTACCCATATAATGCAGTTATTATCGCTAGAACTGTAATAATTATACTTATTACTTATATTATTATCAATATAACATGCATTATTACCCATATAATGGAGTTATTATCGCTAGAACTGTAATAAATATACGTATTACTTTTATTATCATCAATATAACATGCATTATTACCCATATTATGCAGTTATTATCGAGAGATCTGAAATAAAGATACTTATTACTTTTACTATTATCAATATAACATGCACTATTAGCCATATTTTACTATTATTATCGCTAGAACTATAATAATTATACTTATTTCTCCCGATATTATCAATATAACATGCCTTATTACGCATATAATGCAATTATTATCGCTAGAACTGTAATAATTATACTTATTACTTATATTATTATCAATATAACATGCATTATTACCCATATAATGGAGTTATTATCGCTAGAACTGTAATAATCATACTTATTACTTATATTATTATCAATATAACATGCATTATTACCCATATAATACAGTTATCATCGCTAGAACTGTAATAATTATACTTATCACTTATATTATTAGCAATATAACGTGCATTATTACCCATATAATGCAGTTATTATCGCTGGAACTGTAATAATTATACTTATTACTTATATTATTATCAATATAACATGCATTATTACCCATATTATGCAGTTATTATCGCTAGAACTATAATAAATATACTTATTACTCCCAATATTATCAATATAACATGCATAATTACCCATATAATGCAGTTATTATCGCTAGAACTGTAATAATTATACTTATTACTTGTATTATTAGCAATATAACGTGCATTATTACCCATATAATGCAGTTATTATCTCTAGAACTGTAATAATTATACTCATTACTAATATTATTATCAATATAACATGCATTATTACCCATACAATGGAGTTATTATCGCTAGAACTGTAATAATTATACTTATTACTTATATTATTATCAATATAACATGCATTATTACCCATATAATGCAGTTATTATCGACAGAAGTATAATAAATATACTTATTACATTTATTATTATCAATATAACAGGCACTATTAGCTATATTTTACTATTATTATCGCTAGAACTATTAAAATTATACTTATTACTCCCGATATTATCAATATAACATGCCTTATTACGCATATAATGCAATTATTATCGCTAGAACTGTAATAATTATACTTATTACTTATATTATTATCAATATAACATGCATTATTACCCATATTATGCAGTTATTATCGATAGAACTGTAATAAAGATACATATTACTTTTACTATTATCAATATAACATGCACTATTAGCCATATTTTTCTATTATTATCGCTAGAACTATAATAATTATACTTATTACTCCCGATATTATCAATATAACATGCCTTATTACCCATATAACGCAGTTATTATCGCTAGAACTGTAATAATTATACTTATTACTTATATTATTAGCAATATAACATGCATTATTACCCACACAATGCAGTTATTATCGCTAGAACTGTAATAATTATACTTATTACTTATATTATTATCAATATAGCATGCACTATTTGCCATATTTTACTATTATTATCGCTAGAACTATAATAAATATACTTATTACTCCCGATATTATCAATACAACATGCATTATTACCCATATAATGCAGTTATTATCGCTAGAACTGTAATAATTATACTTATTACTTATATTATTATCAGTATAACATGCATTATTACCCATATAATGCAATTATTATCGCTAGAACTGTAATAATTATACTTATTACTTATATTATTAGCAATATAACGTGCATTATTACCCATATAATGCAGTTATTATCGCTAGAACTGTAATAATTATACTTATTACTTATATTATTATCAATATAACATGCATTATTACCCATATAATGGAGTTATTATCGCTAGAACTGTAATAAATATACGTATTACTTTTATTATCATCAATATAACATGCATTATTACCCATATTATGCAGTTATTATCGAGAGATCTGAAATAAAAATACTTATTACTTTTACTATTATCAATATAACATGCACTATTAGCCATATTTTACTATTATTATCGCTAGAACTATAATAATAATATTTATTTCTCCCGATATTATCAATATAACATGCCTTATTACGCATATAATGCAATTATTATCGCTAGAACTGTAATAATTATACTTATTACTTATATTATTATCAATATAACATGCATTATTACCCATATAATGGAGTTATTATCGCTAGAACTGTAATAATCATACTTATTACTTATATTATTATCAATATAACATGCATTATTACCCATATAATACAGTTATTATCGCTAGAACTGTAATAATTATACTTATCACTTATATTATTAGCAATATAACGTGCATTATTACCCATATAATGCAGTTATTATCGCTGGAACTGTAATAATTATACTTATTACTTATATTATTATCAATATAACATGCATTATTACCCATATTATGCAGTTATTATCGCTAGAACTATAATAAATATACTTATTACTCCCAATATTATCAATATAACATGCATAATTACCAATATAATGCAGTTATTATCGCTAGAACTGTAATAATTATACTTATTACTTGTATTATTAGCAATATAACGTGCATTATTACCCATATAATGCAGTTATTATCTCTAGAACTGTAATAATTATACTCATTACTAATATTATTATCAATATAACATGCATTATTACCCATACAATGGAGTTATTATCGCTAGAACTGTAATAATTATACTTATTACTTATATTATTATCAATATAACATGCATTATTACCCATATAATGCAGTTATTATCGACAGAAGTATAATAAATATACTTATTACATTTATTATTATCAATATAACAGGCACTATTAGCTATATTTTACTATTATTATCGCTAGAACTATTAAAATTATACTTATTACTCCCGATATTATCAATATAACATGCCTTATTACGCATATAATGCAATTATTATCGCTAGAACTGTAATAATTATACTTATTACTTATATTATTAGCAATATAACGTGCATTATTACCCATATAATGCAGTTATTATCGCTAGAACTGTAATAATTATACTTATTACTTATATTATAATCAATATAACATGCATTATTACCCATATAATGGAGTTATTATCGCTAGAACTGTAATAAATATACGTATTACTTTCATTATCATCAATATAACATGCATTATTACCCATATTATGCAGTTATTATCGAGAGATCTGAAATAAAGATACTTATTGCTTTTACTATTATCAATATAACATGCACTATTAGCCATATTTTACTATTATTATCGCTAGAACTATAATAATTATACTTATTTCTCCCGATATTATCAATATAACATGCCTTATTACGCATATAATGCAATTATTATCGCTAGAACTGTAATAATTATACTTATTACTTATATTATTAGCAATATAACGTGCATTATTACCTATATAATGCAGTTATTATCGCTAGAACTGTAATAATTATACTTATTACTTATATTATTATCAATATAACATGCCTTATTACCCATATAACGCAGTTATTATCGCTAGAACTGTAATAATTATACTTATTACTTATATTGTTAGCAATATAACATGCATTATTACCCACACAATGCAGTTATTATCGCTAGAACTGTAATAATTATACTTATTACTTATATTATTATCAATATAGCATGCACTATTTGCCATATTTTACTATTATTATCGCTAGAACTATAATAAATATACTTATTACTCCCGATATTATCAATACAACATGCATTATTACCCATATAATGCAGTTATTATCGCTAGAACTGTAATAATTATACTTATTACTTATATTATTATCAGTATAACATGCATTATTACCCATATAATGCAGTTATTATCGCTAGAACTGTAATAATTATACTTATTACTTATATTATTAGCAATATAACGTGCATTATTACCCATATAATGCAGTTATTATCTCTAGAACTGTAATAATTATACTTATTACTTATATTATTATCAGTATAACATGCATTATTACCCATATAATGGAGTTATTATCGCTGGAACTGTAATAATTATACTTATTACTTATATTATTATCAATATAACATGCATTATTACCCATATTATGCAGTTATTATCGCTAGAACTATAATAAATATACTTATTACTCCCAATATTATCAATATAACATGCATAATTACCCATATAATGCAGTTATTATCGCTAGAACTGTAATAATTATACTTTTTACTTGTATTATTAGCAATATAACGTGCATTATTACCCATATAATGCAGTTATTATCTCTAGAACTGTAATAATTATACTCATTACTAATATTATTATCAATATAACATGCATTATTACCCATACAATGGAGTTATTATCGCTAGAACTGTAATAATTATACTTATTACTTATATTATTATCAATATAACATGCATTATTACCCATATAATGCAGTTATTATCGACAGAAGTATAATAAATATACTTATTACATTTATTATTATCAATATAACAGGCACTATTAGCTATATTTTACTATTATTATCGCTAGAACTATAATAATTATACTTTTTACTCCCGATATTATCAATATAACATGCCTTATTACGCATATAATGCAATTATTATCGCTAGAACTGTAATAATTATACTTATTACTTATATTATTAGCAATATAACGTGCATTATTACCCATATAATGCAGTTATTATCGCTAGAACTGTAATAATTATACTTATTACTTATATTATTATCAATATAACATGCATTATTACCCATATAATGGAGTTATTATCGCTAGAACTGTAATAAATATACGTATTACTTTTATTATCATCAATATAACATGCATTATTACCCATATTATGCAGTTATTATCGAGAGATCTGAAATAAAGATACTTATTACTTTTACTATTATCAATATAACATGCACTATTAGCCATATTTTACTATTATTATCGCTAGAACTATAATAATTATACTTATTTCTCCCGATATTATCAATATAACATGCCTTATTACGCATATAATGCAATTATTATCGCTAGAACTGTAATAATTATACTTATTACTTATATTATTATCAATATAACATGCATTATTACCCATATAATGGAGTTATTATCGCTAGAACTGTAATAATCATACTTATTACTTATATTATTATCAATATAACATGCATTATTACCCATATAATACAGTTATTATCGCTAGAACTGTAATAATTATACTTATCACTTATATTATTAGCAATATAACGTGCATTATTACCCATATAATGCAGTTATTATCGCTGGAACTGTAATAATTATACTTATTACTTATATTATTATCAATATAACATGCATTATTACCCATATTATGCAGTTATTATCGCTAGAACTATAATAAATATACTTATTACTCCCAATATTATCAATATAACATGCATAATTACCCATATAATGCAGTTATTATCGCTAGAACTGTAATAATTATACTTATTACTTGTATTATTAGCAATATAACGTGCATTATTACCCATATAATGCAGTTATTATCTCTAGAACTGTAATAATTATACTCATTACTAATATTATTATCAATATAACATGCATTATTACCCATACAATGGAGTTATTATCGCTAGAACTGTAATAATTATACTTATTACTTATATTATTATCAATATAACATGCATTATTACCCATATAATGCAGTTATTATCGACAGAAGTATAATAAATATACTTATTACATTTATTATTATCAATATAACAGGCACTATTAGCTATATTTTACTATTATTATCGCTAGAACTATTAAAATTATACTTATTACTCCCGATATTATCAATATAACATGCCTTATTACGCATATAATGCAATTATTATCGCTAGAACTGTAATAATTATACTTATTACTTATATTATTATCAATATAACATGCATTATTACCCATATTATGCAGTTATTATCGATAGAACTGTAATAAAGATACATATTACTTTTACTATTATCAATATAACATGCACTATTAGCCATATTTTACTATTATTATCGCTAGAACTATAATAATTATACTTATTACTCCCGATATTATCAATATAACATGCCTTATTACCCATATAACGCAGTTATTATCGCTAGAACTGTAATAATTATACTTATTACTTATATTATTAGCAATATAACATGCATTATTACCCACACAATGCAGTTATTATCGCTAGAACTGTAATAATTATACTTATTACTTATATTATTATCAATATAGCATGCACTATTTGCCATATTTTACTATTATTATCGCTAGAACTATAATAAATATACTTATTACTCCCGATATTATCAATACAACATGCATTATTACCCATATAATGCAGTTATTATCGCTAGAACTGTAATAATTATACTTATTACTTATATTATTATCAGTATAACATGCATTATTACCCATATAATGCAATTATTATCGCTAGAACTGTAATAATTATACTTATTACTTATATTATTAGCAATATAACGTGCATTATTACCCATATAATGCAGTTATTATCGCTAGAACTGTAATAATTATACTTATTACTTATATTATTATCAATATAACATGCATTATTACCCATATAATGGAGTTATTATCGCTAGAACTGTAATAAATATACGTATTACTTTTATTATCATCAATATAACATGCATTATTACCCATATTATGCAGTTATTATCGAGAGATCTGAAATAAAAATACTTATTACTTTTACTATTATCAATATAACATGCACTATTAGCCATATTTTACTATTATTATCGCTAGAACTATAATAATTATATTTATTTCTCCCGATATTATCAATATAACATGCCTTATTACGCATATAATGCAATTATTATCGCTAGAACTGTAATAATTATACTTATTACTTATATTATTATCAATATAACATGCATTATTACCCATATAATGGAGTTATTATCGCTAGAACTGTAATAATCATACTTATTACTTATATTATTATCAATATAACATGCATTATTACCCATATAATACAGTTATTATCGCTAGAACTGTAATAATTATACTTATCACTTATATTATTAGCAATATAACGTGCATTATTACCCATATAATGCAGTTATTATCGCTGGAACTGTAATAATTATACTTATTACTTATATTATTATCAATATAACATGCATTATTACCCATATTATGCAGTTATTATCGCTAGAACTATAATAAATATACTTATTACTCCCAATATTATCAATATAACATGCATAATTACCAATATAATGCAGTTATTATCGCTAGAACTGTAATAATTATACTTATTACTTGTATTATTAGCAATATAACGTGCATTATTACCCATATAATGCAGTTATTATCTCTAGAACTGTAATAATTATACTCATTACTAATATTATTATCAATATAACATGCATTATTACCCATACAATGGAGTTATTATCGCTAGAACTGTAATAATTATACTTATTACTTATATTATTATCAATATAACATGCATTATTACCCATATAATGCAGTTATTATCGACAGATGTATAATAAATATACTTATTACTTTTATTATTATCAATATAACAGGCACTATTAGCCATATTTTACTATTATTATCGCTAGAACTGTAATAATTATACTTATTACTCCCGATATTATCAATATAACATGCCTTATTACGTATATAATGCAGTTATTATCGCTAGAACTGTAATAATTATACTTATTACTTATATTATTAGCAATATAACGTGCATTATTATCCATATAATGCAGTTATTATCTCTAGAACTGTAATAATTATACTTATTACTTATATTATTATCAGTATAACATGCATTATTACCCATATTATGCAGTTATTATCGCTAGAACTATAATAAATATACTTATTACTCCCAATATTATCAATATAACATGCATAATTACCCATATAATGCAGTTATTATCGCTAGAACTGTAATAATTATACTCATTACTTATATTATTAACAATATAACGTGCATTATCACCCATATTATGCAGTTATTATCGCTAGAACTGTAATAATTATACTTATTACTTATATTATTATCAATATAACATGCATTATTACCCATATTATGCAGTTATCATCGATAGAACTATAATAAATATACGTATTACTTCTATTATCATCAATATAACATGCATTATTACCCATATAATGGAGTTATTATCGCTAGAACTGTAATAATTATACTTATCACATATACTATTAGCAATATAACGTGCATTATTACCCATATAATGCAGTTATTATAGCCAGAACTGTAATAATTATACTTACTACTTATATTATTCTCAATATAACATGCATTATTACCCATATTATGCAGTTATTATCGCTAGAACTATAATAAATATACGTATTACTTTTATTATCATCAATATAACATGCATTATTACCCATATTATGCAGTTATTATCGATAGAACTGTAATAAAGATACTTATTACTTTTTCTGTTATCAATATAACATGCACTATTAGCCATATTTTACTATTATTATCGCTAGAACTATAATAATTATACTTATTACTCCCGATATTATCAATATAACATGCATTTTTACCCATATAATGCAGTTATTACCGCTAGAACTGTAATAATTATACTCATTACTTATATTATTAGCAATATAACGTGCATTATTACCCATATTATGCAGTTATTATGGCTAGAACTGTAATAATTATACTTATTACTTATATTATTATCAATATAACATGCAATATTACCCATATAATGGAGTTATTATCGATAGAACTGTAATAAATATAGTGATAACGATTATTATTATCAATATAACAAGCACTAATAGCCATATTTTACTATTATTATCGCTAGAACTATAATAATTATACTTATTACTCCCGATATTATCAATATAACATGCATTATTACCCATAAAATGCAGTTATTATCGCTAGAACTGTAATAATTATACTTATTACTTATATTATTATCAATATAACATGCATTATTACCCATATTATGCAGTTATTATCGCTAGAACTATAATAAATATACTTATGACTCCCAATATTATCAATATAACATGCATTATTACCCACATAATGCAGTTATTATCGCTAGAACTGTAATAATTATACTTATTACTTATATTATTAGCAATATAACGTGCATTATTACCTATATAATGCAGTTATTATCGCTAGAACTGTAATAATTATACTTATTACTTATATTATTATCAATATAACATGCCTTATTACCCATATAACGCAGTTATTATCGCTAGAACTGTAATAATTATACTTATTACTTATATTGTTAGCAATATAACATGCATTATTACCCACACAATGCAGTTATTATCGCTAGAACTGTAATAATTATACTTATTACTTATATTATTATCAATATAGCATGCACTATTTGCCATATTTTACTATTATTATCGCTAGAACTATAATAAATATACTTATTACTCCCGATATTATCAATACAACATGCATTATTACCCATATAATGCAGTTATTATCGCTAGAACTGTAATAATTATACTTATTACTTATATTATTATCAGTATAACATGCATTATTACCCATATAATGCAGTTATTATCGCTAGAACTGTAATAATTATACTTATTACTTATATTATTAGCAATATAACGTGCATTATTACCCATATAATGCAGTTATTATCTCTAGAACTGTAATAATTATACTTATTACTTATATTATTATCAGTATAACATGCATTATTACCCATATAATGGAGTTATTATCGCTGGAACTGTAATAATTATACTTATTACTTATATTATTATCAATATAACATGCATTATTACCCATATTATGCAGTTATTATCGCTAGAACTATAATAAATATACTTATTACTCCCAATATTATCAATATAACATGCATAATTACCCATATAATGCAGTTATTATCGCTAGAACTGTAATAATTATACTTTTTACTTGTATTATTAGCAATATAACGTGCATTATTACCCATATAATGCAGTTATTATCTCTAGAACTGTAATAATTATACTCATTACTAATATTATTATCAATATAACATGCATTATTACCCATACAATGGAGTTATTATCGTTAGAACTGTAATAATTATACTTATTACTTATATTATTATCAATATAACATGCATTATTACCCATATAATGCAGTTATTATCGACAGAAGTATAATAAATATACTTATTACATTTATTATTATCAATATAACAGGCACTATTAGCTATATTTTACTATTATTATCGCTAGAACTATAATAATTATACTTTTTACTCCCGATATTATCAATATAACATGCCTTATTACGCATATAATGCAATTATTATCGCTAGAACTGTAATAATTATACTTATTACTTATATTATTAGCAATATAACGTGCATTATTACCCATATAATGCAGTTATTATCGCTAGAACTGTAATAATTATACTTATTACTTATATTATTATCAATATAACATGCATTATTACCCATATAATGGAGTTATTATCGCTAGAACTGTAATAAATATACGTATTACTTTTATTATCATCAATATAACATGCATTATTACCCATATTATGCAGTTATTATCGAGAGATCTGAAATAAAGATACTTATTACTTTTACTATTATCAATATAACATGCACTATTAGCCATATTTTACTATTATTATCGCTAGAACTATAATAATTATACTTATTTCTCCCGATATTATCAATATAACATGCCTTATTACGCATATAATGCAATTATTATCGCTAGAACTGTAATAATTATACTTATTACTTATATTATTATCAATATAACATGCATTATTACCCATATAATGGAGTTATTATCGCTAGAACTGTAATAATCATACTTATTACTTATATTATTATCAATATAACATGCATTATTACCCATATAATACAGTTATTATCGCTAGAACTGTAATAATTATACTTATCACTTATATTATTAGCAATATAACGTGCATTATTACCCATATAATGCAGTTATTATCGCTGGAACTGTAATAATTATACTTATTACTTATATTATTATCAATATAACATGCATTATTACCCATATTATGCAGTTATTATCGCTAGAACTATAATAAATATACTTATTACTCCCAATATTATCAATATAACATGCATAATTACCCATATAATGCAGTTATTATCGCTAGAACTGTAATAATTATACTTATTACTTGTATTATTAGCAATATAACGTGCATTATTACCCATATAATGCAGTTATTATCTCTAGAACTGTAATAATTATACTCATTACTAATATTATTATCAATATAACATGCATTATTACCCATACAATGGAGTTATTATCGCTAGAACTGTAATAATTATACTTATTACTTATATTATTATCAATATAACATGCATTATTACCCATATAATGCAGTTATTATCGACAGAAGTATAATAAATATACTTATTACATTTATTATTATCAATATAACAGGCACTATTAGCTATATTTTACTATTATTATCGCTAGAACTATTAAAATTATACTTATTACTCCCGATATTATCAATATAACATGCCTTATTACGCATATAATGCAATTATTATCGCTAGAACTGTAATAATTATACTTATTACTTATATTATTATCAATATAACATGCATTATTACCCATATTATGCAGTTATTATCGCTAGAACTATAATAAATATACTTATTACTCCCAATATTATCAATATAACATGCATAATTACCCATATAATGCAGTTATTATCGCTAGAACTGTAATAATTATACTTATTACTTGTATTATTAGCAATATAACGTGCATTATTACCCATATAATGCAGTTATTATCTCTAGAACTGTAATAATTATACTCATTACTAATATTATTATCAATATAACATGCATTATTACCCATACAATGGAGTTATTATCGCTAGAACTGTAATAATTATACTTATTACTTATATTATTATCAATATAACATGCATTATTACCCATATAATGCAGTTATTATCGACAGAAGTATAATAAATATACTTATTACATTTATTATTATCAATATAACAGGCACTATTAGCTATATTTTACTATTATTATCGCTAGAACTATTAAAATTATACTTATTACTCCCGATATTATCAATATAACATGCATTATTACCCATATAATGCAGTTATTATCTCTAGAACTGTAATAATTATACTCATTACTAATATTATTATCAATATAACATGCATTATTACCCATACAATGGAGTTATTATCGGTAGAACTGTAATAATTATACTTATTACTTATATTATTATCAATATAACATGCATTATTACCCATATAATGGAGTTATTATCGCTAGAACTGTAATAATTATACTTATTGCTTATATTATTATCAATATAACATGCATTATTACCCATATAATGCAGTTATTATCGACAGAAGTATAATAAATATACTTATTACTTTTATTATTATAAATATAACATGCACTATTTGCCCTATTTTACTATTATTATCGCTAGAACTATAATAATTATACTTATTACTCCCGATATTATCAATATAACATGCCTTATTACGCATATAATGCAGTTATTATCGCTAGAACTGTAATAAATATACTTACTACTTTTATTATCATCAATATAACATGCAGTATTACCCATATAATGCAGTTATTATCGCTAGAACTGTAATAATTATACTTATTACTTATATTATTATCAATATAACATGCACTATTACCCATATTATACAGTTATTATCGCTAGAACTATAATAAATATACTTATTACTCCCAATATTATCAATATAACATGCATTATTAACCATATAATGCAGTTATTATCGCTAGAACTGTAATAATTATACTAATTACTTATATTATTAGCAATATAACGTGCATTATTACCCATATAATGCAGTTATTATCTCTAGAACTGTAATAATTATACTTATTACTAATATTATTATCAATATAACATGCATTATTACCCATATAATGGGGTTATTATCGCTAGAACTGTAATAATTATACTTATTACTTATATTGTTATCAATATAACATGCATTATTATCCGTATAATGCAGTTATTATCGACAGAAGTATAATAAATATACTTATTACTTTTATTATTATCAATATAACAGGCACTATTAGCTATATTTTACTATTATTATCGCTAGAACTATAATAATTACACTTATTACTCTCCATATTATCAATATAACATGCATAATTACCCATATAATGCAGTTATTATCCCTAGAACTGTAATAATTTTACTTATTCCTTATATTGTTATCAATATAACATGCATTATTACCCATATTATGCAGTTATTATCGCTACAACTGTAATAATTATACTTATTACTCCCAATATTTTCAGTGTAACATGCATTATTACCCACATAATGCAGTTATTATCGCTAGAGCTGTAATAATTATACATATTACTTATATTATTATCAATATAACATGCATTATTACCCATATAATGGAGTTATTATCACTAGAACTGTAATAATTATACTTATTACTTATATTATTATCAATATAACGTGCATTATTACCCATATTATGCAGTTATTATCGATAGAACTGTAATAAATATACTTATTACTTTTATTATTATAAATATAACATGCACTATTTGCCATATTTTACTATTATTATCGCTAGAACTATAATAATTATACTTATTACTCCCGATATTATCAATACAACATGCATTATTACCGATATAATGCAGTTATTATCGCTAGAACTGTAATAATTATACTTATTACTTATATTATTAGCAATATAACGTGCATTATTACCCATATAATGCACTTATTATCGCTAGAACTGTAATAATTATACTTATTACTTATATCATTATCAATATAACATGCATTATTACCCATATTATGCAGTTATTATCGCTAGAACTATAATAAATATACTTATTACTCCCATTATTATCAATATAACATGCATTATTACCCATATAATGCAGTTATTATCGCTAGAACTGTAATAATTATACCTACTACTTATATTATTAGCAATATAACGTGCATTATTACCCATATAATGCAGTTATTATCTCTAGAACTGTAATAATTATACTTATTACTAATATTATTATCAATATAACATGCATTATTACCCATATAATGGAGTTATTATCGCTAGAACTGTAATAATTATACTCATTACTAATATTATTATCAATATAACATGCATTATTACCCATACAATGGAGTTATTATCGCTAGAACTGTAATAATTATACTTATTACTTATATTATTATCAATATAACATGCATTATTACCCATATAATGCAGTTATTATCGCTAGAACTGTAATAATTATACTTATTACATATACTATGAGCAATATAACATGCATTATTACCCATATAATGCAGTTATTATCGACAGAAGTATAATAAATATACTTATTACTTTTATTATTATCAATATAACAGGCACTATTAGCTATATTTTACTATTATTATCGCTAGAACTATAATAATTACACTTATTACTCCCCATATTATCAATATAACATGCATAATTACCCATATAATGCAGTTATTATCCCTAGAACTGTAATAATTTTACTTATTCCTTATATTGTTATCAATATAACATGCATTATTACCCATATTATGCGGTTATTATCGCTAGAACTGTAATAATTATACTTATTACTCCCAATATTATCAGTATAACATGCATTATTACCCACATAATGCAGTTATTATCGCTAGAGCTGTAATAATTATACATATTACTTATATTATTATCAATATAACATGCATTATTACCCATATAATGCAGTTATTATCGTTAGACCTGTAATAATTATACTTATTACATATACTATTAGCAATATAACGTGCATTATTACCCATATAATGCAGTTATTATAGCCACAACTGTAATAATTATACTTACTACTTATATTATGCTCAATATAACATGCATTATTACCCATATTATGCAGTTATTATCGCTAGAACTATAATTGATATACGTATTACTTTTATTATCATCAACATAACATGCATTATGACCCATATTATGCAGTTATTGTCGATAGAACTGTAATAAAGATACTTATTACTTTTACTATTATCAATACAACATGCACTATTAGCCATATTTTACTATTATTATCGCTAGAACTATAATAATTATACTTATTACTCCCGATATTATCAATATAACATGCCTTATTACGCATGTAATGCAGTTATTATCGTTAGAACTGTAATAATTATACTTATTACATATACTATTAGCAATATAACGTGCATTATTACCCATATAATGCAGTTATTATAGCCAGAACTGTAATAATTATACTTACTACTTATATTATTCTCAATATAACATGCATTATTACCCATATTATGCAGTTATTATCGCTAGAACTATAATAAATATACGTATTTCTTTTATTATCATCAACATAACATGCATTATGACCCATATTATGCAGTTATTATCGATAGAACTGTAATAAAGATACTTATTACTTTTACTATTATCAATATAACATGCACTATTAGCCATATTTTACTATTATTATCGCTAGAACTATAATAATTATACTTATTACTCCCGATATTATCAATATAACATGCCTTATTACGCATGTAATGCAGTTATTATCGCTAGAACTGTAATAATTATACTCATTACTTATATTATTAGCAATATAACGTGCATTATTACCCATATTGTCCAATTATTATCACTAGAACTATAATAAATATACGTATTACTTTTATTGTCATCAACATAACATGCATTATGACCCATATTATGCAGTTATTATCGATAGAACTGTAATAAAGATACTTATTACTTTTACTATTATCAATATAACATGCACTATTAGCCATATTTTACTATTATTATCGCTAGAACTATAATAATTATACTTATTACTCCCGATATTATCAATATAACATGCCTTATTACGCATGTAATGCAGTTATTATCGTTAGAACTGTAATAATTATACTTATTACATATACTATTAGCAATATAACGTGCATTATTACCCATATAATGCAGTTATTATAGCCAGAACTGTAATAATTATACTTACTACTTATATTATTCTCAAGATAACATGCATTATTACCCACATTATGCAGTTATTATCGCTAGAACTATAATAAATAGACGTATTACTTTTATTATCATCAATATAACATGCATTATAACCCATATTATGCAGTTATTATCGCTAGAGCTATAATAAATATACGTATTACTTTTATTATCATCAAAATAACATGCATTATTACCAATATTATGCAGTTATTAACGATAGAACTGTAATAAATATACTTATTACTTATATTATTAGCAATATAACATGCATTATTACCCATATAATGGAGTTATTATCGCTAGAACTGTAATAATTATACTTATTACATATACTATTAGCAATATAACGTGCATTATTACCCATATAATGGAGTTATTATCGCTAGAACTGTAATAATTATACTTATTACATATACTATTAGCAATATAACGTGCATTATTACCCATATAATGCAGTTATTAAAGCCAGAACTGTAATAATTATACTTACTACTTATATTATGCTCAATATAACATGCATTATTACCCATATTATGCAGTTATTATCGCTAGATCTATAATAAATATACGTATTACTTTTATTATCATCAACATAACATGCATTATGACCCATATTATGCAGTTATTATCGATAGAACTGTAATAAAGATACTTTTTACTTTTACTATTATCAATACAACATGCACTATTAGCCATATTTTACTATTATTATCGCTAGAACTATAATAATTATACTTATTACTCCCGATATTATCAATATAACATGCCTTATTACGCATGTAATGCAGTTATTATCGTTAGAACTGTAATAATTATACTTATTACATATACTATTAGCAATATAACGTGCATTATTACCCATATAATGCAGTTATTATAGCCAGAACTGTAATAATTATACTTACTACTTATATTATTCTCAATATAACATGCATTATTACCCATATTATGCAGTTATTATCGCTAGAACTATAATAAATATACGTATTACTTTTATTATCATCAACATAACATGCATTATGACCCATATTATGCAGTTATTATCGATAGAACTGTAATAAAGATACTTATTACTTTTACTATTATCAATATAACATGCACTATTAGCCATATTTTACTATTATTATCGCTAGAACTATAATAATTATACTTATTACTCCCGATATTATCAATATAACATGCCTTATTACGCATGTAATGCAGTTATTATCGCTAGAACTGTAATAATTATACTCATTACTTATATTATTAGCAATATAACGTGCATTATTACCCATATTGTCCAATTATTATCACTAGAACTATAATAAATATACGTATTACTTTTATTATCATCAACATAACATGCATTATGACCCATATTATGCAGTTATTATCGATAGAACTGTAATAAAGATACTTATTACTTTTACTATTATCAATATAACATGCACTATTAGCCATATTTTACTATTATTGTCGCTAGAACTATAATAATTATACTTATTACTCCCGATATTATCAATATAACATGCCTTATTACGCATGTAATGCAGTTATTATCGTTAGAACTGTAATAATTATACTTATTACATATACTATTAGCAATATAACGTGCATTATTACCCATATAATGCAGTTATTATAGCCAGAACTGTAATAATTATACTTACTACTTATATTATTCTCAATATAACATGCATTATTACCGACATTATGCAGTTATTATCGCTAGAACTATAATAAATAGACGTATTACTTTTATTATCATCAATATAACATGCATTATAACCCATATTATGCAGTTATTATCGCTAGAGCTATAATAAATATACGTATTACTTTTATAATCATCAAAATAACATGCATTATTACCAATATTATGCAGTTATTAACGATAGAACTGTAATAAATATACTTATTACTTATATTATTAGCAATATAACATGCATTATTACCCATATAATGGAGTTATTATCGCTAGAACTGTAATAATTATACTTATTACATATACTATTAGCAATATAACGTGCATTATTACCCATATAATGCAGTTATTAAAGCCAGAACTGTAATAATTATACTTACTACTTATATTATGCTCAATATAACATGCCTTATTACGCATGTAATGCAGTTATTATCGTTAGAACTGTAATAATTATACTTATTACATATACTATTAGCAATATAACGTGCATTATTGCCCATATAATGCAGTTATTAAAGCCAGAACTGTAATAATTATACTTACTACTTATATTATTCTCAATATAACATGCATTATTACCCATATTATGCAGTTATTATCGCTAGAACTATAATAAATATACGTATTACTTTTATTATCATCAACATAACATGCATTATGACCCATATTATGCAGTTATTATCGATAGAACTGTAATAAAGATACTTATTACTTTTACTATTATCAATATAACATGCACTATTAGCCATATTTTACTATTATTATCGCTAGAACTATAATAATTATACTTATTACTCCCGATATTATCAATATAACATGCCTTATTACGCATGTAATGCAGATATTATCGCTAGAACTGTAATAATTATACTCATTACTTATATTATTAGCAATATAACGTGCATTATTACCCATATTGTCCAATTATTATCACTAGAACTATAATAAATATACGTATTACTTTTATTATCATCAACATAACATGCATTATGACCCATATTATGCAGTTATTATCGATAGAACTGTAATAAAGATACTTATTACTTTTACTATTATCAATATAACATGCACTATTAGCCATATTTTACTATTATTGTCGCTAGAACTATAATAATTATACTTATTACTCCCGATATTATCAATATAACATGCCTTATTACGCATGTAATGCAGTTATTATCGTTAGAACTGTAATAATTATACTTATTACATATACTATTAGCAATATAACGTGCATTATTACCCATATAATGCAGTTATTATAGCCAGAACTGTAATAATTATACTTACTACTTATATTATTCTCAATATAACATGCATTATTACCGACATTATGCAGTTATTATCGCTAGAACTATAATAAATAGACGTATTACTTTTATTATCATCAATATAACATGCATTATAACCCATATTATGCAGTTATTATCGCTAGAGCTATAATAAATATACGTATTACTTTTATAATCATCAAAATAACATGCATTATTACCAATATTATGCAGTTATTAACGATAGAACTGTAATAAATATACTTATTACTTATATTATTAGCAATATAACATGCATTATTACCCATATAATGGAGTTATTATCGCTAGAACTGTAATAATTATACTTATTACATATACTATTAGCAATATAACGTGCATTATTACCCATATAATGCAGTTATTAAAGCCAGAACTGTAATAATTATACTTACTACTTATATTATGCTCAATATAACATGCCTTATTACGCATGTAATGCAGTTATTATCGTTAGAACTGTAATAATTATACTTATTACATATACTATTAGCAATATAACGTGCATTATTGCCCATATAATGCAGTTATTAAAGCCAGAACTGTAATAATTATACTTACTACTTATATTATTCTCAATATAACATGCATTATTACCCATATTGTGCAGTTATTATCGCTAGAACTATAATAAATATACGTATTACTTTTATTATCATCAACATAACATGCATTATGACCCATATTATGCAGTTATTATCGATAGAACTGTAATAAAGATACTTATTACTTTTACTATTATCAATATAACATGCACTATTAGCCATATTTTACTATTATTATCGCTAGAACTATAGTAATTACACTTATTACTCCCAATATTATCAATATAACATGCATTATTACGCATATAATGCAGTTATTATCCCTAGAACTGGTATAATTATACTTATTACTTATATTATTATCAATATTACATGCACTATGTGCCATATATTACTATTATTGTCGCTAGAAATATAATAATTATACTTATTACTTCCAATATTATCAATATAACATGCATTACTACCCATATTATGCAGTTATTATCGATAGAACTATAATAAATATACGTATTACTTTTATTATCATCAATATAACATGCATTATTACCCATATTATGCAGTTATTATCGCTAGAACTATAATAAATATACTTATTACTCCTAATATTATCAATATAACATGCATTATTACCCATATAATGCAGTTATTATCGACAGAAGTATAATAAATATACTTATTACTTTTATTATTATCAGTATAACATGTACTATTAGCCATATTTTCCTATTCTTATCGCTAGAACTATAATAATTATACTTATTACTCCCGATATTATCAATATAACATGCATTATTACCCATATAATGCAGTTATTAAATCTTGAACTGTAATAATTATACTTAGTACTTAAATTATTATCAATATAACATGCATTATTACCCATATTATGCAGTTATTTTGGATAGAACTGTAATAAATATACTTATTACTTTTATTATTATCAATATTACATGCACTATGTGCCATATATTACTATTATTATCGCTAGAACTATAATAATTATACTTATTACTCCCAACATTATCAATATAACATGCATTATTACCCATGTTATGCAGTTATTATCGCTAGAGCTATAATAAATATACGTATTACTTTTATTATCATCAATATAACATGCATTATTACCCATATTATGCAGTTATTATCGATAGAACTGTAATAAATATACTTATAACTGTTATTATTATCAATATAACATGCACTATTAGCCATATTTTACTATTATTATCGCTAGAACTATAATAATTATACTTATTACTCCCGATATTATCAATATAACATGCCTTATTACGCATGTAATGCAGTTATTATCGTTAGAACTGTAATAATTATACTTATTACATATACTATTAGCAATATAACGTGCATTATTACCCATATAATGCAGTTATTATAGCCAGAACTGTAATAATTATACTTACTACTTATATTATTCTCAATATAACATGCATTATTACCCACATTATGCAGTTATTATCGCTAGAACTATAATAAATAGACGTATTACTTTTATTATCATCAATATAACATGCATCATAACCCATATTATGCAGTTATTATCGCTAGAGCTATAATAAATATACGTATTACTTTTATTATCATCAAAATAACATGCATTATTACCAATATTATGCAGTTATTAACGATAGAACTGTAATAAATATACTTATTACTTATATTATTAGCAATATAACATGCATTATTACCCATATAATGGAGTTATTATCGCTAGAACTATAATAATTATACTTATTACATATACTATTAGCAATATAACGTACATTATTACCCATATAATGGAGTTATTATCGCTAGAACTGTAATAATTATACTTATTACATATACTATTAGCAATATAACGTGCATTATTACCCATATAATGCAGTTATTAAAGCCAGAACTGTAATAATTATACTTACTACTTATATTATGCTCAATATAACATGCATTATTACCCATATTATGCAGTTATTATCGCTAGATCTATAATAAATATACGTATTACTTTTATTATCATCAACATAACATGCATTATGACCCATATTATGCAGTTATTATCGATAGAACTGTAATAAAGATACTTATTACTTTTACTATTATCAATACAACATGCACTATTAGCCATATTTTACTATTATTATCGCTAGAACTATAATAATTATACTTATTACTCCCGATATTATCAATATAACATGCCTTATTACGCATGTAATGCAGTTATTATCGTTAGAACTGTAATAATTATACTTATTACATATACTATTAGCAATATAACGTGCATTATTACCCATATAATGCAGTTATTATAGCCAGAACTGTAATAATTATACTTACTACTTATATTATTCTCAATATAACATGCATTATTACCCATATTATGCAGTTATTATCGCTAGAACTATAATAAATATACGTATTACTTTTATTATCATCAACATAACATGCATTATGACCCATATTATGCAGTTATTATCGATAGAACTGTAATAAAGATACTTATTACTTTTACTATTATCAATATAACATACACTATTAGCCATATTTTACTATTATTATCGCTAGAACTATAATAATTATACTTATTACTCCCGATATTATCAATATAACATGCCTTATTACGCATGTAATGCAGTTATTATCGCTAGAACTGTAATAATTATACTCATTACTTATATTATTAGCAATATAACGTGCATTATTACCCATATTGTCCAATTATTATCACTAGAACTATAATAAATATACGTATTACTTTTATTATCATCAACATAACATGCATTATGACCCATATTATGCAGTTATTATCGATAGAACTGTAATAAAGATACTTATTACTTTTACTATTATCAATATAACATGCACTATTAGCCATATTTTACTATTATTATCGCTAGAACTATAATAATTATACTTATTACTCCCGATGTTATCAATATAACATGCCTTATTACGCATGTAATGCAGTTATTATCGTTAGAACTGTAATAATTATACTTATTACATATACTATTAGCAATATAACGTGCATTATTACCCATATAATGCAGTTATTATAGCCAGAACTGTAATAATTATACTTACTACTTATATTATTCTCAAGATAACATGCATTATTACCCACATTATGCAGTTATTATCGCTAGAACTATAATAAATAGACGTATTACTTTTATTATCATCAATATAACATGCATTATAACCCATATTATGCAGTTATTATCGCTAGAGCTATAATAAATATACGTATTACTTTTATTATCATCAAAATAACATGCATTATTACCAATATTATGCAGTTATTAACGATAGAACTGTAATAAATATACTTATTACTTATATTATTAGCAATATAACATGCATTATTACCCATATAATGGAGTTATTATCGCTAGAACTGTAATAATTATACTTATTACATATACTATTAGCAATATAACGTGCATTATTACCCATATAATGGAGTTATTATCGCTAGAACTGTAATAATTATACTTATTACATATACTATTAGCAATATAACGTGCATTATTACCCATATAATGCAGTTATTAAAGCCAGAACTGTAATAATTATACTTACTACTTATATTATGCTCAATATAACATGCATTATTACCCATATTATGCAGTTATTATCGCTAGATCTATAATAAATATACGTATTACTTTTATTATCATCAACATAACATGCATTATGACCCATATTATGCAGTTATTATCGATAGAACTGTAATAAAGATACTTATTACTTTTACTGTTATCAATACAACATGCACTATTAGTCATATTTTACTATTATTATCGCTAGAACTATAATAATTATACTTATTACTCCCGATATTATCAATATAACATGCCTTATTACGCATGTAATGCAGTTATTATCGTTAGAACTGTAATAATTATACTTATTACATATACTATTAGCAATATAACGTGCATTATTACCCATATAATGCAGTTATTATAGCCAGAACTGTAATAATTATACTTACTACTTATATTATTCTCAATATAACATGCATTATTACCCATATTATGCAGTTATTATCGCTAGAACTATAATAAATATACGTATTACTTTTATTATCATCAACATAACATGCATTATGACCCATATTATGCAGTTATTATCGATAGAACTGTAATAAAGATACTTATTACTTTTACTACTATCAATATAACATGCACTATTAGCCATATTTTACTATTATTATCGCTAGAACTATAATAATTATACTTATTACTCCCGATATTATCAATATAACATGCCTTATTACGCATGTAATGCAGTTATTATCGCTAGAACTGTAATAATTGTACTCATTACTTATATTATTAGCAATATAACGTGCATTATTACCCATATTGTCCAATTATTATCACTAGAACTATAATAAATATACGTATTACTTTTATTATCATCAACATAACATGCATTATGACCCATATTATGCAGTTATTATCGATAGAACTGTAATAAAGATACTTATTACTTTTACTATTATCAATATAACATGCACTATTAGCCATATTTTACTATTATTGTCGCTAGAACTATAATAATTATACTTATTACTCCCGATATTATCAATATAACATGCCTTATTACGCATGTAATGCAGTTATTATCGTTAGAACTGTAATAATTATACTTATTACATATACTATTAGCAATATAACGTGCATTATTACCCATATAATGCAGTTATTAAAGCCAGAACTGTAATAATTATACTTACTACTTATATTATGCTCAATATAACATGCATTATTACCCATATTATGCAGTTATTATCGCTAGATCTATAATAAATATACGTATTACTTTTATTATCATCAACATAACATGCATTATGACCCATATTATGCAGTTATTATCGATAGAACTGTAATAAAGATACTTATTACTTTTACTATTATCAATACAACATGCACTATTAGCCATATTTTACTATTATTATCGCTAGAACTATAATAATTATACTTATTACTCCCGATATTATCAATATAACATGCCTTATTACGCATGTAATGCAGTTATTATCGTTAGAACTGTAATAATTATACTTATTACATATACTATTAGCAATATAACGTGCATTATTACCCATATAATGCAGTTATTATAGCCAGAACTGTAATAATTATACTTACTACTTATATTATTCTCAATATAACATGCATTATTACCCATATTATGCAGTTATTATCGCTAGAACTATAATAAATATACGTATTACTTTTATTATCATCAACATAACATGCATTATGACCCATATTATGCAGTTATTATCGATAGAACTGTAATAAAGATACTTATTACTTTTACTATTATCAATATAACATGCACTATTAGCCATATTTTACTATTATTATCGCTAGAACTATAATAATTATACTTATTACTCCCGATATTATCAATATAACATGCCTTATTACGCATGTAATGCAGTTATTATCGCTAGAACTGTAATAATTATACTCATTACTTATATTATTAGCAATATAACGTGCATTATTACCCATATTGTCCAATTATTATCACTAGAACTATAATAAATATACGTATTACTTTCATTATCATCAACATAACATGCATTATGACCCATATTATGCAGTTATTATCGATAGAACTGTAATAAAGATACTTATTACTTTTACTATTATCAATATAACATGCACTATTAGCCATATTTTACTATTATTATCGCTAGAACTATAATAATTATACTTATTACTCCCGATATTATCAATATAACATGCCTTATTACGCATGTAATGCAGTTATTATCGTTAGAACTGTAATAATTATACTTATTACATATACTATTAGCAATATAACGTGCATTATTACCCATATACTGCAGTTATTAAAGCCAGAACTGTAATAATTATACTTACTACTTATATTATTCTCAATAAAACATGCATTATTACCCATATTGTGCAGTTATTATCGCTAGAACTATAATAAATATACGTATTACTTTTATTATCATCAACATAACATGCATTATGACCCATATTATGCAGTTATTATCGATAGAACTGTAATAAAGATACTTATTACTTTTACTATTATCAATATAACATGCACTATTAGCCATATTTTACTATTATTATCGCTAGAACTATAGTAATTACACTTATTACTCCCAATATTATCAATATAACATGCCTTATTACCCATGTAATGCAGTTATTATCGTTAGAACTGTAATAATTATACTTATTACATATACTATTAGCAATATAACGTGCATTATTACCCATATAATGCAGTTATTATAGCCAGAACTGTAATAATTATACTTACTACTTATATTATTCTCAATATAACATGCATTATTACCCACATTATGCAGTTATTATCGCTAGAACTATAATAAATAGACGTATTACTTTTATTATCATCAATATAACATGCATTATAACCCATATTATGCAGTTATTATCGCTAGAGCTATAATAAATATACGTATTACTTTTATTATCATCAAAATAACATGCATTATTACCAATATTATGCAGTTATTAACGATAGAACTGTAATAAATATACTTATTACTTATATTATTAGCAATATAACATGCGTTATTACCCATATAATGTAGTTATTATCGCTAGAACTGTAATAATTATACTTATTACATATACTATTAGCAATATAACGTGCATTATTACCCATATAATGGAGTTATTATCGCTAGAACTGTAATAATTATACTTATTACATATACTATTAGCAATATAACGTGCATTATTACCCATATAATGCAGTTATTAAAGCCGGAACTGTAATAATTATACTTACTACTTATATTATGCTCAATATAACATGCATTATTACCCATATTATGCAGTTATTATCGCTAGATCTATAATAAATATACGTATTACTTTTATTATCATCAACATAACATGCATTATGACCCATATTATGCAGTTATTATCGATAGAACAGTAATAAAGATACTTATTACTTTTACTATTATCAATACAACATGCACTATTAGCCATATTTTACTATTATTATCGCTAGAACTATAATAATTATACTTATTACTCCCGATATTATCAATATAACATGCCTTATTACGCATGTAATGCAGTTATTATCGTTAGAACTGTAATAATTATACTTATTACATATACCATTAGCAATATAACGTGCATTATTACCCATATAATGCAGTTATTATAGCCAGAACCTGTAATAATTATACTTACTACTTATATTATTCTCACTATAACATGCATTATTACCCATATTATGCAGTTATTATCGCTAGAACTATAATAAATATACGTATTACTTTTATTATCATCAACATAACATGCATTATGACCCATATTATGCAGTTATTATCGATAGAACTGTAATAAAGATACTTATTACTTTTACTATTATCAATATAACATGCACTATTAGCCATATTTTACTATTATTATCGCTAGAACTATAATAATTATACTTATTACTCCCGATATTATCAATATAACATGCCTTATTACGCATGTAATGCAGTTATTATCGCTAGAACTGTAATAATTATACTCATTACTTATATTATTAGCAATATAACGTGCATTATTACCCATATTGTCCAATTATTATCACTAGAACTATAATAAATATACGTATTACTTTTATTATCATCAACATAACATGCATTATGACCCATATTATGCAGTTATTATCGATAGAACTGTAATAAAGATACTTATTACTTTTACTATTATCAATATAACATGCACTATTAGCCATATTTTACTATTATTATCGCTAGAACTATAATAATTATACTTATTACTCCCGATATTATCAATATAACATGCCTTATTACGCATGTAATGCAGTTATTATCGTTAGAACTGTAATAATTATACTTATTACATATACTATTAGCAATATAACGTGCATTATTACCCATATAATGCAGTTATTATAGCCAGAACTGTAATAATTATACTTACTACTTATATTATTCTCAATATAACATGCATTATTACCCACATTATGCAGTTATTATCGCTAGAACTATAATAAATAGACGTATTACTTTTATTATCATCAATATAACATGCACTATAACCCATATTATGCAGTTGTTATCGCTAGAGCTATAATAAATATACGTATTACTTTTATTATCATCAAAATAACATGCATTATTACCAATATTATGCAGTTATTAACGATAGAACTGTAATAAATATACTTATTACTTATATTATTAGCAATATAACATGCATTATTACCCATATAATGGAGTTATTATCGCTAGAACTGTAATAATTATACTTATTACATATACTATTAGCAATATAACGTGCATTATTACCCATATAATGCAGTTATTAAAGCCAGAACTGTAATAATTATACTTACTACTTATATTATGCTCAATATAACATGCCTTATTACGCATGTAATGCAGTTATTCTCGTTAGAACTGTAATAATTATACTTATTACATATACTATTAGCAATATAACGTGCATTATTACCCATATAATGCAGTTATTATAGCCAGAACTGTAATAATTATACTTACTACTTATATTATTCTCAATATAACATGCATTATTACCCATATTATGCAGTTATTATCGCTAGAACTATAATAAATAGACGTATTACTTTTATTATCATCAATATAACATGCATTATAACCCATATTATGCAGTTATTATCGCTAGAGCTATAATAAATATACGTATTACTTTTATAATCATCAAAATAACATGCATTATTACCAATATTATGCAGTTATTAACGATAGAACTGTAATAAATATACTTATTACTTATATTATTAGCAATATAACATGCATTATTACCCATATAATGGAGTTATTATCGCTAGAACTGTAATAATTATACTTATTACATATACTATTAGCAATATAACGTGCATTATTACCCATATAATGCAGTTATTAAAGCCAGAACTGTAATAATTATACTTACTACTTATATTATGCTCAATATAACATGCCTTATTACGCATGTAATGCAGTTATTATCGTTAGAACTGTAATAATTATACTTATTACATATACTATTAGCAATATAACGTGCATTATTACCCATATAATGCAGTTATTATAGCCACAACTGTAATAATTATACTTACTACTCATATTATTCTCAATATAACATGCATTATTACCCATATTATGCAGTTATTATCGCTAGAACTATAATAAATAGACGTATTACTTTTATTATCATCAACATAACATGCATTATTACCCATATTATGCAGTTATTATCGATAGAACTGTAATAAAGATACTTATTACTTTTACTATTATCAATATAACATGCACTATTAGCCATATTTTACTATTATTATCGCTAGAACTATAATAATTATACTTATTACTCCCGATATTATCAATATAACTTGCCTTATTACGCATGTAATGCAGTTATTATAGCCACAACTGTAATAATTATACTTACTACTTATATTATTCTCAATATAACATGCATTATTACCCATATTATGCAGTTATTATCGCTAGAACCATAATAAATATACGTATTACTTTTATTATCATCAACATAACATGCATTATGACCCATATTATGCAGTTATTATCGCTAGAACTGTAATAATTATACTTATTACTTATATTATTAGCAATATAACATGCATTATTACCCATATAATGGAGTTATTATCGCTAGAACTGTAATAATTATACTTATTACATATACTATTAGCAATATAACGTGCATTATTACCCATATAATGCAGTTATTAAAGCCAGAACTGTAATAATTATACTTACTACTTATATTATGCTCAATATAACATGCCTTATTACGCATGTAATGCAGTTATTATCGTTAGAACTGTAATAATTATACTTATTACATATACTATTAGCAATATAACGTGCATTATTACTCATATAATGCAGTTATTATAGCCACAACTGTAATAATTATACTTACTACTTATATTATTCTCAATATAACATGCATTATTACCCATATTATGCAGTTATTATCGCTAGAACCATAATAAATATACGTATTACTTTTATTATCATCAACATAACATGCATTATGACCCATATTATGCAGTTATTATCGACAGAACTGTAATAAAGATACTTATTACTTTTACTATTATCAATATAACATGCACTATTAGCCATATTTTACTATTATTATCGCTAGAACTATAATAATTATACTTATTACTCCCGATATTATCAATATAACATGCCTTATTACGCATATAGTGCACTTATTATCGCTAGAACTGTAATAATTATACTTATTACTTATATTATTAGCAATATAACATGCATTATTACCCATATAATGGAGTTATTATCGCTAGAACTGTAATAATTATACTTATTACATATACTATTAGCAATATAACGTGCATTATTACCCATATAATGCAGTTATTATAGCCACAACTGTAATAATTATACTTACTACTTATATTATTCTCAATATAACATGCATTATTACCCATATTATGCAGTTATTATCGCTAGAACCATAATAAATATACGTATTACTTTTATTATCAACAACATAACATGCATTATGACCCATATTATGCAGTTATTATCGATAGAACTGTAATAAAGATACTTATTACTTTCACTATTATCAATATAACATGCACTATTAGCCATATTTTACTATTACTATCGCTAGAACTATAATAATTATACTTATTACTCCCGATATTATCAATATAACATGCCTTATTACGCATATAATGCAGTTATTATCGCTAGAACTGTAATAATTATACTTATTACTTATATTATTAGCAATATAACGTGCATTATTACCCATATAATGCAGTTATTATAGCCACAACTGTAATAATTATACTTACTACTTATATTATTCTCAATATAACATGCATTATTACCCATATTATGCAGTTATTATCGCTAGAACCATAATAAATATACGTATTACTTTTATTATCAACAACATAACATGCATTATGACCCATATTATGCAGTTATTATCGATAGAACTGTAATAAAGATACTTATTACTTTCACTATTATCAATATAACATGCACTATTAGCCATATTTTACTATTACTATCGCTAGAACTATAATAATTATACTTATTACTCCCGATATTATCAATATAACATGCCTTATTACGCATATAATGCAGTTATTATCGCTAGAACTGTAATAATTATACTTATTACTTATATTATTAGCAATATAACATGCATTATTACCCATATAATGGAGTTATTATCGCTAGAACTGTAATAATTATACTTATTACATATACTATTAGCAATATAACGTGCATTATTACCCATATAATGCAGTTATTAAAGCCAGAACTGTAATAATTATACTTACTACTTATATTATGCTCAATATAACATGCCTTATTACGCATCTAATGCAGTTATTATCGTTAGAACTGTAATAATTATACTTATTACATATACTATTAGCAATATAACGTGCATTATTACCCATATAATGCAGTTATTATAGCCACAACTGTAATAATTATACTTACTACTTATATTATTCTCAATATAACATGCATTATTACCCATATTATGCAGTTATTATCGCTAGAACCATAATAAATATACGTATTACTTTTATTATCATCAACATAACATGCATTATGACCCATATTATGCAGTTATTATCGATAGAACTGTAATAAAGATACTTATTACTTTTACTATTATCAATATAACATGCACTATTAGCCATATTTTACTATTATTATCGCTAGAACTATAATAATTATACTTATTACTCCCGATATTATCAATATAACATGCCTTATTACGCATATAATGCAGTTATTATCGCTAGAACTGTAATAATTATACTTATTACTTATATTATTAGCAATATAACATGCATTATTACCCATATAATGGAGTTATTATCGCTAGAACTGTAATAATTATACTTATTACATATACTATTAGCAATATAACGTGCATTATTACCCATATAATGCAGTTATTAAAGCCAGAACTGTAATAATTATACTTACTACTTATATTATGCTCAATATAACATGCCTTATTACGCATGTAATGCAGTTATTATCGTTAGAACTGTAATAATTATACTTATTACATATACTATTAGCAATATAACGTGCATTATTACCCATATAATGCAGTTATTATAGCCACAACTGTAATAATTATACTTACTACTTATATTATGCTCAATATAACATGCATTATTACCCACATTATGCAGTTATTATCGCTAGAACTATAATAAATAGACGTATTACTTTTATTATCATCAATATAACATGCATTATAACCCATATTATGCAGTTATTATCGCTAGAGCTATAATAAATATACGTATTACTTTTATTATCATCAAAATAACATGCATTATTACCAATATTATGCAGTTATTAACGATAGAACTGTAATAAATATACTTATTACTTATATTATTAGCAATATAACATGCATTATTACCCATATAATGGAGTTATTATCGCTAGAACTGTAATAATTATACTTATTACATATACTATTAGCAATATAACGTGCATTATTACCCATATAATGGAGTTATTATCGCTAGAACTGTAATAATTATACTTATTACATATACTAATAGCAATATAACGTGCATTATTACCCATATAATGCAGTTATTAAAGCCAGAACTGTAATAATTATACTTACTACTTATATTATGCTCAATATAACATGCATTATTACCTATATTATGCAGTTATTATCGCTAGATCTATAATAAATATACGTATTACTTTTATTATCATCAACATAACATGCATTATGACCCATATTATGCAGTTATTATCGATAGAACTGTAATAAAGATACTTATTACTTTTACTATTATCAATACAACATGCACTATTAGCCATATTTTACTATTATTATCGCTAGAACTATAATAATTATACTTATTACTGCCGATATTATCAATATAACATGCCTTATTACGCATGTAATGCAGTTATTATCGTTAGAACTGTAATAATTATACTTATTACATATACTATTAGCAATATAACGTGCATTATTACCCATATAATGCAGTTATTAAAGCCAGAACTGTAATAATTATACTTACTACTTATATTATGCTCAATATAACATGCCTTATTACGCATGTAATGCAGTTATTATCGTTAGAACTGTAATAATTATACTTATTACATATACTATTAGCAATATAACGTGCATTATTACCCATATAATGCAGTTATTATAGCCAGAACTGTAATAATTATACTTACTACTTATATTATTCTCAATATAACATGCATTATTACCCATATTATGCAGTTATTATCGCTAGAACTATAATAAATAGACGTATTACTTTTATTATCATCAATATAACATGCATTATAACCCATATTATGCAGTTATTATCGCTAGAGCTATAATAAATATACGTATTACTTTTATAATCATCAAAATAACATGCATTACTACCAATATTATGCAGTTATTAACGATAGAACTGTAATAAATATACTTATTACTTATATTATTAGCAATATAACATGCATTATTACCCATATAATGGAGTTATTATCGCTAGAACTGTAATAATTATACTTATTACATATACTATTAGCAATATAACGTGCATTATTACCCATATAATGGAGTTATTATCGCTAGAACTGTAATAATTATACTTATTACATATACTATTAGCAATATAACGTGCATTATTACCCATATAATGCAGTTATTAAAGCCAGAACTGTAATAATTATACTTACTACTTATATTATGCTCAATATAACATGCCTTATTACGCATGTAATGCAGTTATTATCGTTAGAACTGTAATAATTATACTTATTACATATACTATTAGCAATATAACGTGCATTATTACCCATATAATGCAGTTATTATAGCCACAACTGTAATAATTATACTTACTACTTATATTATTCTCAATATAACATGCATTATTACCCATATTATGCAGTTATTATCGCTAGAACCATAATAAATATACGTATTACTTTTATTATCATCAACATAACATGCATTATGACCCATATTATGCAGTTATTATCGATAGAACTGTAATAAAGATACTTATTACTTTTACTATTATCAATATAACATGCACTATTAGCCATATTTTACTATTATTATCGCTAGAACTATAATAATTATACTTATTACTCCCGATATTATCAATATAACATGCCTTATTACGCATATAGTGCACTTATTATCGCTAGAACTGTAATAATTATACTTATTACTTATATTATTAGCAATATAACATGCATTATTACCCATATAATGGAGTTATTATCGCTAGAACTGTAATAATTATACTTATTACATATACTATTAGCAATATAACGTGCATTATTACCCATATAATGCAGTTATTATCGTTAGAACTGTAATAATTATACTTATTACATATACTATTAGCAATATAACGTGCATTATTACCCATATAATGCAGTTATTATAGCCAGAACTGTAATAATTATACTTACTACTTATATTATTCTCAATATAACATGCATTATTACCCATATTATGCAGTTATTATCGCTAGAACTATAATAAATAGACGTATTACTTTTATTATCATCAATATAACATGCATTATAACCCATATTATGCAGTTATTATCGCTAGAGCTATAATAAATATACGTATTACTTTTATAATCATCAAAATAACATGCATTACTACCAATATTATGCAGTTATTAACGATAGAACTGTAATAAATATACTTATTACTTATATTATTAGCAATATAACATGCATTATTACCCATATTATGCAGTTATTATCGCTAGAACCATAATAAATATACGTATTACTTTTATTATCATCAACATAACATGCATTATGACCCATATTATGCAGTTATTATCGATAGAACTGTAATAAAGATACTTATTACTTTTACTATTATCAATATAACATGCACTATTAGCCATATTTTACTATTATTATCGCTAGAACTATAATAATTATACTTATTACTCCCGATATTATCAATATAACATGCCTTATTACGCATATAGTGCACTTATTATCGCTAGAACTGTAATAATTATACTTATTACTTATATTATTAGCAATATAACATGCATTATTACCCATATAATGGAGTTATTATCGCTAGAACTGTAATAATTATACTTATTACATATACTATTAGCAATATAACGTGCATTATTACCCATATAATGGAGTTATTATCGCTAGAACTGTAATAATTATACTTATTACATATACTATTAGCAATATAACGTGCATTATTACCCATATAATGCAGTTATTAAAGCCAGAACTGTAATAATTATACTTACTACTTATATTATGCTCAATATAACATGCCTTATTACGCATGTAATGCAGTTATTATCGCTAGAACTGTAATAATTGTACTCATTACTTATATTATTAGCAATATAACGTGCATTATTACCCATATTGTCCAATTATTATCACTAGAACTATAATAAATATACGTATTACTTTTATTATCATCAACATAACATGCATTATGACCCATATTATGCAGTTATTATCGATAGAACTGTAATAAAGATACTTATTACTTTTACTATTATCAATATAACATGCACTATTAGCCATATTTTACTATTATTGTCGCTAGAACTATAATAATTATACTTATTACTCCCGATATTATCAATATAACATGCCTTATTACGCATGTAATGCAGTTATTATCGTTAGAACTGTAATAATTATACTTATTACATATACTATTAGCAATATAACGTGCATTATTACCCATATAATGCAGTTATTAAAGCCAGAACTGTAATAATTATACTTACTACTTATATTATGCTCAATATAACATGCATTATTACCCATATTATGCAGTTATTATCGCTAGATCTATAATAAATATACGTATTACTTTTATTATCATCAACATAACATGCATTATGACCCATATTATGCAGTTATTATCGATAGAACTGTAATAAAGATACTTATTACTTTTACTATTATCAATACAACATGCACTATTAGCCATATTTTACTATTATTATCGCTAGAACTATAATAATTATACTTATTACTCCCGATATTATCAATATAACATGCCTTATTACGCATGTAATGCAGTTATTATCGTTAGAACTGTAATAATTATACTTATTACATATACTATTAGCAATATAACGTGCATTATTACCCATATAATGCAGTTATTATAGCCAGAACTGTAATAATTATACTTACTACTTATATTATTCTCAATATAACATGCATTATTACCCATATTATGCAGTTATTATCGCTAGAACTATAATAAATATACGTATTACTTTTATTATCATCAACATAACATGCATTATGACCCATATTATGCAGTTATTATCGATAGAACTGTAATAAAGATACTTATTACTTTTACTATTATCAATATAACATGCACTATTAGCCATATTTTACTATTATTATCGCTAGAACTATAATAATTATACTTATTACTCCCGATATTATCAATATAACATGCCTTATTACGCATGTAATGCAGTTATTATCGCTAGAACTGTAATAATTATACTCATTACTTATATTATTAGCAATATAACGTGCATTATTACCCATATTGTCCAATTATTATCACTAGAACTATAATAAATATACGTATTACTTTCATTATCATCAACATAACATGCATTATGACCCATATTATGCAGTTATTATCGATAGAACTGTAATAAAGATACTTATTACTTTTACTATTATCAATATAACATGCACTATTAGCCATATTTTACTATTATTATCGCTAGAACTATAATAATTATACTTATTACTCCCGATATTATCAATATAACATGCCTTATTACGCATGTAATGCAGTTATTATCGTTAGAACTGTAATAATTATACTTATTACATATACTATTAGCAATATAACGTGCATTATTACCCATATACTGCAGTTATTAAAGCCAGAACTGTAATAATTATACTTACTACTTATATTATTCTCAATAAAACATGCATTATTACCCATATTGTGCAGTTATTATCGCTAGAACTATAATAAATATACGTATTACTTTTATTATCATCAACATAACATGCATTATGACCCATATTATGCAGTTATTATCGATAGAACTGTAATAAAGATACTTATTACTTTTACTATTATCAATATAACATGCACTATTAGCCATATTTTACTATTATTATCGCTAGAACTATAGTAATTACACTTATTACTCCCAATATTATCAATATAACATGCCTTATTACCCATGTAATGCAGTTATTATCGTTAGAACTGTAATAATTATACTTATTACATATACTATTAGCAATATAACGTGCATTATTACCCATATAATGCAGTTATTATAGCCAGAACTGTAATAATTATACTTACTACTTATATTATTCTCAATATAACATGCATTATTACCCACATTATGCAGTTATTATCGCTAGAACTATAATAAATAGACGTATTACTTTTATTATCATCAATATAACATGCATTATAACCCATATTATGCAGTTATTATCGCTAGAGCTATAATAAATATACGTATTACTTTTATTATCATCAAAATAACATGCATTATTACCAATATTATGCAGTTATTAACGATAGAACTGTAATAAATATACTTATTACTTATATTATTAGCAATATAACATGCGTTATTACCCATATAATGTAGTTATTATCGCTAGAACTGTAATAATTATACTTATTACATATACTATTAGCAATATAACGTGCATTATTACCCATATAATCGAGTTATTATCGCTAGAACTGTAATAATTATACTTATTACATATACTATTAGCAATATAACGTGCATTATTACCCATATAATGCAGTTATTAAAGCCGGAACTGTAATAATTATACTTACTACTTATATTATGCTCAATATAACATGCATTATTACCCATATTATGCAGTTATTATCGCTAGATCTATAATAAATATACGTATTACTTTTATTATCATCAACATAACATGCATTATGACCCATATTATGCAGTTATTATCGATAGAACAGTAATAAAGATACTTATTACTTTTACTATTATCAATACAACATGCACTATTAGCCATATTTTACTATTATTATCGCTAGAACTATAATAATTATACTTATTACTCCCGATATTATCAATATAACATGCCTTATTACGCATGTAATGCAGTTATTATCGTTAGAACTGTAATAATTATACTTATTACATATACCATTAGCAATATAACGTGCATTATTACCCATATAATGCAGTTATTATAGCCAGAACCTGTAATAATTATACTTACTACTTATATTATTCTCACTATAACATGCATTATTACCCATATTATGCAGTTATTATCGCTAGAACTATAATAAATATACGTATTACTTTTATTATCATCAACATAACATGCATTATGACCCATATTATGCAGTTATTATCGATAGAACTGTAATAAAGATACTTATTACTTTTACTATTATCAATATAACATGCACTATTAGCCATATTTTACTATTATTATCGCTAGAACTATAATAATTATACTTATTACTCCCGATATTATCAATATAACATGCCTTATTACGCATGTAATGCAGTTATTATCGCTAGAACTGTAATAATTATACTCATTACTTATATTATTAGCAATATAACGTGCATTATTACCCATATTGTCCAATTATTATCACTAGAACTATAATAAATATACGTATTACTTTTATTATCATCAACATAACATGCATTATGACCCATATTATGCAGTTATTATCGATAGAACTGTAATAAAGATACTTATTACTTTTACTATTATCAATATAACATGCACTATTAGCCATATTTTACTATTATTATCGCTAGAACTATAATAATTATACTTATTACTCCCGATATTATCAATATAACATGCCTTATTACGCATGTAATGCAGTTATTATCGTTAGAACTGTAATAATTATAC
Organism: Megachile leachella; assembly: GCA_963576845.1. Lineage (NCBI taxonomy): Eukaryota > Metazoa > Arthropoda > Insecta > Hymenoptera > Megachilidae > Megachile > Megachile leachella. The sequence goes on along the minus strand of CAUYWW010000251.1, from coordinate 174,413 downwards.
TTATTACATATACTATTAGCAATATAACGTGCATTATTACCCATATAATGCAGTTATTATAGCCAGAACTGTAATAATTATACTTACTACTTATATTATTCTCAATATAACATGCATTATTACCCACATTATGCAGTTATTATCGCTAGAACTATAATAAATAGACGTATTACTTTTATTATCATCAATATAACATGCACTATAACCCATATTATGCAGTTGTTATCGCTAGAGCTATAATAAATATACGTATTACTTTTATTATCATCAAAATAACATGCATTATTACCAATATTATGCAGTTATTAACGATAGAACTGTAATAAATATACTTATTACTTATATTATTAGCAATATAACATGCATTATTACCCATATAATGGAGTTATTATCGCTAGAACTGTAATAATTATACTTATTACATATACTATTAGCAATATAACGTGCATTATTACCCATATAATGCAGTTATTAAAGCCAGAACTGTAATAATTATACTTACTACTTATATTATGCTCAATATAACATGCCTTATTACGCATGTAATGCAGTTATTCTCGTTAGAACTGTAATAATTATACTTATTACATATACTATTAGCAATATAACGTGCATTATTACCCATATAATGCAGTTATTATAGCCAGAACTGTAATAATTATACTTACTACTTATATTATTCTCAATATAACATGCATTATTACCCATATTATGCAGTTATTATCGCTAGAACTATAATAAATAGACGTATTACTTTTATTATCATCAATATAACATGCATTATAACCCATATTATGCAGTTATTATCGCTAGAGCTATAATAAATATACGTATTACTTTTATAATCATCAAAATAACATGCATTATTACCAATATTATGCAGTTATTAACGATAGAACTGTAATAAATATACTTATTACTTATATTATTAGCAATATAACATGCATTATTACCCATATAATGGAGTTATTATCGCTAGAACTGTAATAATTATACTTATTACATATACTATTAGCAATATAACGTGCATTATTACCCATATAATGCAGTTATTAAAGCCAGAACTGTAATAATTATACTTACTACTTATATTATGCTCAATATAACATGCCTTATTACGCATGTAATGCAGTTATTATCGTTAGAACTGTAATAATTATACTTATTACATATACTATTAGCAATATAACGTGCATTATTACCCATATAATGCAGTTATTATAGCCACAACTGTAATAATTATACTTACTACTCATATTATTCTCAATATAACATGCATTATTACCCATATTATGCAGTTATTATCGCTAGAACTATAATAAATAGACGTATTACTTTTATTATCATCAACATAACATGCATTATTACCCATATTATGCAGTTATTATCGATAGAACTGTAATAAAGATACTTATTACTTTTACTATTATCAATATAACATGCACTATTAGCCATATTTTACTATTATTATCGCTAGAACTATAATAATTATACTTATTACTCCCGATATTATCAATATAACTTGCCTTATTACGCATGTAATGCAGTTATTATAGCCACAACTGTAATAATTATACTTACTACTTATATTATTCTCAATATAACATGCATTATTACCCATATTATGCAGTTATTATCGCTAGAACCATAATAAATATACGTATTACTTTTATTATCATCAACATAACGTGCATTATGACCCATATTATGCAGTTATTATCGATAGAACTGTAATAAAGATACTTATTACTTTTACAATTATCAATATAACATGCACTATTAGCCATATTTTACTATTATTATCGTTAGAACTATAATAATTATACTTATTACTCCCGATATTATCAATATAACATGCCTTATTACGCATGTAATGCAGTTATTATCGTTAGAACTGTAATAATTATACTTATTACATATACTATTAGCAATATAACGTGCATTATTACCCATATAATGCAGTTATTATAGCCACAACTGTAATAATTATACTTTCTACTTATATTATTCTCAATATAACATGCATTATTACCCATATTATGCAGTTATTATCGCTAGAACTATAATAAATATACGTATTACTTTTATTATCATCAACATAACATGCATTATGACCCATATTATGCAGTTATTATCGATAGAACTGTAATAAAGATACTTATTACTTTTACTATTATCAATATAACATGCACTATTAGCCATATTTTACTATTATTATCGCTAGAACTATAATAATTATACTTATTACTCCCGATATTATCAATATAACATGCCTTATTACGCATGTAATGCAGTTATTATCGCTAGAACTGTAATAATTATACTCATTACTTATACTATTAGCAATATAACGTGCATTATTACCCATATTGTGCAATTATTATCACTAGAACTATAATAAATATACGTATTACGTTTATTATCATCAACATAACATGCATTATGACCCATATTATGCAGTTATTATCGATAGAACTGTAATAAAGATACTTATTACTTTTACTATTATCAATATAACATGCACTATTAGCCATATTTTACTATTATTATCGCTAGAACTATAATAATTATACTTATTACTCCCGATATTATCAATGTAACATGCCTTATTACGCATGTAATGCAGTTATTATCGTTAGAACTGTAATAATTATACTTATTACATATACTATTAGCAATATAACGTGCATTATTACCCATATAATGCAGTTATTATAGCCAAAACTGTAATAATTATACTTACTACGTATATTATTCTCAATATAACATGCATTATTACCCACATTATGCAGTTATTATCGCTAGAACTATAATAAATAGACGTATTACTTTTATTATCATCAATATAACATGCATTATAACCCATATTATGCAGTTATTATCGCTAGAGCTATAATAAATATACGTATTACTTTTATTATCATCAAAATAACATGCATTATTACCAATATTATGCAGTTATTAACGATAGAACTGTAATAAATATACTTATCACTTATATTATTAGCAATATAACATGCATTATTACCCATATAATGGAGTTATTATCGCTAGAACTGTAATAATTATACTTATTACATATACTATTAGCAATATAACGTGCATTATTACCCATATAATGCAGTTATTAAAGCCAGAACTGTAATAATTATACTTACTACTTATATTATGCTCAATATAACATGCCTTATTACGCATGTAATGCAGTTATTATCGTTAGAACTGTAATAATTATACTTATTACATATACTATTAGCAATATAACGTGCATTATTACCCATATAATGCAGTTATTATAGCCAGAACTGTAATAATTATACTTACTACTTATATTATTCTCAATATAACATGCATTATTACCCATATTATGCAGTTATTATCGCTAGAACTATAATAAATAGACGTATTACTTTTATTATCAACAATATAACATGCATTATAACCCATATTATGCAGTTATTATCGCTAGAGCTATAATAAATATACGTATTACTTTTATAATCATCAAAATAACATGCATTATTACCAATATTATGCAGTTATTAACGATAGAACTGTAATAAATATACTTATTACTTATATTATTAGCAATATAACATGCATTATTACCCATATAATGGAGTTATTATCGCTAGAACTGTAATAATTATACTTATTACATATACTATTAGCAATATAACGTGCATTATTACCCATATAATGCAGTTATTAAAGCCAGAACTGTAATAATTATACTTACTACTTATATTATGCTCAATATAACATGCCTTATTACGCATGTAATGCAGTTATTATGGTTAGAACTGTAATAATTATACTTATTACATATACTATTAGCAATATAACGTGCATTATTACCCATATAATGCAGTTATTATAGCCACAACTGTAACAATTATACTTACTACTCATATTATTCTCAATATAACATGCATTATTACCCATATTATGCAGTTATTATCGCTAGAACTATAATAAATAGACGTATTACTTTTATTATCATCAACATAACATGCATTATTACCCATATTATGCAGTTATTATCGATAGAACTGTAATAAAGGTACTTATTACTTTTACTATTATCAATATAACATGCACTATTAGCCATATTTTACTATTATTATCGCTAGAACTATAATAATTATACTTATTACTCCCGATATTATCAATATAACTTGCCTTATTACGCATGTAATGCAGTTATTATAGCCACAACTGTAATAATTATACTTACTACTTATATTATTCTCAATATAACATGCATTATTACCCATATTATGCAGTTATTATCGCTAGAACCATAATAAATATACGTATTACTTTTATTATCATCAACATAACGTGCATTATGACCCATATTATGCAGTTATTATCGATAGAACTGTAATAAAGATACTTATTACTTTTACAATTATCAATATAACATGCACTATTAGCCATATTTTACTATTATTATCGTTAGAACTATAATAATTATACTTATTACTCCCGATATTATCAATATAACATGCCTTATTACGCATGAAATGCAGTTATTATCGTTAGAACTGTAATAATTATACTTATTACATATACTATAAGCAATATAACGTGCATTATTACCCATATAATGCAGTTATTATAGCCACAACTGTAATAATTATACTTACTACTTATATTATTCTCAATATAACATGCATTATTACCCATATTATGCAGTTATTATCGCTAGAACCATAATAAATATACGTATTACTTTTATTATCAACAACATAACATGCATTATGACCCATATTATGCAGTTATTATCGATAGAACTGTAATAAAGATACTTATTACTTTCACTATTATCAATATAACATGCACTATTAGCCATATTTTACTATTACTATCGCTAGAACTATAATAATTATACTTATTACTCCCGATATTATCAATATAACATGCCTTATTACGCATATAATGCAGTTATTATCGCTAGAACTGTAATAATTATACTTATTACTTATATTATTAGCAATATAACATGCATTATTACCCATATAATGGAGTTATTATCGCTAGAACTGTAATAATTATACTTATTACATATACTATTAGCAATATAACGTGCATTATTACCCATATAATGCAGTTATTAAAGCCAGAACTGTAATAATTATACTTACTACTTATATTATGCTCAATATAACATGCCTTATTACGCATGTAATGCAGTTATTATCGTTAGAACTGTAATAATTATACTTATTACATATACTATTAGCAATATAACGTGCATTATTACTCATATAATGCAGTTATTATAGCCACAACTGTAATAATTATACTTACTACTTATATTATTCTCAATATAACATGCATTATTACCCATATTATGCAGTTATTATCGCTAGAACCATAATAAATATACGTATTACTTTTATTATCATCAACATAACATGCATTATGACCCATATTATGCAGTTATTATCGACAGAACTGTAATAAAGATACTTATTACTTTTACTATTATCAATATAACATGCACTATTAGCCATATTTTACTATTATTATCGCTAGAACTATAATAATTATACTTATTACTCCCGATATTATCAATATAACATGCCTTATTACGCATATAGTGCACTTATTATCGCTAGAACTGTAATAATTATACTTATTACTTATATTATTAGCAATATAACATGCATTATTACCCATATAATGGAGTTATTATCGCTAGAACTGTAATAATTATACTTATTACATATACTATTAGCAATATAACGTGCATTATTACCCATATAATGCAGTTATTATAGCCACAACTGTAATAATTATACTTACTACTTATATTATTCTCAATATAACATGCATTATTACCCATATTATGCAGTTATTATCGCTAGAACCATAATAAATATACGTATTACTTTTATTATCAACAACATAACATGCATTATGACCCATATTATGCAGTTATTATCGATAGAACTGTAATAAAGATACTTATTACTTTCACTATTATCAATATAACATGCACTATTAGCCATATTTTACTATTACTATCGCTAGAACTATAATAATTATACTTATTACTCCCGATATTATCAATATAACATGCCTTATTACGCATATAATGCAGTTATTATCGCTAGAACTGTAATAATTATACTTATTACTTATATTATTAGCAATATAACGTGCATTATTACCCATATAATGCAGTTATTATAGCCACAACTGTAATAATTATACTTACTACTTATATTATTCTCAATATAACATGCATTATTACCCATATTATGCAGTTATTATCGCTAGAACCATAATAAATATACGTATTACTTTTATTATCAACAACATAACATGCATTATGACCCATATTATGCAGTTATTATCGATAGAACTGTAATAAAGATACTTATTACTTTCACTATTATCAATATAACATGCACTATTAGCCATATTTTACTATTACTATCGCTAGAACTATAATAATTATACTTATTACTCCCGATATTATCAATATAACATGCCTTATTACGCATATAATGCAGTTATTATCGCTAGAACTGTAATAATTATACTTATTACTTATATTATTAGCAATATAACATGCATTATTACCCATATAATGGAGTTATTATCGCTAGAACTGTAATAATTATACTTATTACATATACTATTAGCAATATAACGTGCATTATTACCCATATAATGCAGTTATTAAAGCCAGAACTGTAATAATTATACTTACTACTTATATTATGCTCAATATAACATGCCTTATTACGCATCTAATGCAGTTATTATCGTTAGAACTGTAATAATTATACTTATTACATATACTATTAGCAATATAACGTGCATTATTACCCATATAATGCAGTTATTATAGCCACAACTGTAATAATTATACTTACTACTTATATTATTCTCAATATAACATGCATTATTACCCATATTATGCAGTTATTATCGCTAGAACCATAATAAATATACGTATTACTTTTATTATCATCAACATAACATGCATTATGACCCATATTATGCAGTTATTATCGATAGAACTGTAATAAAGATACTTATTACTTTTACTATTATCAATATAACATGCACTATTAGCCATATTTTACTATTATTATCGCTAGAACTATAATAATTATACTTATTACTCCCGATATTATCAATATAACATGCCTTATTACGCATATAATGCAGTTATTATCGCTAGAACTGTAATAATTATACTTATTACTTATATTATTAGCAATATAACATGCATTATTACCCATATAATGGAGTTATTATCGCTAGAACTGTAATAATTATACTTATTACATATACTATTAGCAATATAACGTGCATTATTACCCATATAATGCAGTTATTAAAGCCAGAACTGTAATAATTATACTTACTACTTATATTATGCTCAATATAACATGCCTTATTACGCATGTAATGCAGTTATTATCGTTAGAACTGTAATAATTATACTTATTACATATACTATTAGCAATATAACGTGCATTATTACCCATATAATGCAGTTATTATAGCCACAACTGTAATAATTATACTTACTACTTATATTATGCTCAATATAACATGCATTATTACCCACATTATGCAGTTATTATCGCTAGAACTATAATAAATAGACGTATTACTTTTATTATCATCAATATAACATGCATTATAACCCATATTATGCAGTTATTATCGCTAGAGCTATAATAAATATACGTATTACTTTTATTATCATCAAAATAACATGCATTATTACCAATATTATGCAGTTATTAACGATAGAACTGTAATAAATATACTTATTACTTATATTATTAGCAATATAACATGCATTATTACCCATATAATGGAGTTATTATCGCTAGAACTGTAATAATTATACTTATTACATATACTATTAGCAATATAACGTGCATTATTACCCATATAATGGAGTTATTATCGCTAGAACTGTAATAATTATACTTATTACATATACTAATAGCAATATAACGTGCATTATTACCCATATAATGCAGTTATTAAAGCCAGAACTGTAATAATTATACTTACTACTTATATTATGCTCAATATAACATGCATTATTACCTATATTATGCAGTTATTATCGCTAGATCTATAATAAATATACGTATTACTTTTATTATCATCAACATAACATGCATTATGACCCATATTATGCAGTTATTATCGATAGAACTGTAATAAAGATACTTATTACTTTTACTATTATCAATACAACATGCACTATTAGCCATATTTTACTATTATTATCGCTAGAACTATAATAATTATACTTATTACTGCCGATATTATCAATATAACATGCCTTATTACGCATGTAATGCAGTTATTATCGTTAGAACTGTAATAATTATACTTATTACATATACTATTAGCAATATAACGTGCATTATTACCCATATAATGCAGTTATTAAAGCCAGAACTGTAATAATTATACTTACTACTTATATTATGCTCAATATAACATGCCTTATTACGCATGTAATGCAGTTATTATCGTTAGAACTGTAATAATTATACTTATTACATATACTATTAGCAATATAACGTGCATTATTACCCATATAATGCAGTTATTATAGCCAGAACTGTAATAATTATACTTACTACTTATATTATTCTCAATATAACATGCATTATTACCCATATTATGCAGTTATTATCGCTAGAACTATAATAAATAGACGTATTACTTTTATTATCATCAATATAACATGCATTATAACCCATATTATGCAGTTATTATCGCTAGAGCTATAATAAATATACGTATTACTTTTATAATCATCAAAATAACATGCATTACTACCAATATTATGCAGTTATTAACGATGGAACTGTAATAAATATACTTATTACTTATATTATTAGCAATATAACATGCATTATTACCCATATAATGGAGTTATTATCGCTAGAACTGTAATAATTATACTTATTACATATACTATTAGCAATATAACGTGCATTATTACCCATATAATGGAGTTATTATCGCTAGAACTGTAATAATTATACTTATTACATATACTATTAGCAATATAACGTGCATTATTACCCATATAATGCAGTTATTAAAGCCAGAACTGTAATAATTATACTTACTACTTATATTATGCTCAATATAACATGCCTTATTACGCATGTAATGCAGTTATTATCGTTAGAACTGTAATAATTATACTTATTACATATACTATTAGCAATATAACGTGCATTATTACCCATATAATGCAGTTATTATAGCCACAACTGTAATAATTATACTTACTACTTATATTATTCTCAATATAACATGCATTATTACCCATATTATGCAGTTATTATCGCTAGAACCATAATAAATATACGTATTACTTTTATTATCATCAACATAACATGCATTATGACCCATATTATGCAGTTATTATCGATAGAACTGTAATAAAGATACTTATTACTTTTACTATTATCAATATAACATGCACTATTAGCCATATTTTACTATTATTATCGCTAGAACTATAATAATTATACTTATTACTCCCGATATTATCAATATAACATGCCTTATTACGCATATAGTGCACTTATTATCGCTAGAACTGTAATAATTATACTTATTACTTATATTATTAGCAATATAACATGCATTATTACCCATATAATGGAGTTATTATCGCTAGAACTGTAATAATTATACTTATTACATATACTATTAGCAATATAACGTGCATTATTACCCATATAATGCAGTTATTATCGTTAGAACTGTAATAATTATACTTATTACATATACTATTAGCAATATAACGTGCATTATTACCCATATAATGCAGTTATTATAGCCAGAACTGTAATAATTATACTTACTACTTATATTATTCTCAATATAACATGCATTATTACCCATATTATGCAGTTATTATCGCTAGAACTATAATAAATAGACGTATTACTTTTATTATCATCAATATAACATGCATTATAACCCATATTATGCAGTTATTATCGCTAGAGCTATAATAAATATACGTATTACTTTTATAATCATCAAAATAACATGCATTACTACCAATATTATGCAGTTATTAACGATAGAACTGTAATAAATATACTTATTACTTATATTATTAGCAATATAACATGCATTATTACCCATATTATGCAGTTATTATCGCTAGAACCATAATAAATATACGTATTACTTTTATTATCATCAACATAACATGCATTATGACCCATATTATGCAGTTATTATCGATAGAACTGTAATAAAGATACTTATTACTTTTACTATTATCAATATAACATGCACTATTAGCCATATTTTACTATTATTATCGCTAGAACTATAATAATTATACTTATTACTCCCGATATTATCAATATAACATGCCTTATTACGCATATAGTGCACTTATTATCGCTAGAACTGTAATAATTATACTTATTACTTATATTATTAGCAATATAACATGCATTATTACCCATATAATGGAGTTATTATCGCTAGAACTGTAATAATTATACTTATTACATATACTATTAGCAATATAACGTGCATTATTACCCATATAATGGAGTTATTATCGCTAGAACTGTAATAATTATACTTATTACATATACTATTAGCAATATAACGTGCATTATTACCCATATAATGCAGTTATTAAAGCCAGAACTGTAATAATTATACTTACTACTTATATTATGCTCAATATAACATGCCTTATTACGCATGTAATGCAGTTATTATCGTTAGAACTGTAATAATTATACTTATTACATATACTATTAGCAATATAACGTGCATTATTACCCATATAATGCAGTTATTATAGCCACAACTGTAATAATTATACTTATTACTTATATTATTCTCAATATAACATGCATTATTACCCATATTATGCAGTTATTATCGCTAGAACCATAATAAATATACGTATTACTTTTATTATCATCAACATAACATGCATTATGACCCATATTATGCAGTTATTATCGATAGAACTGTAATAAAGATACTTATTACTTTTACTATTATCAATATAACATGCACTATTAGCCATATTTTACTATTATTATCGCTAGAACTATAATAATTATACTTATTACTCCCGATATTATCAATATAACATGCCTTATTACGCATATAGTGCACTTATTATCGCTAGAACTGTAATAATTATACTTATTACTTATATTATTAGCAATATAACATGCATTATTACCCATATAATGGAGTTATTATCGCTAGAACTGGAATAATTATACTTATTACATATACTATTAGCAATATAACGTGCATTATTACCCATATAATGGAGTTATTATCGCTAGAACTGTAATAATTATACTTATTACATATACTATTAGCAATATAACGTGCATTATTACCCATATAATGCAGTTATTAAAGCCAGAACTGTAATAATTATACTTACTACTTATATTATGCTCAATATAACATGCATTATTACCCATATTATGCAGTTATTATCGCTAGATCTATAATAAATATACGTATTACTTTTATTATCATCAACATAACATGCATTATGACCCATATTATGCAGTTATTATCGATAGAACTGTAATAAAGATACTTATTACTTTTACTATTATCAATACAACATGCACTATTAGCCATATTTTACTATTATTATCGCTAGAACTATAATAATTATACTTATTACTCCCGATATTATCAATATAACATGCCTTATTACGCATGTAATGCAGTTATTATCGTTAGAACTGTAATAATTATACTTATTACATATACTATTAGCAATATAACGTGCATTATTACCCATATAATGCAGTTATTATAGCCAGAACTGTAATAATTATACTTACTACTTATATTATTCTCAATATAACATGCATTATTACCCATATTATGCAGTTATTATCGCTAGAACTATAATAAATATACGTATTACTTTTATTATCATCAACATAACATGCATTATGACCCATATTATGCAGTTATTATCGATAGAACTGTAATAAAGATATTTATTACTTTTACTATTATTAATATAACATGCACTATTAGCCATATTTTACTATTATTATCGCTAGAACTATAATAATTATACTTATTACTCCCGATATTATCAATATAACATGCCTTATTACGCATGTAATGCAGTTATTATCGCTAGAACTGTAATAATTATACTCATTACTTATATTATTAGCAATATAACGTGCATTATTACCCATATTGTGCAATTATTATCACTAGAACTATAATAAATATACGTATTACTTTTATTATCATCAACATAACATGCATTATGACACATATTATGCAGTTATTATCGATAGAACTGTAATAAAGATACTTATTACTTTTACTATTATCAATATAACATGCACTATTAGCCATATTTTACTATTATTATCGCTAGAACTATAATAATTATACTTATTACTCCCGATATTATCAATATAACATGCCTTATTACGCTTGTAATGCAGTTATTATCGTTAGAACTGTAATAATTATACTTATTACATATACTATTAGCAATATAACGTGCATTATTACCCATACAATGCAGTTATTATAGCCAGAACTGTAATAATTATACTTACTACTTATATTATTCTCAATATAACATGCATTATTACCCACATTATGCAGTTATTATCGCTAGAACTATAATAAATAGACGTATTACTTTTATTATCATCAATATAACATGCATTATAACCCATATTATGCAGTTATTATCGCTAGAGCTATAATAAATATACGTATTACTTTTATTATCATCAAAATAACATGCATTATTACCAATATTATGCAGTTATTAACGATAGAACTGTAATAAATATACTTATTACTTATATTATTAGCAATATAACATGCATTATTACCCATATAATGGAGTTATTATCGCTAGAACTGTAATAATTATACTTATTACATATACTATTAGCAATATAACGTGCATTATTACCCATATAATGCAGTTATTAAAGCCAGAACTGTAATAATTATACTTACTACTTATATTATGCTCAATATAACATGCCTTATTACGCATGTAATGCAGTTATTATCGTTAGAACTGTAATAATTATACTTATTACATATACTATTAGCAATATAACGTGCATTATTACCCATATAATGCAGTTATTATAGCCAGAACTGTAATAATTATACTTACTACTTATATTATTCTCAATATAACATGCATTATTACCCATATTATGCAGTTATTATCGCTAGAACTATAATAAATAGACGTATTACTTTTAATATCATCAATATAACATGCATTATAACCCATATTATGCAGTTATTATCGCTAGAGCTATAATAAATATACGTATTACTTTTATAATCATCAAAATAACATGCATTATTACCAATATTATGCAGTTATTAACGATAGAACTGTAATAAATATACTTATTACTTATATTATTAGCAATATAACATGCATTATTACCCATATAATGGAGTTATGATCGCTAGAACTGTAATAATTATACTTATTACATATACTATTAGCAATATAACGTGCATTATTACCCATATAATGGAGTTATTATCGCTAGAACTGTAATAATTATACTTATTACATATACTATTAGCAATATAACGTGCATTATTACCCATATAATGCAGTTATTAAAGCCAGAACTGTAATAATTATACTTACTACTTATATTATGCTCAATATAACATGCATTATTACCCATATTATGCAGTTATTATCGCTAGATCTATAATAAATATACGTATTACTTTTATTATCATCAACATAACATGCATTATGACCCATATTATGCAGTTATTATCGATAGAACTGTAATAAAGATACTTATTACTTTTACTATTATCAATACAACATGCACTATTAGCCATATTTTACTATTATTATCGCTAGAACTATAATAATTATACTTATTACTCCCGATATTATCAATATAACATGCCTTATTACGCATGTAATGCAGTTATTATCGTTAGAACTGTAATAATTATACTTATTACATATACTATTAGCAATATAACGTGCATTATTACCCATATAATGCAGTTATTATAGCCACAACTGTAATAATTATACTTACTACTTATATTATTCTCAATATAACATGCATTATTACCCATATTATGCAGTTATTATCGCTAGAACCATAATAAATATACGTATTACTTTTATTATCATCAACATAACATGCATTATGACCCATATTATGCAGTTATTATCGATAGAACTGTAATAAAGATACTTATTACTTTTACTATTATCAATATAACATGCACTATTAGCCATATTTTACTATTATTATCGCTAGAACTATAATAATTATACTTATTACTCCCGATATTATCAATATAACATGCCTTATTACGCATATAGTGCACTTATTATCGCTAGAACTGTAATAATTATACTTATTACTTATATTATTAGCAATATAACATGCATTATTACCCATATAATGGAGTTATTATCGCTAGAACTGTAATAATTATACTTATTACATATACTATTAGCAATATAACGTGCATTATTACCCATATAATGGAGTTATTATCGCTAGAACTGTAATAATTATACTTATTACATATACTATTAGCAATATAACGTGCATTATTACCCATATAATGCAGTTATTAAAGCCAGAACTGTAATAATTATACTTACTACTTATATTATGCTCAATATAACATGCATTATTACCCATATTATGCAGTTATTATCGCTAGATCTATAATAAATATACGTATTACTTTTATTATCATCAACATAACATGCATTATGACCCATATTATGCAGTTATTATCGATAGAACTGTAATAAAGATACTTATTACTTTTACTATTATCAATACAACATGCACTATTAGCCATATTTTACTATTATTATCGCTAGAACTATAATAATTATACTTATTACTCCTGATATTATCAATATAACATGCCTTATTACGCATGTAATGCAGTTATTATCGTTAGAACTGTAATAATTATACTTATTACATATACTATTAGCAATATAACGTGCATTATTACCCATATAATGCAGTTATTATAGCCAGAACTGTAATAATTATACTTACTACTTATATTATTCTCAATATAACATGCATTATTACCCATATTATGCAGTTATTATCGCTAGAACTATAATAAATATACGTATTACTTTTATTATCATCAACATAACATGCATTATGACCCATATTATGCAGTTATTATCGATAGAACTGTAATAAAGATATTTATTACTTTTACTATTATTAATATAACATGCACTATTAGCCATATTTTACTATTATTATCGCTAGAACTATAATAATTATACTTATTACTCCCGATATTATCAATATAACATGCCTTATTACGCATGTAATGCAGTTATTATCGCTAGAACTGTAATAATTATACTCATTACTTATATTATTAGCAATATAACGTGCATTATTACCCATATTGTGCAATTATTATCACTAGAACTATAATAAATATACGTATTACTTTTATTATCATCAACATAACATGCATTATGACACATATTATGCAGTTATTATCGATAGAACTGTAATAAAGATACTTATTACTTTTACTATTATCAATATAACATGCACTATTAGCCATATTTTACTATTATTATCGCTAGAACTATAATAATTATACTTATTACTCCCGATATTATCAATATAACATGCCTTATTACGCTTGTAATGCAGTTATTATCGTTAGAACTGTAATAATTATACTTATTACATATACTATTAGCAATATAACGTGCATTATTATCCATACAATGCAGTTATTATAGCCAGAACTGTAATAATTATACTTACTACTTATATTATTCTCAATATAACATGCATTATTACCCACATTATGCAGTTATTATCGCTAGAACTATAATAAATAGACGTATTACTTTTATTATCATCAATATAACATGCATTATAACCCATATTATGCAGTTATTATCGCTAGAGCTATAATAAATATACGTATTACTTTTATTATCATCAAAATAACATGCATTATTACCAATATTATGCAGTTATTAACGATAGAACTGTAATAAATATACTTATTACTTATATTATTAGCAATATAACATGCATTATTACCCATATAATGGAGTTATTATCGCTAGAACTGTAATAATTATACTTATTACATATACTATTAGCAATATAACGTGCATTATTACCCATATAATGCAGTTATTAAAGCCAGAACTGTAATAATTATACTTACTACTTATATTATGCTCAATATAACATGCCTTATTACGCATGTAATGCAGTTATTATCGTTAGAACTGTAATAATTATACTTATTACATATACTATTAGCAATATAACGTGCATTATTACCCATATAATGCAGTTATTATAGCCAGAACTGTAATAATTATACTTACTACTTATATTATTCTCAATATAACATGCATTATTACCCATATTATGCAGTTATTATCGCTAGAACTATAATAAATAGACGTATTACTTTTAATATCATCAATATAACATGCATTATAACCCATATTATGCAGTTATTATCGCTAGAGCTATAATAAATATACGTATTACTTTTATAATCATCAAAATAACATGCATTATTACCAATATTATGCAGTTATTAACGATAGAACTGTAATAAATATACTTATTACTTATATTATTAGCAATATAACATGCATTATTACCCATATAATGGAGTTATGATCGCTAGAACTGTAATAATTATACTTATTACATATACTATTAGCAATATAACGTGCATTATTACCCATATAATGGAGTTATTATCGCTAGAACTGTAATAATTATACTTATTACATATACTATTAGCAATATAACGTGCATTATTACCCATATAATGCAGTTATTAAAGCCAGAACTGTAATAATTATACTTACTACTTATATTATGCTCAATATAACATGCATTATTACCCATATTATGCAGTTATTATCGCTAGATCTATAATAAATATACGTATTACTTTTATTATCATCAACATAACATGCATTATGACCCATATTATGCAGTTATTATCGATAGAACTGTAATAAAGATACTTATTACTTTTACTATTATCAATACAACATGCACTATTAGCCATATTTTACTATTATTATCGCTAGAACTATAATAATTATACTTATTACTCCCGATATTATCAATATAACATGCCTTATTACGCATGTAATGCAGTTATTATCGTTAGAACTGTAATAATTATACTTATTACATATACTATTAGCAATATAACGTGCATTATTACCCATATAATGCAGTTATTATAGCCACAACTGTAATAATTATACTTACTACTTATATTATTCTCAATATAACATGCATTATTACCCATATTATGCAGTTATTATCGCTAGAACCATAATAAATATACGTATTACTTTTATTATCATCAACATAACATGCATTATGACCCATATTATGCAGTTATTATCGATAGAACTGTAATAAAGATACTTATTACTTTTACTATTATCAATATAACATGCACTATTAGCCATATTTTACTATTATTATCGCTAGAACTATAATAATTATACTTATTACTCCCGATATTATCAATATAACATGCCTTATTACGCATATAGTGCACTTATTATCGCTAGAACTGTAATAATTATACTTATTACTTATATTATTAGCAATATAACATGCATTATTACCCATATAATGGAGTTATTATCGCTAGAACTGTAATAATTATACTTATTACATATACTATTAGCAATATAACGTGCATTATTACCCATATAATGCAGTTATTATCGTTAGAACTGTAATAATTATACTTATTACATATACTATTAGCAATATAACGTGCATTATTACCCATATAATGCAGTTATTATAGCCAGAACTGTAATAATTATACTTACTACTTATATTATTCTCAATATAACATGCATTATTACCCATATTATGCAGTTATTATCGCTAGAACTATAATAAATAGACGTATTACTTTTATTATCATCAATATAACATGCATTATAACCCATATTATGCAGTTATTATCGCTAGAGCTATAATAAATATACGTATTACTTTTATAATCATCAAAATAACATGCATTACTACCAATATTATGCAGTTATTAACGATAGAACTGTAATAAATATACTTATTACTTATATTATTAGCAATATAACATGCATTATTACCCATATAATGGAGTTATTATCGCTAGAACTGTAATAATTATACTTATTACATATACTATTAGCAATATAACGTGCATTATTACCCATATAATGGAGTTATTATCGCTAGAACTGTAATAATTATACTTATTACATATACTATTAGCAATATAACGTGCATTATTACCCATATAATGCAGTTATTAAAGCCAGAACTGTAATAATTATACTTACTACTTATATTATGCTCAATATAACATGCATTATTACCCATATTATGCAGTTATTATCGCTAGATCTATAATAAATATACGTATTACTTTTATTATCATCAACATAACATGCATTATTACCAATATTATGCAGTTATTAACGATAGA
Organism: Megachile leachella; assembly: GCA_963576845.1. Lineage (NCBI taxonomy): Eukaryota > Metazoa > Arthropoda > Insecta > Hymenoptera > Megachilidae > Megachile > Megachile leachella. Next base: position 155,837 of record CAUYWW010000251.1, on the reverse strand, counting down.
ACTGTAATAAATATACTTATTACTTATATTATTAGCAATATAACATGCATTATTACCCATATAATGGAGTTATTATCGCTAGAACTGTAATAATTATACTTATTACATATACTATTAGCAATATAACGTGCATTATTACCCATATAATGGAGTTATTATCGCTAGAACTGTAATAATTATACTTATTACATATACTATTAGCAATATAACGTGCATTATTACCCATATAATGCAGTTATTAAAGCCAGAACTGTAATAATTATACTTACTACTTATATTATGCTCAATATAACATGCATTATTACCCATATTATGCAGTTATTATCGCTAGATCTATAATAAATATACGTATTACTTTTATTATCATCAAAATAACATGCATTATTACCAATATTATGCAGTTATTAACGATAGAACTGTAATAAATATACTTATTACTTATATTATTAGCAATATAACATGCATTATTACCCATATAATGGAGTTATGATCGCTAGAACTGTAATAATTATACTTATTACATATACTATTAGCAATATAACGTGCATTATTACCCATATAATGGAGTTATTATCGCTAGAACTGTAATAATTATACTTATTACATATACTATTAGCAATATAACGTGCATTATTACCCATATAATGCAGTTATTAAAGCCAGAACTGTAATAATTATACTTACTACTTATATTATGCTCAATATAACATGCATTATTACCCATATTATGCAGTTATTATCGCTAGATCTATAATAAATATACGTATTACTTTTATTATCATCAACATAACATGCATTATGACCCATATTATGCAGTTATTATCGATAGAACTGTAATAAAGATACTTATTACTTTTACTATTATCAATACAACATGCACTATTAGCCATATTTTACTATTATTATCGCTAGAACTATAATAATTATACTTATTACTCCCGATATTATCAATATAACATGCCTTATTACGCATGTAATGCAGTTATTATCGTTAGAACTGTAATAATTATACTTATTACATATACTATTAGCAATATAACGTGCATTATTACCCATATAATGCAGTTATTATAGCCACAACTGTAATAATTATACTTACTACTTATATTATTCTCAATATAACATGCATTATTACCCATATTATGCAGTTATTATCGCTAGAACCATAATAAATATACGTATTACTTTTATTATCATCAACATAACATGCATTATGACCCATATTATGCAGTTATTATCGATAGAACTGTAATAAAGATACTTATTACTTTTACTATTATCAATATAACATGCACTATTAGCCATATTTTACTATTATTATCGCTAGAACTATAATAATTATACTTATTACTCCCGATATTATCAATATAACATGCCTTATTACGCATATAGTGCACTTATTATCGCTAGAACTGTAATAATTATACTTATTACTTATATTATTAGCAATATAACATGCATTATTACCCATATAATGGAGTTATTATCGCTAGAACTGTAATAATTATACTTATTACATATACTATTAGCAATATAACGTGCATTATTACCCATATAATGCAGTTATTATCGTTAGAACTGTAATAATTATACTTATTACATATACTATTAGCAATATAACGTGCATTATTACCCATATAATGCAGTTATTATAGCCAGAACTGTAATAATTATACTTACTACTTATATTATTCTCAATATAACATGCATTATTACCCATATTATGCAGTTATTATCGCTAGAACTATAATAAATAGACGTATTACTTTTATTATCATCAATATAACATGCATTATAACCCATATTATGCAGTTATTATCGCTAGAGCTATAATAAATATACGTATTACTTTTATAATCATCAAAATAACATGCATTACTACCAATATTATGCAGTTATTAACGATAGAACTGTAATAAATATACTTATTACTTATATTATTAGCAATATAACATGCATTATTACCCATATAATGGAGTTATTATCGCTAGAACTGTAATAATTATACTTATTACATATACTATTAGCAATATAACGTGCATTATTACCCATATAATGGAGTTATTATCGCTAGAACTGTAATAATTATACTTATTACATATACTATTAGCAATATAACGTGCATTATTACCCATATAATGCAGTTATTAAAGCCAGAACTGTAATAATTATACTTACTACTTATATTATGCTCAATATAACATGCATTATTACCCATATTATGCAGTTATTATCGCTAGATCTATAATAAATATACGTATTACTTTTATTATCATCAACATAACATGCATTATTACCAATATTATGCAGTTATTAACGATAGAACTGTAATAAATATACTTATTACTTATATTATTAGCAATATAACATGCATTATTACCCATATAATGGAGTTATTATCGCTAGAACTGTAATAATTATACTTATTACATATACTATTAGCAATATAACGTGCATTATTACCCATATAATGGAGTTATTATCGCTAGAACTGTAATAATTATACTTATTACATATACTATTAGCAATATAACGTGCATTATTACCCATATAATGCAGTTATTAAAGCCAGAACTGTAATAATTATACTTACTACTTATATTATGCTCAATATAACATGCATTATTACCCATATTATGCAGTTATTATCGCTAGATCTATAATAAATATACGTATTACTTTTATTATCATCAACATAACATGCATTATTACCAATATTATGCAGTTATTAACGATAGAACTGTAATAAATATACTTATTACTTATATTATTAGCAATATAACATGCATTATTACCCATATAATGGAGTTATTATCGCTAGAACTGTAATAATTATACTTATTACATATACTATTAGCAATATAACGTGCATTATTACCCATATAATGGAGTTATTATCGCTAGAACTGTAATAATTATACTTATTACATATACTATTAGCAATATAACGTGCATTATTACCCATATAATGCAGTTATTAAAGCCAGAACTGTAATAATTATACTTACTACTTATATTATGCTCAATATAACATGCCTTATTACGCATGTAATGCAGTTATTATCGTTAGAACTGTAATAATTATACTTATTACATATACTATTAGCAATATAACGTGCATTATTACCCATATAATGCAGTTATTATAGCCACAACTGTAATAATTATACTTACTACTTATATTATTCTCAATATAACATGCATTATTACCCATATTATGCAGTTATTATCGCTAGAACCATAATAAATATACGTATTACTTTTATTATCATCAACATAACATGCATTATGACCCATATTATGCAGTTATTATCGATAGAACTGTAATAAAGATACTTATTACTTTTACTATTATCAATATAACATGCACTATTAGCCATATTTTACTATTATTATCGCTAGAACTATAATAATTATACTTATTACTCCCGATATTATCAATATAACATGCCTTATTACGCATATAGTGCACTTATTATCGCTAGAACTGTAATAATTATACTTATTACTTATATTATTAGCAATATAACATGCATTATTACCCATATAATGGAGTTATTATCGCTAGAACTGTAATAATTATACTTATTACATATACTATTAGCAATATAACGTGCATTATTACCCATATAATGGAGTTATTATCGCTAGAACTGTAATAATTATACTTATTACATATACTATTAGCAATATAACGTGCATTATTACCCATATAATGCAGTTATTAAAGCCAGAACTGTAATAATTATACTTACTACTTATATTATGCTCAATATAACATGCATTATTACCCATATTATGCAGTTATTATCGCTAGATCTATAATAAATATACGTATTACTTTTATTATCATCAACATAACATGCATTATGACCCATATTATGCAGTTATTATCGATAGAACTGTAATAAAGATACTTATTACTTTTACTATTATCAATACAACATGCACTATTAGCCATATTTTACTATTATTATCGCTAGAACTATAATAATTATACTTATTACTCCCGATATTATCAATATAACATGCCTTATTACGCATGTAATGCAGTTATTATCGTTAGAACTGTAATAATTATACTTATTACATATACTATTAGCAATATAACGTGCATTATTACCCATATAATGCAGTTATTATAGCCAGAACTGTAATAATTATACTTACTACTTATATTATTCTCAATATAACATGCATTATTACCCATATTATGCAGTTATTATCGCTAGAACTATAATAAATATACGTATTACTTTTATTATCATCAACATAACATGCATTATGACCCATATTATGCAGTTATTATCGATAGAACTGTAATAAAGATACTTATTACTTTTACTATTATTAATATAACATGCACTATTAGCCATATTTTACTATTATTATCGCTAGAACTATAATAATTATACTTATTACTCCCGATATTATCAATATAACATGCCTTATTACGCATGTAATGCAGTTATTATCGCTAGAACTGTAATAATTATACTCATTACTTATATTATTAGCAATATAACGTGCATTATTACCCATATTGTGCAATTATTATCACTAGAACTATAATAAATATACGTATTACTTTTATTATCATCAACATAACATGCATTATGACACATATTATGCAGTTATTATCGATAGAACTGTAATAAAGATACTTATTACTTTTACTATTATCAATATAACATGCACTATTAGCCATATTTTACTATTATTATCGCTAGAACTATAATAATTATACTTATTACTCCCGATATTATCAATATAACATGCCTTATTACGCATGTAATGCAGTTATTATCGTTAGAACTGTAATAATTATACTTATTACATATACTATTAGCAATATAACGTGCATTATTACCCATACAATGCAGTTATTATAGCCAGAACTGTAATAATTATACTTACTACTTATATTATTCTCAATATAACATGCATTATTACCCACATTATGCAGTTATTATCGCTAGAACTATAATAAATAGACGTATTACTTTTATTATCATCAATATAACATGCATTATAACCCATATTATGCAGTTATTATCGCTAGAGCTATAATAAATATACGTATTACTTTTATTATCATCAAAATAACATGCATTATTACCAATATTATGCAGTTATTAACGATAGAACTGTAATAAATATACTTATTACTTATATTATTAGCAATATAACATGCATTATTACCCATATAATGGAGTTATTATCGCTAGAACTGTAATAATTATACTTATTACATATACTATTAGCAATATAACGTGCATTATTACCCATATAATGCAGTTATTAAAGCCAGAACTGTAATAATTATACTTACTACTTATATTATGCTCAATATAACATGCCTTATTACGCATGTAATGCAGTTATTATCGTTAGAACTGTAATAATTATACTTATTACATATACTATTAGCAATATAACGTGCATTATTACCCATATAATGCAGTTATTATAGCCAGAACTGTAATAATTATACTTACTACTTATATTATTCTCAATATAACATGCATTATTACCCATATTATGCAGTTATTATCGCTAGAACTATAATAAATAGACGTATTACTTTTAATATCATCAATATAACATGCATTATAACCCATATTATGCAGTTATTATCGCTAGAGCTATAATAAATATACGTATTACTTTTATAATCATCAAAATAACATGCATTATTACCAATATTATGCAGTTATTAACGATAGAACTGTAATAAATATACTTATTACTTATATTATTAGCAATATAACATGCATTATTACCCATATAATGGAGTTATGATCGCTAGAACTGTAATAATTATACTTATTACATATACTATTAGCAATATAACGTGCATTATTACCCATATAATGGAGTTATTATCGCTAGAACTGTAATAATTATACTTATTACATATACTATTAGCAATATAACGTGCATTATTACCCATATAATGCAGTTATTAAAGCCAGAACTGTAATAATTATACTTACTACTTATATTATGCTCAATATAACATGCATTATTACCCATATTATGCAGTTATTATCGCTAGATCTATAATAAATATACGTATTACTTTTATTATCATCAACATAACATGCATTATGACCCATATTATGCAGTTATTATCGATAGAACTGTAATAAAGATACTTATTACTTTTACTATTATCAATACAACATGCACTATTAGCCATATTTTACTATTATTATCGCTAGAACTATAATAATTATACTTATTACTCCCGATATTATCAATATAACATGCCTTATTACGCATGTAATGCAGTTATTATCGTTAGAACTGTAATAATTATACTTATTACATATACTATTAGCAATATAACGTGCATTATTACCCATATAATGCAGTTATTATAGCCACAACTGTAATAATTATACTTACTACTTATATTATTCTCAATATAACATGCATTATTACCCATATTATGCAGTTATTATCGCTAGAACTATAATAAATAGACGTATTACTTTTATTATCATCAATATAACATGCATTATAACCCATATTATGCAGTTATTATCGCTAGAGCTATAATAAATATACGTATTACTTTTATAATCATCAAAATAACATGCATTACTACCAATATTATGCAGTTATTAACGATAGAACTGTAATAAATATACTTATTACTTATATTATTAGCAATATAACATGCATTATTACCCATATAATGGAGTTATTATCGCTAGAACTGTAATAATTATACTTATTACATATACTATTAGCAATATAACGTGCATTATTACCCATATAATGGAGTTATTATCGCTAGAACTGTAATAATTATACTTACTACTTATATTATGCTCAATATAACATGCCTTATTACGCATGTAATGCAGTTATTATCGTTAGAACTGTAATAATTATACTTATTACATATACTATTAGCAATATAACGTGCATTATTACCCATATAATGCAGTTATTATAGCCAGAACTGTAATAATTATACTTACTACTTATATTATTCTCAATATAACATGCATTATTACCCATATTATGCAGTTATTATCGCTAGAACTATAATAAATAGACGTATTACTTTTAATATCATCAATATAACATGCATTATAACCCATATTATGCAGTTATTATCGCTAGAGCTATAATAAATATACGTATTACTTTTATAATCATCAAAATAACATGCATTATTACCAATATTATGCAGTTATTAACGATAGAACTGTAATAAATATACTTATTACTTATATTATTAGCAATATAACATGCATTATTACCCATATAATGGAGTTATGATCGCTAGAACTGTAATAATTATACTTATTACATATACTATTAGCAATATAACGTGCATTATTACCCATATAATGGAGTTATTATCGCTAGAACTGTAATAATTATACTTATTACATATACTATTAGCAATATAACGTGCATTATTACCCATATAATGCAGTTATTAAAGCCAGAACTGTAATAATTATACTTACTACTTATATTATGCTCAATATAACATGCATTATTACCCATATTATGCAGTTATTATCGCTAGATCTATAATAAATATACGTATTACTTTTATTATCATCAACATAACATGCATTATGACCCATATTATGCAGTTATTATCGATAGAACTGTAATAAAGATACTTATTACTTTTACTATTATCAATACAACATGCACTATTAGCCATATTTTACTATTATTATCGCTAGAACTATAATAATTATACTTATTACTCCCGATATTATCAATATAACATGCCTTATTACGCATGTAATGCAGTTATTATCGTTAGAACTGTAATAATTATACTTATTACATATACTATTAGCAATATAACGTGCATTATTACCCATATAATGCAGTTATTATAGCCACAACTGTAATAATTATACTTACTACTTATATTATTCTCAATATAACATGCATTATTACCCATATTATGCAGTTATTATCGCTAGAACTATAATAAATAGACGTATTACTTTTATTATCATCAATATAACATGCATTATAACCCATATTATGCAGTTATTATCGCTAGAGCTATAATAAATATACGTATTACTTTTATAATCATCAAAATAACATGCATTACTACCAATATTATGCAGTTATTAACGATAGAACTGTAATAAATATACTTATTACTTATATTATTAGCAATATAACATGCATTATTACCCATATAATGGAGTTATTATCGCTAGAACTGTAATAATTATACTTATTACATATACTATTAGCAATATAACGTGCATTATTACCCATATAATGGAGTTATTATCGCTAGAACTGTAATAATTATACTTATTACATATACTATTAGCAATATAACGTGCATTATTACCCATATAATGCAGTTATTAAAGCCAGAACTGTAATAATTATACTTATTACATATACTATTAGCAATATAACGTGCATTATTACCCATATAATGCAGTTATTAAAGCCAGAACTGTAATAATTATACTTACTACTTATATTATGCTCAATATAACATGCCTTATTACGCATGTAATGCAGTTATTATCGTTAGAACTGTAATAATTATACTTATTACATATACTATTAGCAATATAACGTGCATTATTACCCATATAATGCAGTTATTATAGCCACAACTGTAATAATTATACTTACTACTTATATTATTCTCAATATAACATGCATTATTACCCATATTATGCAGTTATTATCGCTAGAACCATAATAAATATACGTATTACTTTTATTATCATCAACATAACATGCATTATGACCCATATTATGCAGTTATTATCGATAGAACTGTAATAAAGATACTTATTACTTTTACTATTATCAATATAACATGCACTATTAGCCATATTTTACTATTATTATCGCTAGAACTATAATAATTATACTTATTACTCCCGATATTATCAATATAACATGCCTTATTACGCATATAGTGCACTTATTATCGCTAGAACTGTAATAATTATACTTATTACTTATATTATTAGCAATATAACATGCATTATTACCCATATAATGGAGTTATTATCGCTAGAACTGTAATAATTATACTTATTACATATACTATTAGCAATATAACGTGCATTATTACCCATATAATGGAGTTATTATCGCTAGAACTGTAATAATTATACTTATTACATATACTATTAGCAATATAACGTGCATTATTACCCATATAATGCAGTTATTAAAGCCAGAACTGTAATAATTATACTTACTACTTATATTATGCTCAATATAACATGCATTATTACCCATATTATGCAGTTATTATCGCTAGATCTATAATAAATATACGTATTACTTATATTATCATCAACATAACATGCATTATGACCCATATTATGCAGTTATTATCGATAGAACTGTAATAAAGATACTTATTACTTTTACTATTATCAATACAACATGCACTATTAGCCATATTTTACTATTATTATCGCTAGAACTATAATAATTATACTTATTACTCCCGATATTATCAATATAACATGCCTTATTACGCATGTAATGCAGTTATTATCGTTAGAACTGTAATAATTATACTTATTACATATACTATTAGCAATATAACGTGCATTATTACCCATATAATGCAGTTATTATAGCCAGAACTGTAATAATTATACTTACTACTTATATTATTCTCAATATAACATGCATTATTACCCATATTATGCAGTTATTATCGCTAGAACTATAATAAATATACGTATTACTTTTATTATCATCAACATAACATGCATTATGACCCATATTATGCAGTTATTATCGATAGAACTGTAATAAAGATACTTATTACTTTTACTATTATTAATATAACATGCACTATTAGCCATATTTTACTATTATTATCGCTAGAACTATAATAATTATACTTATTACTCCCGATATTATCAATATAACATGCCTTATTACGCATGTAATGCAGTTATTATCGCTAGAACTGTAATAATTATACTCATTACTTATATTATTAGCAATATAACGTGCATTATTACCCATATTGTGCAATTATTATCACTAGAACTATAATAAATATACGTATTACTTTTATTATCATCAACATAACATGCATTATGACACATATTATGCAGTTATTATCGATAGAACTGTAATAAAGATACTTATTACTTTTACTATTATCAATATAACATGCACTATTAGCCATATTTTACTATTATTATCGCTAGAACTATAATAATTATACTTATTACTCCCGATATTATCAATATAACATGCCTTATTACGCATGTAATGCAGTTATTATCGTTAGAACTGTAATAATTATACTTATTACATATACTATTAGCAATATAACGTGCATTATTACCCATACAATGCAGTTATTATAGCCAGAACTGTAATAATTATACTTACTACTTATATTATTCTCAATATAACATGCATTATTACCCACATTATGCAGTTATTATCGCTAGAACTATAATAAATAGACGTATTACTTTTATTATCATCAATATAACATGCATTATAACCCATATTATGCAGTTATTATCGCTAGAGCTATAATAAATATACGTATTACTTTTATAATCATCAAAATAACATGCATTATTACCAATATTATGCAGTTATTAACGATAGAACTGTAATAAATATACTTATTACTTATATTATTAGCAATATAACATGCATTATTACCCATATAATGGAGTTATTATCGCTAGAACTGTAATAATTATACTTATTACATATACTATTAGCAATATAACGTGCATTATTACCCATATAATGGAGTTATTATCGCTAGAACTGTAATAATTATACTTATTACATATACTATTAGCAATATAACGTGCATTATTACCCATATAATGCAGTTATTAAAGCCAGAACTGTAATAATTATACTTACTACTTATATTATGCTCAATATAACATGCATTATTACCCATATTATGCAGTTATTATCGCTAGATCTATAATAAATATACGTATTACTTTTATTATCATCAACATAACATGCATTATGACCCATATTATGCAGTTATTATCGATAGAACTGTAATAAAGATACTTATTACTTTTACTATTATCAATACAACATGCACTATTAGCCATATTTTACTATTATTATCGCTAGAACTATAATAATTATACTTATTACTCCCGATATTATCAATATAACATGCCTTATTACGCATGTAATGCAGTTATTATCGTTAGAACTGTAATAATTATACTTATTACATATACTATTAGCAATATAACGTGCATTATTACCCATATAATGCAGTTATTAAAGCCAGAACTGTAATAATTATACTTACTACTTATATTATGCTCAATATAACATGCATTATTACCCATATTATGCAGTTATTATCGCTAGATCTATAATAAATATACGTATTACTTTTATTATCATCAACATAACATGCATTATGACCCATATTATGCAGTTATTATCGATAGAACTGTAATAAAGATACTTATTACTTTTACTATTATCAATACAACATGCACTATTAGCCATATTTTACTATTATTATCGCTAGAACTATAATAATTATACTTATTACTCCCGATATTATCAATATAACATGCCTTATTACGCATGTAATGCAGTTATTATCGTTAGAACTGTAATAATTATACTTATTACATATACTATTAGCAATATAACGTGCATTATTACCCATATAATGCAGTTATTATAGCCAGAACTGTAATAATTATACTTACTACTTATATTATTCTCAATATAACATGCATTATTACCCATATTATGCAGTTATTATCGCTAGAACTATAATAAATATACGTATTACTTTTATTATCATCAACATAACATGCATTATGACCCATATTATGCAGTTATTATCGATAGAACTGTAATAAAGATACTTATTACTTTTACTATTATCAATATAACATGCACTATTAGCCATATTTTACTATTATTATCGCTAGAACTATAATAATTATACTTATTACTCCCGATATTATCAATATAACATGCCTTATTACGCATGTAATGCAGTTATTATCGCTAGAACTGTAATAATTATACTTATTACATATACTATTAGCAATATAACGTGCATTATTACCCATATAATGCAGTTATTAAAGCCAGAACTGTAATAATTATACTTACTACTTATATTATGCTCAATATAACATGCATTATTACCCATATTATGCAGTTATTATCGCTAGATCTATAATAAATATACGTATTACTTTTATTATCATCAACATAACATGCATTATGACCCATATTATGCAGTTATTATCGATAGAACTGTAATAAAGATACTTATTACTTTTACTATTATCAATACAACATGCACTATTAGCCATATTTTACTATTATTATCGCTAGAACTATAATAATTATACTTATTACTCCCGATATTATCAATATAACATGCCTTATTACGCATGTAATGCAGTTATTATCGTTAGAACTGTAATAATTATACTTATTACATATACTATTAGCAATATAACGTGCATTATTACCCATATAATGCAGTTATTATAGCCAGAACTGTAATAATTATACTTACTACTTATATTATTCTCAATATAACATGCATTATTACCCATATTATGCAGTTATTATCGCTAGAACTATAATAAATATACGTATTACTTTTATTATCATCAACATAACATGCATTATGACCCATATTATGCAGTTATTATCGATAGAACTGTAATAAAGATACTTATTACTTTTACTATTATCAATATAACATGCACCATTAGCCATATTTTACTATTATTATCGCTAGAACTATAATAATTATACTTATTACTCCCGATATTATCAATATAACATGCCTTATTACGCATGTAATGCAGTTATTATCGCTAGAACTGTAATAATTATACTCATTACTTATATTATTAGCAATATAACGTGCATTATTACCCATATTGTGCAATTATTATCACTAGAACTATAATAAATATACGTATTACTTTTATTATCATCAACATAATATGCATTATGACACATATTATGCAGTTATTATCGATAGAACTGTAATAAAGATACTTATTACTTTTACTATTATCAATATAACATGCACTATTAGCCATATTTTACTATTATTATCGCTAGAACTATAATAATTATACTTATTACTCCCGATATTATCAATATAACATGCCTTATTACGCATGTAATGCAGTTATTATCGTTAGAACTGTAATAATTATACTTATTACATATACTATTAGCAATATAACGTGCATTATTACCCATATAATGCAGTTATTATAGCCAGAACTGTAATAATTATACTTACTACTTATATTATTCTCAATATAACATGCATTATTACCCACATTATGCAGTTATTATCGCTAGAACTATAATAAATAGACGTATTACTTTTATTATCATCAATATAACATGCATTATAACCCATATTATGCAGTTATTATCGCTAGAGCTATAATAAATATACGTATTACTTTTATTATCATCAAAATAACATGCATTATTACCAATATTATGCAGTTATTAACGATAGAACTGTAATAAATATACTTATTACTTATATTATTAGCAATATAACATGCATTATTACTCATATAATGGAGTTATTATCGCTAGAACTGTAATAATTATACTTATTACATATACTATTAGCAATATAACGTGCATTATTACCCATATAATGCAGTTATTAAAGCCAGAACTGTAATAATTATACTTACTACATATATTATGCTCAATATAACATGCCTTATTACGCATGTAATGCAGTTATTATCGTTAGAACTGTAATAATTATACTTATTACATATACTATTAGCAATATAACGTGCATTATTACACATATAATGCAGTTATTATAGCCAGAACTGTAATAATTATACTTACTACTTATATTATTCGCAATATAACATGCATTATTACCCATATTATGCAGTTATTATCGCTAGAACTATAATAAATAGACGTATTACTTTTATTATCATCAATACAACATGCATTATAACCCATATTATGCAGTTATTATCGCTAGAGCTATAATAAATATACGTATTACTTTTATAATCATCAAAATAACATGCATTATTACCAATATTATGCAGTTATTAACGATAGAACTGTAATAAATATACTTATTACTTATATTATTAGCAATATAACATGCATTATTACCCATATTATGCAGTTATTACCGCTAGAACTATAATAAATAGACGTATTACTTTTATTATCATCAACATAGCATGCATTATTACCCATATTATGCAGTTATTATCGATAGAACTGTAATAAAGATCCTTATTACTTTTACTATTATCAATATAACATGCACTATTAGCCATATTTTACTATTATTATCGCTAGAACTATAATAATTATACTTATTACTCCCGATATTATCAATATAACTTGCCTTTTTACGCATGTAATGCAGTTATTATCGTTAGAACTGTAATAATTATACTTATTACATATACTATTAGCAATATAACGTGCATTATTACCCATATAATGCAGTTATTATAGCCACAACTGTAATAATTATACTTACTACTTATATTATTCTCAATATAACATGCATTATTACCCATATTATGCAGTTATTATCGCTAGAACCATAATAAATATACGTATTACTTTTATTATCATCAACATAACATGCATTATGACCCATGTTATGCAGTTATTATCGATAGAACTGTAATAAAGATACTTATTACTTTTACAATTATCAATATAACATGCACTATTAGCCATATTTTACTATTATTATCGTTAGAACTATAATAATTATACTTATTACTCCCGATATTATCAATATAACATGCCTTATTACGCATGTAATGCAGTTATTATCGTTAGAACTGTAATAATTATACTTATTACATATACTATTAGCAATATAACGTGCATTATTACCCATATAATGCAGTTATTATAGCCACAACTGTAATAATTATACTTACTACTCATATTATTCTCAATATAACATGCATTATTACCCATATTATGCAGTTATTATCGCTAGAACTATAATAAATAGACGTATTACTTTTATTATCATCAACATAACATGCATTATTACCCATATTATGCAGTTATTATCGATAGAACTGTAATAAAGATACTTATTACTTTTACCATTATCAATATAACATGCACTATTAGCCATATTTTACTATTATTATCGCTAGAACTATAATAATTATACTTATTACCCCCGATATTATCAATATAACATGCCTTATTACGCATGTAATGCGGTTATTATCGTTAGAACTGTAATAATTATACTTATTACATATACTATTAGCAATATAACGTGCATTATTACCCATATAATGCAGTTATTATAGCCAGAACTGTAATAATTATACTTACTGCTTATATTATTCTCAATATAACATGCATTATTACCCATATTATGCAGTTATTATCGCTAGAACTATAATAAATAGACGTATTACTTTTATTATCATCAATATAATATGCATTATTACCAATATTATGCACTTATTATCGATAGAACTGTAATAAAGATACTTATTACATTTACTATTATCAATATAACATGCACTAATAGCCATATTTTACTATTATTATCGCTAGAACTATAATAATTATACTTATTACTCCCGATATTATCAATATAACATGCCTTATTACGCATATAATGCAGTGATTATCGCTAGAACTGTAATAATTATACTTATTACTTATATTATTAGCAATATAACGTGCATTATTACCCATGTAATGCAGTTATTATCGCTAGAACTGTAATAATTATACTTATTACTTATATTATTATCAATATAACATGCATTATGACCCATATTATGCAGTTATTATCGATAGAACTGTAATAAATATACTTATTACTTATATTATTAGCAATATAACATGCATTATTACCCATATAATGGAGTTATTATCGCTAGAACTGTAATAATTATACTTATTACATATACTATTAGCAATATAACGTGCATTATTACCCATATAATGCAGTTATTAAAGCCAGAACTGTAATAATTATACTTACTACTTATATTATGCTCAATATAACATGCCTTATTACGCATGTAATGCGGTTATTATCGTTAGAACTGTAATAATTATACTTATTACATATACTATTAGCAATATAACGTGCATTATTACCCATATAATGCAGTTATTATAGCCAGAACTGTAATAATTATACTTACTGCTTATATTATTCTCAATATAACATGCATTATTACCCATATTATGCAGTTATTATCGCTAGAACTATAATAAATAGACGTATTACTTTTATTATCATCAATATAATATGCATTATTACCAATATTATGCACTTATTATCGATAGAACTGTAATAAAGATACTTATTACATTTACTATTATCAATATAACATGCACTAATAGCCATATTTTACTATTATTATCGCTAGAACTATAATAATTATACTTATTACTCCCGATATTATCAATATAACATGCCTTATTACGCATATAATGCAGTGATTATCGCTAGAACTGTAATAATTATACTTATTACTTATATTATTAGCAATATAACGTGCATTATTACCCATGTAATGCAGTTATTATCGCTAGAACTGTAATAATTATACTTATTACTTATATTATTATCAATATAACATGCATTATGACCCATATTATGCAGTTATTATCGATAGAACTGTAATAAATATACTTATTACTTTTACTATTATCAATATAACATGCACTATTAGCCATATTTTACTATTATTATCGCTAGAACTATAATAATTATACTTATTACTCCCGATATTATCAATATAACATGCCTTATTACGCATGTAATGCAGTTATTATCGTTAGAACTGTAATAATTATACTTATTACATATACTATTAGCAATATAACGTGCATTATTACCCATATAATGCAGTTATTATAGCCAGAACTGTAATAATTATACTTACTGCTTATATTATTCTCAATATAACATGCATTATTACCCATATTATGCAGTTATTATCGCTAGAACTATAATAAATAGACGTATTACTTTTATTATCATCAATATAACATGCATTATTACCCATATTATGCACTTATTATCGATAGAACTGTAATAAAGATACTTATTACATTTACTATTATCAATATAACATGCACTAATAGCCATATTTTACTATTATTATCGCTAGAACTATAATAATTATACTTATTACTCCCGATATTATCAATGTAACATGCCTTATTACGCATATAATGCAGTGATTATCGCTAGAACTGTAATAATTATACTTATTACTTATATTATTAGCAATATAACGTGCATTATTACCCATGTAATGCAGTTATTATCGCTAGAACTGTAATAATTATACTTATTACTTATATTATTATCAATATAACGTGCATTATTACCCATATAATGCAGTTATTATAGCCACAACTGTAATAATTATACTTACTACTCATATTATTCTCAATATAACATGCATTATTACCCATATTATGCAGTTATTATCGCTAGAACTATAATAAATAGACGTATTACTTTTATTATCATCAACATAACATGCATTATTACCCATATTATGCAGTTATTATCGATAGAACTGTAATAAAGATACTTATTACTTTTACCATTATCAATATAACATGCACTATTAGCCATATTTTACTATTATTATCGCTAGAACTATAATAATTATACTTATTACTCCCGATATTATCAATATAACATGCCTTATTACGCATGTAATGCGGTTATTATCGTTAGAACTGTAATAATTATACTTATTACATATACTATTAGCAATATAACGTGCATTATTACCCATATAATGCAGTTATTATAGCCAGAACTGTAATAATTATACTTACTGCTTATATTATTCTCAATATAACATGCATTATTACCCATATTATGCAGTTATTATCGCTAGAACTATAATAAATAGACGTATTACTTTTATTATCATCAATATAATATGCATTATTACCAATATTATGCACTTATTATCGATAGAACTGTAATAAAGATACTTATTACATTTACTATTATCAATATAACATGCACTAATAGCCATATTTTACTATTATTATCGCTAGAACTATAATAATTATACTTATTACTCCCGATATTATCAATATAACATGCCTTATTACGCATATAATGCAGTGATTATCGCTAGAACTGTAATAATTATACTTATTACTTATATTATTAGCAATATAACGTGCATTATTACCCATGTAATGCAGTTATTATCGCTAGAACTGTAATAATTATACTTATTACTTATATTATTATCAATATAACATGCATTATGACCCATATTATGCAGTTATTATCGATAGAACTGTAATGAAGATACTTATTACTTTTACTATTATCAATATAACATGCACTATTAGCCATATTTTACTATTATTATCGCTAGAACTATAATAATTATACTTATTACTCCCGATATTATCAATATAACATGCCTTATTACGCATGTAATGCAGTTATTATCGTTAGAACTGTAATAATTATACTTATTACATATACTATTAGCAATATAACGTGCATTATTACCCATATAATGCAGTTATTATAGCCAGAACTGTAATAATTATACTTACTGCTTATATTATTCTCAATATAACATGCATTATTACCCATATTATGCAGTTATTATCGCTAGAACTATAATAAATAAACGTATTACTTTTATTATCATCAATATAATATGCATTATTACCAATATTATGCACTTATTATCGATAGAACTGTAATAAAGATACTTATTACATTTACTATTATCAATATAACATGCACTAATAGCCATATTTTACTATTATTATCGCTAGAACTATAATAATTATACTTATTACATATACTATTAGCAATATAACGTGCATTATTACCCATATAATGCAGTTATTATAGCCACAACTGTAATAATTATACTTACTACTCATATTATTCTCAATATAACATGCATTATTACCCATATTATGCAGTTATTATCGCTAGAACTATAATAAATAGACGTATTACTTTTATTATCATCAACATAACATGCATTATTACCCATATTATGCAGTTATTATCGATAGAACTGTAATAAAGATACTTATTACTTTTACTATTATCAATATAACATGCACTATTAGCCATATTTTACTATTATTATCGCTAGAACTATAATAATTATACTTATTACTCCCGATATTATCAATATAACATGCCTTATTACGCATGTAATGCAGTTATTATCGCTAGAACTGTAATAATTATACTCATTACTTATATTATTAGCAATATAACGTGCATTATTACCCATGTAATGCAGTTATTATCGCTAGAACTGTAATAATTATACTTATTACTTATATTATTATCAATATAACATGCATTATGACCCATATTATGCAGTTATTATCGATAGAACTGTAATAAAGATACTTATTACTTTTACTATTATCAATATAACATGCACTATTAGCCATATTATGCAGTTATTATCGCTAGAACCATAATAAATATACGTATTACTTTTATTATCATCAACATAACGTGCATTATGACCCATATTATGCAGTTATTATCGATAGAACTGTAATAAAGATACTTATTACTTTTACAATTATCAATATAACATGCACTATTAGCCATATTTTACTATTATTATCGTTAGAACTATAATAATTATACTTATTACTCCCGATATTATCAATATAACATGCCTTATTACGCATGTAATGCAGTTATTATCGTTAGAACTGTAATAATTATACTTATTACATATACTATTAGCAATATAACGTGCATTATTACCCATATAATGCAGTTATTATAGCCACAACTGTAATAATTATACTTACTACTCATATTATTCTCAATATAACATGCATTATTACCCATATTATGCAGTTATTATCGCTAGAACTATAATAAATAGACGTATTACTTTTATTATCATCAACATAACATGCATTATTACCCATATTATGCAGTTATTATCGATAGAACTGTAATAAAGATACTTATTACTTTTACCATTATCAATATAACATGCACTATTAGCCATATTTTACTATTATTATCGCTAGAACTATAATAATTATACTTATTACTCCCGATATTATCAATATAACATGCCTTATTACGCATGTAATGCGGTTATTATCGTTAGAACTGTAATAATTATACTTATTACATATACTATTAGCAATATAACGTGCATTATTACCCATATAATGCAGTTATTATAGCCAGAACTGTAATAATTATACTTACTGCTTATATTATTCTCAATATAACATGCATTATTACCCATATTATGCAGTTATTATCGCTAGAACTATAATAAATAGACGTATTACTTTTATTATCATCAATATAATATGCATTATTACCAATATTATGCACTTATTATCGATAGAACTGTAATAAAGATACTTATTACATTTACTATTATCAATATAACATGCACTAATAGCCATATTTTACTATTATTATCGCTAGAACTATAATAATTATACTTATTACTCCCGATATTATCAATATAACATGCCTTATTACGCATATAATGCAGTGATTATCGCTAGAACTGTAATAATTATACTTATTACTTATATTATTAGCAATATAACGTGCATTATTACCCATGTAATGCAGTTATTATCGCTAGAACTGTAATAATTATACTTATTACTTATATTATTATCAATATAACATGCATTATGACCCATATTATGCAGTTATTATCGATAGAACTGTAATGAAGATACTTATTACTTTTACTATTATCAATATAACATGCACTATTAGCCATATTTTACTATTATTATCGCTAGAACTATAATAATTATACTTATTACTCCCGATATTATCAATATAACATGCCTTATTACGCATGTAATGCAGTTATTATCGTTAGAACTGTAATAATTATACTTATTACATATACTATTAGCAATATAACGTGCATTATTACCCATATAATGCAGTTATTATAGCCAGAACTGTAATAATTATACTTACTGCTTATATTATTCTCAATATAACATGCATTATTACCCATATTATGCAGTTATTATCGCTAGAACTATAATAAATAAACGTATTACTTTTATTATCATCAATATAATATGCATTATTACCAATATTATGCACTTATTATCGATAGAACTGTAATAAAGATACTTATTACATTTACTATTATCAATATAACATGCACTAATAGCCATATTTTACTATTATTATCGCTAGAACTATAATAATTATACTTATTACATATACTATTAGCAATATAACGTGCATTATTACCCATATAATGCAGTTATTATAGCCACAACTGTAATAATTATACTTACTACTCATATTATTCTCAATATAACATGCATTATTACCCATATTATGCAGTTATTATCGCTAGAACTATAATAAATAGACGTATTACTTTTATTATCATCAACATAACATGCATTATTACCCATATTATGCAGTTATTATCGATAGAACTGTAATAAAGATACTTATTACTTTTACCATTATCAATATAACATGCACTATTAGCCATATTTTACTATTATTATCGCTAGAACTATAATAATTATACTTATTACTCCCGATATTATCAATATAACATGCCTTATTACGCATGTAATGCGGTTATTATCGTTAGAACTGTAATAATTATACTTATTACATATACTATTAGCAATATAACGTGCATTATTACCCATATAATGCAGTCATTATAGCCAGAACTGTAATAATTATACTTACTACTTATATTATTCTCAATATAACACGCATTATTACCCATATTATGCAGTTATTATCGCTAGAACTATAATAAATAGACGTATTACTTTTATTATCATCAACATAACATGCATTATTACCCATATTATGCAGTTATTATCGATAGAACTGTAATAAAGATACTTATTACTTTTACTATTATCAATACAACATGCACTATTAGCCATATTTTACTATTATTATCGCTAGAACTATAATAATTATACTTATTACTCCCGATATTATCAATATAACATGCCTTATTACGCATGTAATGCAGTTATTATCGTTAGAACTGTAATAATTATACTTATTACATATACTATTAGCAATATAACGTGCATTATTACCCATATAATGCAGTTATTATAGCCAGAACTGTAATAATTATACTTACTACTTATATTATTCTCAATATAACATGCATTATTACCCATATTATGCAGTTATTATCGCTAGAACTATAATAAATATACGTATTACTTTTATTATCATCAACATAACATGCATTATGACCCATATTATGCAGTTATTATCGATAGAACTGTAATAAAGATACTTATTACTTTTACTATTATCAATATAACATGCACTATTAGCCATATTTTACTATTATTATCGCTAGAACTATAATAATTATACTTATTACTCCCGATATTATCAATATAACATGCCTTATTACGCATGTAATGCAGTTATTATCGCTAGAACTGTAATAATTATACTCATTACTTATATTATTAGCAATATAACGTGCATTATTACCCATATTGTGCAATTATTATCACTAGAACTATAATAAATATACGTATTACTTTTATTATCATCAACATAATATGCATTATGACACATATTATGCAGTTATTATCGATAGAACTGTAATAAAGATACTTATTACTTTTACTATTATCAATATAACATGCACTATTAGCCATATTTTACTATTATTATCGCTAGAACTATAATAATTATACTTATTACTCCCGATATTATCAATATAACATGCCTTATTACGCATGTAATGCAGTTATTATCGTTAGAACTGTAATAATTATACTTATTACATATACTATTAGCAATATAACGTGCATTATTACCCATATAATGCAGTTATTATAGCCAGAACTGTAATAATTATACTTACTGCTTATATTATTCTCAATATAACATGCATTATTACCCATATTATGCAGTTATTATCGCTAGAACTATAATAAATAGACGTATTACTTTTATTATCATCAATATAACATGCATTATTACCCATATTATGCACTTATTATCGATAGAACTGTAATAAAGATACTTATTACATTTACTATTATCAATATAACATGCACTAATAGCCATATTTTACTATTATTATCGCTAGAACTATAATAATTATACTTATTACTCCCGATATTATCAATATAACATGCCTTATTACGCATATAATGCAGTGATTATCGCTAGAACTGTAATAATTATACTTATTACTTATATTATTAGCAATATAACATGCATTATTACCCATATAATGGAGTTATTATCGCTAGAACTGTAATAATTATACTTATTACATATACTATTAGCAATATAACGTGCATTATTACCCATATAATGGAGTTATTATCGATAGAACTGTAATAAAGATACTTATTACTTTTACTATTATCAATACAACATGCACTATTAGCCATATTTTACTATTATTATCGCTAGAACTATAATAATTATACTTATTACTCCCGATATTATCAATATAACATGCCTTATTACGCATGTAATGCAGTTATTATCGTTAGAACTGTAATAATTATACTTATTACATATACTATTAGCAATATAACGTGCATTATTACCCATATAATGCAGTTATTATAGCCAGAACTGTAATAATTATACTTACTACTTATATTATTCTCAATATAACATGCATTATTACCCATATTATGCAGTTATTATCGCTAGAACTATAATAAATATACGTATTACTTTTATTATCATCAACATAACATGCATTATGACCCATATTATGCAGTTATTATCGATAGAACTGTAATAAAGATACTTATTACTTTTACTATTATTAATATAACATGCACTATTAGCCATATTTTACTATTATTATCGCTAGAACTATAATAATTATACTTATTACTCCCGATATTATCAATATAACATGCCTTATTACGCATGTAATGCAGTTATTATCGCTAGAACTGTAATAATTATACTCATTACTTATATTATTAGCAATATAACGTGCATTATTACCCATATTGTGCAATTATTATCACTAGAACTATAATAAATATACGTATTACTTTTATTATCATCAACATAACATGCATTATGACACATATTATGCAGTTATTATCGATAGAACTGTAATAAAGATACTTATTACTTTTACTATTATCAATATAACATGCACTATTAGCCATATTTTACGATTATTATCGCTAGAACTATAATAATTATACTTATTACTCCCGATATTATCAATATAACATGCCTTATTACGCATGTAATGCAGTTATTATCGTTAGAACTGTAATAATTATACTTATTACATATACTATTAGCAATATAACGTGCATTATTACCCATACAATGCAGTTATTATAGCCAGAACTGTAATAATTATACTTACTACTTATATTATTCTCAATATAACATGCATTATTACCCACATTATGCAGTTATTATCGCTAGAACTATAATAAATAGACGTATTACTTTTATTATCATCAATATAACTTGCATTATAACCCATATTATGCAGTTATTATCGCTAGAGCTATAATAAATATACGTATTACTTTTATTATCATCAAAATAACATGCATTATTACCAATATTATGCAGTTATTAACGATAGAACTGTAATAAATATACTTATTACTTATATTATTAGCAATATAACATGCATTATTACCCATATAATGGAGTTATTATCGCTAGAACTGTAATAATTATACTTATTACATATACTATTAGCAATATAACGTGCATTATTACCCATATAATGCAGTTATTAAAGCCAGAACTGTAATAATTATACTTACTACTTATATTATGCTCAATATAACATGCCTTATTACGCATGTAATGCAGTTATTATCGTTAGAACTGTAATAATTATACTTATTACATATACTATTAGCAATATAACGTGCATTATTACCCATATAATGCAGTTATTATAGCCAGAACTGTAATAATTATACTTACTACTTATATTATTCTCAATATAACATGCATTATTACCCATATTATGCAGTTATTATCGCTAGAACTATAATAAATAGACGTATTACTTTTAATATCATCAATATAACATGCATTATAACCCATATTATGCAGTTATTATCGCTAGAGCTATAATAAATATACGTATTACTTTTATAATCATCAAAATAACATGCATTATTACCAATATTATGCAGTTATTAACGATAGAACTGTAATAAATATACTTATTACTTATATTATTAGCAATATAACATGCATTATTACCCATATAATGGAGTTATTATCGCTAGAACTGTAATAATTATACTTATTACATATACTATTAGCAATATAACGTGCATTATTACCCATATAATGGAGTTATTATCGCTAGAACTGTAATAATTATACTTATTACATATACTATTAGCAATATAACGTGCATTATTACCCATATAATGCAGTTATTAAAGCCAGAACTGTAATAATTATACTTACTACTTATATTATGCTCAATATAACATGCATTATTACCCATATTATGCAGTTATTATCGCTAGATCTATAATAAATATACGTATTACTTTTATTATCATCAACATAACATGCATTATGACCCATATTATGCAGTTATTATCGATAGAACTGTAATAAAGATACTTATTACTTTTACTATTATCAATACAACATGCACTATTAGCCATATTTTACTATTATTATCGCTGGAACTATAATAATTATACTTATTACTCCCGATATTATCAATATAACATGCCTTATTACGCATGTAATGCAGTTATTATCGTTAGAACTGTAATAATTATACTTATTACATATACTATTAGCAATATAACGTGCATTATTACCCATACAATGCAGTTATTATAGCCAGAACTGTAATAATTATACTTACTACTTATATTATTCTCAATATAACATGCATTATTACCCACATTATGCAGTTATTATCGCTAGAACTATAATAAATAGACGTATTACTTTTATTATCATCAATATAACATGCATTATAACCCATATTATGCAGTTATTATCGCTAGAGCTATAATAAATATACGTATTACTTTTATTATCATCAAAATAACATGCATTATTACCAATATTATGCAGTTATTAACGATAGAACTGTAATAAATATACTTATTACTTATATTATTAGCAATATAACATGCATTATTACCCATATAATGGAGTTATTATCGCTAGAACTGTAATAATTATACTTATTACATATACTATTAGCAATATAACGTGCATTATTACCCATACAATGCAGTTATTATAGCCAGAACTGTAATAATTATACTTACTACTTATATTATTCTCAATATAACATGCATTATTACCCACATTATGCAGTTATTATCGCTAGAACTATAATAAATAGACGTATTACTTTTATTATCATCAATATAACATGCATTATAACCCATATTATGCAGTTATTATCGCTAGAGCTATAATAAATATACGTATTACTTTTATTATCATCAAAATAACATGCATTATTACCAATATTATGCAGTTATTAACGATAGAACTGTAATAAATATACTTATTACTTATATTATTAGCAATATAACATGCATTATTACCCATATAATGGAGTTATTATCGCTAGAACTGTAATAATTATACTTATTACATATACTATTAGCAATATAACGTGCATTATTACCCATATAATGCAGTTATTAAAGCCAGAACTGTAATAATTATACTTACTACTTATATTATGCTCAATATAACATGCCTTATTACGCATGTAATGCAGTTATTATCGTTAGAACTGTAATAATTATACTTATTACATATACTATTAGCAATATAACGTGCATTATTACCCATATAATGCAGTTATTATAGCCAGAACTGTAATAATTATACTTACTACTTATATTATTCTCAATATAACATGCATTATTACCCATATTATGCAGTTATTATCGCTAGAACTATAATAAATATACGTATTACTTTTATTATCATCAACATAACATGCATTATGACCCATATTATGCAGTTATTATCGATAGAACTGTAATAAAGATACTTATTACTTTTACTATTATTAATATAACATGCACTATTAGCCATATTTTACTATTATTATCGCTAGAACTATAATAATTATACTTATTACTCCCGATATTATCAATATAACATGCCTTATTACGCATGTAATGCAGTTATTATCGCTAGAACTGTAATAATTATACTCATTACTTATATTATTAGCAATATAACGTGCATTATTACCCATATTGTGCAATTATTATCACTAGAACTATAATAAATATACGTATTACTTTTATTATCATCAACATAACATGCATTATGACACATATTATGCAGTTATTATCGATAGAACTGTAATAAAGATACTTATTACTTTTACTATTATCAATATAACATGCACTATTAGCCATATTTTACGATTATTATCGCTAGAACTATAATAATTATACTTATTACTCCCGATATTATCAATATAACATGCCTTATTACGCATGTAATGCAGTTATTATCGTTAGAACTGTAATAATTATACTTATTACATATACTATTAGCAATATAACGTGCATTATTACCCATACAATGCAGTTATTATAGCCAGAACTGTAATAATTATACTTACTACTTATATTATTCTCAATATAACATGCATTATTACCCACATTATGCAGTTATTATCGCTAGAACTATAATAAATAGACGTATTACTTTTATTATCATCAATATAACTTGCATTATAACCCATATTATGCAGTTATTATCGCTAGAGCTATAATAAATATACGTATTACTTTTATTATCATCAAAATAACATGCATTATTACCAATATTATGCAGTTATTAACGATAGAACTGTAATAAATATACCTATTACTTATATTATTAGCAATATAACATGCATTATTACCCATATAATGGAGTTATTATCGCTAGAACTGTAATAATTATACTTATTACATATACTATTAGCAATATAACGTGCATTATTACCCATATAATGCAGTTATTAAAGCCAGAACTGTAATAATTATACTTACTACTTATATTATGCTCAATATAACATGCCTTATTACGCATGTAATGCAGTTATTATCGTTAGAACTGTAATAATTATACTTATTACATATACTATTAGCAATATAACGTGCATTATTACCCATATAATGCAGTTATTATAGCCAGAACTGTAATAATTATACTTACTACTTATATTATTCTCAATATAACATGCATTATTACCCATATTATGCAGTTATTATCGCTAGAACTATAATAAATAGACGTATTACTTTTAATATCATCAATATAACATGCATTATAACCCATATTATGCAGTTATTATCGCTAGAGCTATAATAAATATACGTATTACTTTTATAATCATCAAAATAACATGCATTATTACCAATATTATGCAGTTATTAACGATAGAACTGTAATAAATATACTTATTACTTATATTATTAGCAATATAACATGCATTATTACCCATATAATGGAGTTATTATCGCTAGAACTGTAATAATTATACTTATTACATATACTATTAGCAATATAACGTGCATTATTACCCATATAATGGAGTTATTATCGCTAGAACTGTAATAATTATACTTATTACATATACTATTAGCAATATAACGTGCATTATTACCCATATAATGCAGTTATTAAAGCCAGAACTGTAATAATTATACTTACTACTTATATTATGCTCAATATAACATGCATTATTACCCATATTATGCAGTTATTATCGCTAGATCTATAATAAATATACGTATTACTTTTATTATCATCAACATAACATGCATTATGACCCATATTATGCAGTTATTATCGATAGAACTGTAATAAAGATACTTATTACTTTTACTATTATCAATACAACATGCACTATTAGCCATATTTTACTATTATTATCGCTAGAACTATAATAATTATACTTATTACTCCCGATATTATCAATATAACATGCCTTATTACGCATGTAATGCAGTTATTATCGTTAGAACTGTAATAATTATACTTATTACATATACTATTAGCAATATAACGTGCATTATTACCCATACAATGCAGTTATTATAGCCAGAACTGTAATAATTATACTTACTACTTATATTATTCTCAATATAACATGCATTATTACCCACATTATGCAGTTATTATCGCTAGAACTATAATAAATAGACGTATTACTTTTATTATCATCAATATAACATGCATTATAACCCATATTATGCAGTTATTATCGCTAGAGCTATAATAAATATACGTATTACTTTTATTATCATCAAAATAACATGCATTATTACCAATATTATGCAGTTATTAACGATAGAACTGTAATAAATATACTTATTACTTATATTATTAGCAATATAACATGCATTATTACCCATATAATGGAGTTATTATCGCTAGAACTGTAATAATTATACTTATTACATATACTATTAGCAATATAACGTGCATTATTACCCATATAATGCAGTTATTAAAGCCAGAACTGTAATAATTATACTTACTACTTATATTATGCTCAATATAACATGCCTTATTACGCATGTAATGCAGTTATTATCGTTAGAACTGTAATAATTATACTTATTACATATACTATTAGCAATATAACGTGCATTATTACCCATATAATGCAGTTATTAAAGCCAGAACTGTAATAATTATACTTACTACTTATATTATTCTCAATATAACATGCATTATTACCCATATTATGCAGTTATTATCGCTAGAACTATAATAAATAGACGTATTACTTTTAATATCATCAATATAACATGCATTATAACCCATATTATGCAGTTATTATCGCTAGAGCTATAATAAATATACGTATTACTTTTATAATCATCAAAATAACATGCATTATTACCAATATTATGCAGTTATTAACGATAGAACTGTAATAAATATACTTATTACTTATATTATTAGCAATATAACATGCATTATTACCAATATAATGGAGTTATTATCGCTAGAACTGTAATAATTATACTTATTACATATACTATTAGCAATATAACGTGCATTATTACCCATATAATGCAGTTATTAAAGCCAGAACTGTAATAATTATACTTACTACTTATATTATGCTCAATATAACATGCATTATTACCCATATTATGCAGTTATTATCGCTAGATCTATAATAAATATACGTATTACTTTTATTATCATCAACATAACATGCATTATGACCCATATTATGCAGTTATTATCGATAGAACTGTAATAAAGATACTTATTACTTTTACTATTATCAATACAACATGCACTATTAGCCATATTTTACTATTATTATCGCTAGAACTATAATAATTATACTTATTACTCCCGATATTATCAATATAACATGCCTTATTACGCATGTAATGCAGTTATTATCGTTAGAACTGTAATAATTATACTTATTACATATACTATTAGCAATATAACGTGCATTATTACCCATATAATGCAGTTATTATAGCCAGAACTGTAATAATTATACTTACTACTTATATTATTCTCAATATAACATGCATTATTACCCATATTATGCAGTTATTATCGCTAGAACTATAATAAATATACGTATTACTTTTATTATCATCAACATAACATGCATTATGACCCATATTATGCAGTTATTATCGATAGAACTGTAATAAAGATACTTATTACTTTTACTATTATCAATATAACATGCACTATTAGCCATATTTTACTATTATTATCGCTAGAACTATAATAATTATACTTATTACTCCCGATATTATCAATATAACATGCCTTATTACGCATGTAATGCAGTTATTATCGCTAGAACTGTAATAATTATACTCATTACTTATATTATTAGCAATATAACGTGCATTATTACCCATATTGTGCAATTATTATCACTAGAACTATAATAAATATACGTATTACTTTTATTATCATCAACATAATATGCATTATGACACATATTATGCAGTTATTATCGATAGAACTGTAATAAAGATACTTATTACTTTTACTATTATCAATATAACATGCACTATTAGCCATATTTTACTATTATTATCGCTAGAACTATAATAATTATACTTATTACTCCCGATATTATCAATATAACATGCCTTATTACGCATGTAATGCAGTTATTATCGTTAGAACTGTAATAATTATACTTATTACATATACTATTAGCAATATAACGTGCATTATTACCCATATAATGCAGTTATTATAGCCAGAACTGTAATAACTATACTTACTACTTATATTATTCTCAATATAACATGCATTATTACCCACATTATGCAGTTATTATCGCTAGAACTATAATAAATAGACGTATTACTTTTATTATCATCAATATAACATGCATTATAACCCATATTATGCAGTTATTATCGCTAGAGCTATAATAAATATACGTATTACTTTTATTATCATCAAAATAACATGCATTATTACCAATATTATGCAGTTATTAACGATAGAACTGTAATAAATATACTTATTACTTATATTATTAGCAATATAACATGCATTATTACCCATATTATGCAGTTATTACCGCTAGAACTATAATAAATAGACGTATTACTTTTATTATCATCAACATAACATGCATTATTACCCATATTATGCAGTTATTATCGATAGAACTGTAATAAAGATACTTATTACATTTACTATTATCAATATAACATGCACTAATAGCCATATTTTACTATTATTATCGCTAGAACTATAATAATTATACTTATTACTCCCGATATTATCAATATAACATGCCTTATTACGCATATAATGCAGTGATTATCGCTAGAACTGTAATAATTATACTTATTACTTATATTATTAGCAATATAACGTGCATTATTACCCATGTAATGCAGTTATTATCGCTAGAGCTGTAATAATTATACTTATTACTTATATTATTATCAATATAACATGCATTATGACCCATATTATGCAGTTATTATCGATAGAACTGTAATGAAGATACTTATTACTTTTACTATTATCAATATAACATGCACTATTAGCCATATTTTACTATTATTATCGCTAGAACTATAATAATTATACTTATTACTCCCGATATTATCAATATAACATGCCTTATTACGCATGTAATGCAGTTATTATCGTTAGAACTGTAATAATTATACTTATTACATATACTATTAGCAATATAACGTGCATTATTACCCATATAATGCAGTTATTATAGCCAGAACTGTAATAATTATACTTACTGCTTATATTATTCTCAATATAACATGCATTATTACCCATATTATGCAGTTATTATCGCTAGAACTATAATAAATAGACGTATTACTTTTATTATCATCAACATAACATGCATTATTACCCATATTATGCAGTTATTATCGATAGAACTGTAATAAAGATACTTATTACTTTTACCATTATCAATATAACATGCACTATTAGCCATATTTTACTATTATTATCGCTAGAACTATAATAATTATACTTATTACTCCCGATATTATCAATATAACATGCCTTATTACGCATGTAATGCGGTTATTATCGTTAGAACTGTAATAATTATACTTATTACATATACTATTAGCAATATAACGTGCATTATTACCCATATAATGCAGTTATTATAGCCAGAACTGTAATAATTATACTTACTGCTTATATTATTCTCAATATAACATGCATTATTACCCATATTATGCAGTTATTATCGCTAGAACTATAATAAATAGACGTATTACTTTTATTATCATCAATATAATATGCATTATTACCAATATTATGCACTTATTATCGATAGAACTGTAATAAAGATACTTATTACATTTACTATTATCAATATAACATGCACTAATAGCCATATTTTACTATTATTATCGCTAGAACTATAATAATTATACTTATTACATATACTATTAGCAATATAACGTGCATTATTACCCATATAATGCAGTTATTATAGCCACAACTGTAATAATTATACTTACTACTCATATTATTCTCAATATAACATGCATTATTACCCATATTATGCAGTTATTATCGCTAGAACTATAATAAATAGACGTATTACTTTTATTATCATCAACATAACATGCATTATTACCCATATTATGCAGTTATTATCGATAGAACTGTAATAAAGATACTTATTACTTTTACCATTATCAATATAACATGCACTATTAGCCATATTTTACTATTATTATCGCTAGAACTATAATAATTATACTTATTACTCCCGATATTATCAATATAACATGCCTTATTACGCATGTAATGCGGTTATTATCGTTAGAACTGTAATAATTATACTTATTACATATACTATTAGCAATATAACGTGCATTATTACCCATATAATGCAGTCATTATAGCCAGAACTGTAATAATTATACTTACTACTTATATTATTCTCAATATAACACGCATTATTACCCATATTATGCAGTTATTATCGCTAGAACTATAATAAATAGACGTATTACTTTTATTATCATCAACATAACATGCATTATTACCCATATTATGCAGTTATTATCGATAGAACTGTAATAAAGATACTTATTACTTTTACTATTATCAATACAACATGCACTATTAGCCATATTTTACTATTATTATCGCTAGAACTATAATAATTATACTTATTACTCCCGATATTATCAATATAACATGCCTTATTACGCATGTAATGCAGTTATTATCGCTAGAACTGTAATAATTATACTCATTACATATACTATTAGCAATATAACGTGCATTATTACCCATATAATGCAGTTATTATAGCCAGAACTGTAATAATTATACTTACTACTTATATTATTCTCAATATAACATGCATTATTACCCATATTATGCAGTTATTATCGCTAGAACTATAATAAATATACGTATTACTTTTATTATCATCAACATAACATGCATTATGACCCATATTATGCAGTTATTATCGATAGAACTGTAATAAAGATACTTATTACTTTTACTATTATTAATATAACATGCACTATTAGCCATATTTTACTATTATTATCGCTAGAACTATAATAATTATACTTATTACTCCCGATATTATCAATATAACATGCCTTATTACGCATGTAATGCAGTTATTATCGCTAGAACTGTAATAATTATACTCATTACTTATATTATTAGCAATATAACGTGCATTATTACCCATATTGTGCAATTATTATCACTAGAACTATAATAAATATACGTATTACTTTTATTATCATCAACATAACATGCATTATGACACATATTATGCAGTTATTATCGATAGAACTGTAATAAAGATACTTATTACTTTTACTATTATCAATATAACATGCACTATTAGCCATATTTTACTATTATTATCGCTAGAACTATAATAATTATACTTATTACTCCCGATATTATCAATATAACATGCCTTATTACGCATGTAATGCAGTTATTATCGTTAGAACTGTAATAATTATACTTATTACATATACTATTAGCAATATAACGTGCATTATTACCCATATAATGCAGTTATTATAGCCAGAACTGTAATAATTATACTTACTGCTTATATTATTCTCAATATAACATGCATTATTACCCATATTATGCAGTTATTATCGCTAGAACTATAATAAATAGACGTATTACTTTTATTATCATCAATATAACATGCATTATTACCCATATTATGCACTTATTATCGATAGAACTGTAATAAAGATACTTATTACATTTACTATTATCAATATAACATGCACTAATAGCCATATTTTACTATTATTATCGCTAGAACTATAATAATTATACTTATTACTCCCGATATTATCAATATAACATGCCTTATTACGCATATAATGCAGTGATTATCGCTAGAACTGTAATAATTATACTTATTACTTATATTATTAGCAATATAACATGCATTATTACCCATATAATGGAGTTATTATCGCTAGAACTGTAATAATTATACTTATTACATATACTATTAGCAATATAACGTGCATTATTACCCATATTATGCAGTTATTATCGCTAGAACTGTAATAATTATACTTATTACATATACTATTAGCAATATAACGTGCATTATTACCCATATAATGCAGTTATTAAAGCCAGAACTGTAATAATTATACTTACTACTTATATTATGCTCAATATAACATGCCTTATTACGCATGTAATGCAGTTATTATCGTTAGAACTGTAATAATTATACTTATTACATATACTATTAGCAATATAACGTGCATTATTACCCATATAATGCAGTTATTATAGCCACAACTGTAATAATTATACTTACTACTTATATTATTCTCAATATAACATGCATTATTACCCATATTATGCAGTTATTATCGCTAGAACCATAATAAATATACGTATTACTTTTATTATCATCAACATAACATGCATTATGACCCATATTATGCAGTTATTATCGATAGAACTGTAACAAAGATACTTATTACTTTTACTATTATCAATATAACATGCACTATTAGCCATATTTTACTATTATTATCGCTAGAACTATAATAATTATACTTATTACTCCCGATATTATCAATATAACATGCCTTATTACGCATATAGTGCACTTATTATCGCTAGAACTGTAATAATTATACTTATTACTTATATTATTAGCAATATAACATGCATTATTACCCATATAATGGAGTTATTATCGCTAGAACTGTAATAATTATACTTATTACATATACTATTAGCAATATAACGTGCATTACTACCCATATAATGGAGTTATTATCGCTAGAACTGTAATAATTATACTTATTACATATACTATTAGCAATATAACGTGCATTATTACCCATATAATGCAGTTATTAAAGCCAGAACTGTAATAATTATACTTACTACTTATATTATGCTCAATATAACATGCATTATTACCCATATTATGCAGTTATTATCGCTAGATCTATAATAAATATACGTATTACTTTTATTATCATCAACATAACATGCATTATGACCCATATTATGCAGTTATTATCGATAGAACTGTAATAAAGATACTTATTACTTTTACTATTATCAATACAACATGCACTATTAGCCATATTTTACTATTATTATCGCTAGAACTATAATAATTATACTTATTACTCCCGATATTATCAATATAACATGCCTTATTACGCATGTAATGCAGTTATTATCGTTAGAACTGTAATAATTATACTTATTACATATACTATTAGCAATGTAACGTGCATTATTACCCATATAATGCAGTTATTATAGCCAGAACTGTAATAATTATACTTACTACTTATATTATTCTCAATATAACATGCATTATTACCCATATTATGCAGTTATTATCGCTAGAACTATAATAAATATACGTATTACTTTTATTATCATCAACATAACATGCATTATGACCCATATTATGCAGTTATTATCGATAGAACTGTAATAAAGATACTTATTACTTTTACTATTATTAATATAACATGCACTATTAGCCATATTTTACTATTATTATCGCTAGAACTATAATAATTATACTTATTACTCCCGATATTATCAATATAACATGCCTTATTACGCATGTAATGCAGTTATTATCGCTAGAACTGTAATAATTATACTCATTACTTATATTATTAGCAATATAACGTGCATTATTACCCATATTGTGCAATTATTATCACTAGAACTATAATAAATATACGTATTACTTTTATTATCATCAACATAACATGCATTATGACACATATTATGCAGTTATTATCGATAGAACTGTAATAAAGATACTTATTACTTTTACTATTATCAATATAACATGCACTATTAGCCATATTTTACTATTATTATCGCTAGAACTATAATAATTATACTTATTACTCCCGATATTATCAATATAACATGCCTTATTACGCATGTAATGCAGTTATTATCGTTAGAACTGTAATAATTATACTTATTACATATACTATTAGCAATATAACGTGCATTATTACCCATATAATGCAGTTATTATAGCCAGAACTGTAATAATTATACTTACTACTTATATTATTCTCAATATAACATGCATTATTACCCACATTATGCAGTTATTATCGCTAGAACTATAATAAATAGACGTATTACTTTTATTATCATCAATATAACATGCATTATAACCCATATTATGCAGTTATTATCGCTAGAGCTATAATAAATATACGTATTACTTTTATTATCATCAAAATAACATGCATTATTACCAATATTATGCAGTTATTAACGATAGAACTGTAATAAATATACTTATTACTTATATTATTAGCAATATAACATGCATTATTACCCATATAATGGAGTTATTATCGCTAGAACTGTAATAATTATACTTATTACATATACTATTAGCAATATAACGTGCATTATTACCCATATAATGCAGTTATTAAAGCCAGAACTGTAATAATTATACTTACTACTTATATTATGCTCAATATAACATGCCTTATTACGCATGTAATGCAGTTATTATCGTTAGAACTGTAATAATTATACTTATTACATATACTATTAGCAATATAACGTGCATTATTACCCATATAATGCAGTTATTATAGCCAGAACTGTAATAATTATACTTACTACTTATATTATTCTCAATATAACATGCATTATTACCCATATTATGCAGTTATTATCGCTAGAACTATAATAAATAGACGTATTACTTTTAATATCATCAATATAACATGCATTATAACCCATATTACGCAGTTATTATCGCTAGAGCTATAATAAATATACGTATTACTTTTATAATCATCAAAATAACATGCATTATTACCAATATTATGCAGTTATTAACGATAGAACTGTAATAAATATACTTATTACTTATATTATTAGCAATATAACATGCATTATTACCCATATAATGGAGTTATTATCGCTAGAACTGTAATAATTATACTTATTACATATACTATTAGCAATATAACGTGCATTATTACCCATATAATGGAGTTATTATCGCTAGAACTGTAATAATTATACCTATTACATATACTATTAGCAATATAACGTGCATTATTACCCATATAATGCAGTTATTAAAGCCAGAACTGTAATAATTATACTTACTACTTATATTATGCTCAATATAACATGCATTATTACCCATATTATGCAGTTATTATCGCTAGATCTATAATAAATATACGTATTACTTTTATTATCATCAACATAACATGCATTATGACCCATATTATGCAGTTATTATCGATAGAACTGTAATAAAGATACTTATTACTTTTACTATTATCAATACAACATGCACTATTAGCCATATTTTACTATTATTATCGCTAGAACTATAATAATTATACTTATTACTCCCGATATTATCAATATAACATGCCTTATTACGCATGTAATGCAGTTATTATCGTTAGAACTGTAATAATTATACTTATTACATATACTATTAGCAATATAACGTGCATTATTACCCATATAATGCAGTTATTATAGCCACAACTGTAATAATTATACTTACTACTCATATTATTCTCAATATAACATGCATTATTACCCATATTATGCAGTTATTATCGCTAGAACTATAATAAATAGACGTATTACTTTTATTATCATCAACATAACATGCATTATTACCCATATTATGCAGTTATTATCGATAGAACTGTAATAAAGATACTTATTACTTTTACCATTATCAATATAACATGCACTATTAGCCATATTTTACTATTATTATCGCTAGAACTATAATAATTATACTTATTACTCCCGATATTATCAATATAACATGCCTTATTACGCATGTAATGCGGTTATTATCGTTAGAACTGTAATAATTATACTTATTACATATACTATTAGCAATATAACGTGCATTATTACCCACATAATGCAGTCATTATAGCCAGAACTGTAATAATTATACTTACTACTTATATTATTCTCAATATAACACGCATTATTACCCATATTATGCCGTTATTATCGCTAGAACTATAATAAATAGACGTATTACTTTTATTATCATCAACATAACATGCATTATTACCCATATTATGCAGTTATTATCGATAGAACTGTAATAAAGATACTTATTACTTTTACTATTATCAATACAACATGCACTATTAGCCATATTTTACTATTATTATCGCTAGAACTATAATAATTATACTTATTACTCCCGATATTATCAATATAACATGCCTTATTACGCATGTAATGCAGTTATTATCGTTAGAACTGTAATAATTATACTTATTACATATACTATTAGCAATATAACGTGCATTATTACCCATATAATGCAGTTATTATAGCCAGAACTGTAATAATTATACTTACTACTTATATTATTCTCAATATAACATGCATTATTACCCATATTATGCAGTTATTATCGCTAGAACTATAATAAATATACGTATTACTTTTATTATCATCAACATAACATGCATTATGACCCATATTATGCAGTTATTATCGATAGAACTGTAATAAAGATACTTATTACTTTTACTATTATCAATATAACATGCACTATTAGCCATATTTTACTATTATTATCGCTAGAACTATAATAATTATACTTATTACTCCCGATATTATCAATATAACATGCCTTATTACGCATGTAATGCAGTTATTATCGCTAGAACTGTAATAATTATACTCATTACTTATATTATTAGCAATATAACGTGCATTATTACCCATATTGTGCAATTATTATCACTAGAACTATAATAAATATACGTATTACTTTTATTATCATCAACATAATATGCATTATGACACATATTATGCAGTTATTATCGATAGAACTGTAATAAAGATACTTATTACTTTTACTATTATCAATATAACATGCACTATTAGCCATATTTTACTATTATTATCGCTAGAACTATAATAATTATACTTATTACTCCCGATATTATCAATATAACATGCCTTATTACGCATGTAATGCAGTTATTATCGTTAGAACTGTAATAATTATACTTATTACATATACTATTAGCAATATAACGTGCATTATTACCCATATAATGCAGTTATTATAGCCAGAACTGTAATAATTATACTTACTGCTTATATTATTCTCAATATAACATGCATTATTACCCATATTATGCAGTTATTATCGCTAGAACTATAATAAATAGACGTATTACTTTTATTATCATCAATATAACATGCATTATTACCCATATTATGCACTTATTATCGATAGAACTGTAATAAAGATACTTATTACATTTACTATTATCAATATAACATGCACTAATAGCCATATTTTACTATTATTATCGCTAGAACTATAATAATTATACTTATTACTCCCGATATTATCAATATAACATGCCTTATTACGCATATAATGCAGTGATTATCGCTAGAACTGTAATAATTATACTTATTACTTATATTATTAGCAATATAACATGCATTATTACCCATATAATGGAGTTATTATCGCTAGAACTGTAATAATTATACTTATTACATATACTATTAGCAATATAACGTGCATTATTACCCATATAATGGAGTTATTATCGCTAGAACTGTAATAATTATACTTATTACATATACTATTAGCAATATAACGTGCATTATTACCCATATAATGCAGTTATTAAAGCCAGAACTGTAATAATTATACTTACTACTTATATTATGCTCAATATAACAGGCCTTATTACGCATGTAATGCAGTTATTATCGTTAGAACTGTAATAATTATACTTATTACATATACTATTAGCAATATAACGTGCATTATTACCCATATAATGCAGTTATTATAGCCACAACTGTAATAATTATACTTACTACTTATATTATTCTCAATATAACATGCATTATTACCCATATTATGCAGTTATTATCGCTAGAACCATAATAAATATACGTATTACTTTTATTATCATCAACATAACATGCATTATGACCCATATTATGCAGTTATTATCGATAGAACTGTAATAAAGATACTTATTACTTTTACTATTATCAATACAACATGCACTATTAGCCATATTTTACTATTATTATCGCTAGAACTATAATAATTATACTTATTACTCCCGATATTATCAATATAACATGCCTTATTACGCATGTAATGCAGTTATTATCGTTAGAACTGTAATAATTATACTTATTACATATACTATTAGCAATATAACGTGCATTATTACCCATATAATGCAGTTATTATAGCCAGAACTGTAATAATTATACTTACTACTTATATTATTCTCAATATAACATGCATTATTACCCATATTATGCAGTTATTATCGCTAGAACTATAATAAATATACGTATTACTTTTATTATCATCAACATAACATGCATTATGACCCATATTATGCAGTTATTATCGATAGAACTGTAATAAAGATACTTATTACTTTTACTATTATTAATATAACATGCACTATTAGCCATATTTTACTATTATTATCGCTAGAACTATAATAATTATACTTATTACTCCCGATATTATCAATATAACATGCCTTATTACGCATGTAATGCAGTTATTATCGCTAGAACTGTAATAATTATACTCATTACTTATATTATTAGCAATATAACGTGCATTATTACCCATATTGTGCAATTATTATCACTAGAACTATAATAAATATACGTATTACTTTTATTATCATCAACATAACATGCATTATGACACATATTATGCAGTTATTATCGATAGAACTGTAATAAAGATACTTATTACTTTTACTATTATCAATATAACATGCACTATTAGCCATATTTTACTATTATTATCGCTAGAACTATAATAATTATACTTATTACTCCCGATATTATCAATATAACATGCCTTATTACGCATGTAATGCAGTTATTATCGTTAGAACTGTAATAATTATACTTATTACATATACTATTAGCAATATAACGTGCATTATTACCCATATAATGCAGTTATTATAGCCAGAACTGTAATAATTATACTTACTACTTATATTATTCTCAATATAACATGCATTATTACCCACATTATGCAGTTATTATCGCTAGAACTATAATAAATAGACGTATTACTTTTATTATCATCAATATAACATGCATTATAACCCATATTATGCAGTTATTATCGCTAGAGCTATAATAAATATACGTATTACTTTTATTATCATCAAAATAACATGCATTATTACCAATATTATGCAGTTATTAACGATAGAACTGTAATAAATATACTTATTACTTATATTATTAGCAATATAACATGCATTATTACCCATATAATGGAGTTATTATCGCTAGAACTGTAATAATTATACTTATTACATATACTATTAGCAATATAACGTGCATTATTACCCATATAATGCAGTTATTAAAGCCAGAACTGTAATAATTATACTTACTACTTATATTATGCTCAATATAACATGCCTTATTACGCATGTAATGCAGTTATTATCGTTAGAACTGTAATAATTATACTTATTACATATACTATTAGCAATATAACGTGCATTATTACCCATATAATGCAGTTATTATAGCCAGAACTGTAATAATTATACTTACTACTTATATTATTCTCAATATAACATGCATTATTACCCATATTATGCAGTTATTATCGCTAGAACTATAATAAATAGACGTATTACTTTTAATATCATCAATATAACATGCATTATAACCCATATTATGCAGTTATTATCGCTAGAGCTATAATAAATATACGTATTACTTTTATAATCATCAAAATAACATGCATTATTACCAATATTATGCAGTTATTAACGATAGAACTGTAATAAATATACTTATTACTTATATTATTAGCAATATAACATGCATTATTACCCATATAATGGAGTTATTATCGCTAGAACTGTAATAATTATACTTATTACATATACTATTAGCAATATAACGTGCATTATTACCCATATAATGGAGTTATTATCGCTAGAACTGTAATAATTATACCTATTACATATACTATTAGCAATATAACGTGCATTATTACCCATATAATGCAGTTATTAAAGCCAGAACTGTAATAATTATACTTACTACTTATATTATGCTCAATATAACATGCATTATTACCCATATTATGCAGTTATTATCGCTAGATCTATAATAAATATACGTATTACTTTTATTATCATCAACATAACATGCATTATGACCCATATTATGCAGTTATTATCGATAGAACTGTAATAAAGATACTTATTACTTTTACTATTATCAATACAACATGCACTATTAGCCATATTTTACTATTATTATCGCTAGAACTATAATAATTATACTTATTACTCCCGATATTATCAATATAACATGCCTTATTACGCATGTAATGCAGTTATTATCGTTAGAACTGTAATAATTATACTTATTACATATACTATTAGCAATATAACGTGCATTATTACCCATATAATGCAGTTATTATAGCCAGAACTGTAATAATTATACTTACTACTTATATTATTCTCAATATAACATGCATTATTACCCATATTATGCAGTTATTATCGCTAAGACTATAATAAATATACGTATTACTTTTATTACCATCAACATAACATGCATTATGACCCATATTATGCAGTTATTATCGATAGAACTGTAATAATTATACTTATTACATATACTATTAGCAATATAACGTGCATTATTACCCATATAATGCAGTTATTAAAGCCAGAACTGTAATAATTATACTTACTACTTATATTATGCTCAATATAACATGCATTATTACCCATATTATGCAGTTATTATCGCTAGATCTATAATAAATATACGTATTACTTTTATTATCATCAACATAACATGCATTATGACCCATATTATGCAGTTATTATCGATAGAACTGTAATAAAGATACTTATTACTTTTACTATTATCAATACAACATGCACTATTAGCCATATTTTACTATTATTATCGCTAGAACTATAATAATTATACTTATTACTCCCTATATTATCAATATAACATGCCTTATTACGCATGTAATGCAGTTATTATCGTTAGAACTGTAATAATTATACTTATTACATATACTATTAGCAATATAACGTGCATTATTACCCATATAATGCAGTTATTATAGCCAGAACTGTAATAATTATACTTACTACTTATATTATTCTCAATATAACATGCATTATTACCCATATTATGCAGTTATTATCGCTAGAACTATAATAAATATACGTATTACTTTTATTATCATCAACATAACATGCATTATGACCCATATTATGCAGTTATTATCGATAGAACTGTAATAAAGATACTTATTACTTTTACTATTATCAATACAACATGCACTATTAGCCATATTTTACTATTATTATCGCTAGAACTATAATAATTATACTTATTACTCCCGATATTATCA
This sequence comes from Megachile leachella, assembly GCA_963576845.1. NCBI lineage: Eukaryota > Metazoa > Arthropoda > Insecta > Hymenoptera > Megachilidae > Megachile > Megachile leachella. The sequence goes on along the minus strand of CAUYWW010000251.1, from coordinate 111,312 downwards.
ATATAACATGCCTTATTACGCATGTAATGCAGTTATTATCGCTAGAACTGTAATAATTATACTCATTACTTATATTATTAGCAATATAACGTGCATTATTACCCATATTGTGCAATTATTATCACTTGAACTATAATAAATATACGTTTTACTTTTATTATCATCAACATAATATGCATTATGACACATATTATGCAGTTATTATCGATAGAACTGTAATAAAGATACTTATTACTTTTACTATTATCAATATAACATGCACTATTAGCCATATTTTACTATTATTATCGCTAGAACTATAATAATTATACTTATTACTCCCGATATTATCAATATAACATGCCTTATTACGCATGTAATGCAGTTATTATCGTTAGAACTGTAATAATTATACTTATTACATATACTATTAGCAATATAACGTGCATTATTACCCATATAATGCAGTTATTATAGCCAGAACTGTAATAATTATACTTACTGCTTATATTATTCTCAATATAACATGCATTATTACCCATATTATGCAGTTATTATCGCTAGAACTATAATAAATAGACGTATTACTTTTATTATCATCAATATAACATGCATTATTACCCATATTATGCACTTATTATCGATAGAACTGTAATAAAGATACTTATTACATTTACTATTATCAATATAACATGCACTAATAGCCATATTTTACTATTATTATCGCTAGAACTATAATAATTATACTTATTACTCCCGATATTATCAATATAACATGCCTTATTACGCATATAATGCAGTGATTATCGCTAGAACTGTAATAATTATACTTATTACTTATATTATTAGCAATATAACGTGCATTATTACCCATGTAATGCAGTTATTATCGCTAGAACTGTAATAATTATACTTATTACTTATATTATTATCAATATAACATGCATTATGACCCATATTATGCAGTTATTATCGATAGAACTGTAATAAAGATACTTATTACTTTTACTATTATCAATATAACATGCACTATTAGCCATATTATGCAGTTATTATCGCTAGAACTATAATAAATATACTTATTACTCAAAATATTATAAATATAACATGCGTTATTACCCGTATAATGCAGTTATTATCGCTAGAACTGTAATAATTATACTTATTACTTATATTATTAGCAATATAACGTGCATTATTACCCATATTATGCAGTTATTATCGATAGAACTGTAAAAAAAAGATACTTATTACTTTTACTATTATCAATATAACATGCATTATTACCCATATTATGCAGTTGTTATCGCTAGAACTATAATAAATATACTTATTACTCCCAATATTATCAATATAACATGCATTATTACCCATATAATGCAGTTATTATCGCTAGAACTATAATAAATATACGTATTATTTTTATTATCATCAATGTAACATGCATTATTACCCATATTATGCAGTTATTTTGGATAGAACTGTAATAAATATACTTATTACCTTTATTATTATCAATATTACATGCACTATTAGCCATATTTTACTATTATTATCGCTAGAACTATAATAATTATACTTATTACTCCCGATATTATCAATATAACATGCCTTATTACGCATGTAATGCAGTTATTATCGTTAGAACTGTAATAATTATACTTATTACATATACTATTAGCAATATAACGTGCATTATTACCCATATAATGCAGTCATTATAGCCAGAACTGTAATAATTATACTTACTACTTATATTATTCTCAATATAACACGCATTATTACCCATATTATGCAGTTATTATCGCTAGAACTATAATAAATAGACGTATTACTTTTATTATCATCAACATAACATGCACTATTACCCATATTATGCAGTTATTATCGATAGAACTGTAATAAAGATACTTATTACTTTTACTATTATCAATATAACATGCACTATTAGCCATATTTTACTATTATTATCGCTAGAACTATAATAATTATACTTATTACTCCCGATATTATCAATATAACATGCCTTATTACGCATGTAATGCAGTTATTATCGTTAGAACTGTAATAATTATACTTATTACATATACTATTAGCAATATAACGTGCATTATTACCCATATAATGCAGTTATTATAGCCAGAACTGTGATAATTATACTTACTACTTATATTATTCTCAATATAACATGCATTATTACCCATATTATGCAGTTATTATCGCTAGAACTATAATAAATAGACGTATTACTTTTATTATCATCAATATAACATGCATTATTACCCATATTATGCACTTATTATAGATAGAACTGTAATAAAGATACTTATCACATTTACTATTATCAATATAACATGCACTAATAGCCATATTTTACTATTATTATCGCTAGAACTATAATAATTATACTTATTACTCCCGATATTATCAATATAACATGCCTTATTACGCATATAATGCAGTGATTATCGCTAGAACTGTAATAATTATACTTATTACATATACTATTAGCAATATAACGTGCATTATTACCCATATAATGCAGTTATTAAAGCCAGAACTGTAATAATTATACTTACTACTTATATTATGCTCAATATAACATGCATTATTACCCATATTATGCAGTTATTATCGCTAGATCTATAATAAATATACGTATTACTTTTATTATCATCAACATAACATGCATTATTACCAATATTATGCAGTTATTAACGATAGAACTGTAATAAATATACTTATTACTTATATTATTAGCAATATAACATGCATTATTACCCATATAATGGAGTTATTATCGCTAGAACTGTAATAATTATACTTATTACATATACTATTAGCAATATAACGTGCATTATTACCCATATAATGGAGTTATTATCGCTAGAACTGTAATAATTATACTTATTACATATACTATTAGCAATATAACGTGCATTATTACCCATATAATGCAGTTATTAAAGCCAGAACTGTAATAATTATACTTACTACTTATATTATGCTCAATATAACATGCCTTATTACGCATGTAATGCAGTTATTATCGTTAGAACTGTAATAATTATACTTATTACATATACTCTTAGCAATATAACGTGCATTATTACCCATATAATGCAGTTATTATAGCCACAACTGTAATAATTATACTTACTACTTATATTATTCTCAATATAACATGCATTATTACCCATATTATGCAGTTATTATCGCTAGAACCATAATAAATATACGTATTACTTTTATTATCATCAACATAACATGCATTATGACCCATATTATGCAGTTATTATCGATAGAACTGTAATAAAGATACTTATTACTTTTACTATTATCAATATAACATGCACTATTAGCCATATTTTACTATTATTATCGCTAGAACTATAATAATTATACTTATTACTCCCGATATTATCAATATAACATGCCTTATTACGCATGTAATGCAGTGATTATCGCTAGAACTGTAATAATTATACTTATTACTTATATTATTAGCAATATAACGTGCATTATTACCCATGTAATGCAGTTATTATCGCTAGAACTGTAATAATTATACTTATTACTTATATTATTATCAATATAACATGCATTATGACCCATATTATGCAGTTATTATCGATAGAACTGTAATAAAGATACTTATTACTTTTACTATTATCAATATAACATGCACTATTAGCCATATTATGCAGTTATTATCGCTAGAACTATAATAAATATACTTATTACTCAAAATATTATAAATATAACATGCGTTATTACCCTATAATGCAGTTATTATCGCTAGAACTGTAATAATTATACTTATTACTTATATTATTAGCAATATAACGTGCATTATTACCCATATTATGCAGTTATTATCGATAGAACTGTAAAAAAAAGATACTTATTACTTTTATTATTATCAATATAACATGCATTATTACCCATATTATGCAGTTGTTATCGCTAGAACTATAATAAATATACTTATTACTCCCAATATTATCAATATAACATGCATTATTACCCATATAATGCAGTTATTATCGCTAGAACTATAATAAATATACGTATTATTTTTATTATCATCAATGTAACATGCATTATTACCCATATTATGCAGTTATTTTGGATAGAACTGTAATAAATATACTTATTACCTTTATTATTGTCAATATTACATGCACTATTAGCCATATTTTACTATTATTATCGCTAGAACTATAATAATTATACTTATTACTCCCGATATTATCAATATAACATGCCTTATTACGCATGTAATGCAGTTATTATCGTTAGAACTGTAATAATTATACTTATTACATATACTATTAGCAATATAACGTGCATTATTACCCATATAATGCAGTCATTATAGCCAGAACTGTAATAATTATACTTACTACTTATATTATTCTCAATATAACACGCATTATTACCCATATTATGCAGTTATTATCGCTAGAACTATAATAAATAGACGTATTACTTTTATTATCATCAACATAACATGCATTATTACCCATATTATGCAGTTATTATCGATAGAACTGTAATAAAGATACTTATTACTTTTACTATTATCAATATAACATGCACTATTAGCCATATTTTACTATTATTATCGCTAGAACTATAATAATTATACTTATTACTCCCGATATTATCAATATAACATGCCTTATTACGCATGTAATGCAGTTATTATCGTTAGAACTGTAATAATTATACTTATTACATATACTATTAGCAATATAACGTGCATTATTACCCATATAATGCAGCTATTATAGCCAGAACTGTGATAATTATACTTACTACTTATATTATTCTCAATATAACATGCATTATTACCCATATTATGCAGTTATTATCGCTAGAACTATAATAAATAGACGTATTACTTTTATTATCATCAATATAACATGCATTATTACCCATATTATGCACTTATTATCGATAGAACTGTAATAAAGATACTTATCACATTTACTATTATCAATATAACATGCACTAATAGCCATATTTTACTATTATTATCGCTAGAACTATAATAATTATACTTATTACTCCCGATATTATCAATATAACATGCCTTATTACGCATATAATGCAGTGATTATCGCTAGAACTGTAATAATTATACTTATTACATATACTATTAGCAATATAACGTGCATTATTACCCATATAATGCAGTTATTAAAGCCAGAACTGTAATAATTATACTTACTACTTATATTATGCTCAATATAACATGCATTATTACCCATATTATGCAGTTATTATCGCTAGATCTATAATAAATATACGTATTACTTTTATTATCATCAACATAACATGCATTATTACCAATATTATGCAGTTATTAACGATAGAACTGTAATAAATATACTTATTACTTATATTATTAGCAATATAACATGCATTATTACCCATATAATGGAGTTATTATCGCTAGAACTGTAATAATTATACTTATTACATATACTATTAGCAATATAACGTGCATTATTACCCATATAATGGAGTTATTATCGCTAGAACTGTAATAATTATACTTATTACATATACTATTAGCAATATAACGTGCATTATTACCCATATAATGCAGTTATTAAAGCCAGAACTGTAATAATTATACTTACTACTTATATTATGCTCAATATAACATGCCTTATTACGCATGTAATGCAGTTATTATCGTTAGAACTGTAATAATTATACTTATTACATATACTATTAGCAATATAACGTGCATTATTACCCATATAATGCAGTTATTATAGCCACAACTGTAATAATTATACTTACTACTTATATTATTCTCAATATAACATGCATTATTACCCATATTATGCAGTTATTATCGCTAGAACCATAATAAATATACGTATTACTTTTATTATCATCAACATAACATGCATTATGACCCATATTATGCAGTTATTATCGATAGAACTGTAATAAAGATACTTATTACATTTACTATTATCAATATAACATGCACTATTAGCCATATTTTACTATTATTATCGCTAGAACTATAATAATTATACTTATTACTCCCGATATTATCAATATAACATGCCTTATTACGCATATAGTGCACTTATTATCGCTAGAACTGTAATAATTATACTTATTACTTATATTATTAGCAATATAACATGCATTATTACCCATATAATGGAATTATTATCGCTAGAACTGTAATAATTATACTTATTACATATACTATTAGCAATATAACGTGCATTATTACCCATATAATGGAGTTATTATCGCTAGAACTGTAATAATTATACTTATTACATATACTATTAGCAATATAACGTGCATTATTACCCATATAATGCAGTTATTAAAGCCAGAACTGTAATAATTATACTTACTACTTATATTATGCTCAATATAACATGCATTATTACCCATATTATGCAGTTATTATCGCTAGATCTATAATAAATATACGTATTACTTTTATTATCATCAACATAACATGCATTATGACCCATATTATGCAGTTATTATCGATAGAACTGTAATAAAGATACTTATTACTTTTACTATTATCAATACAACATGCACTATTAGCCATATTTTACTATTATTATCGCTAGAACTATAATAATTATACTTATTACTCCCGATATTATCAATATAACATGCCTTATTACGCATGTAATGCAGTTATTATCGCTAGAACTGTAATAATTATACTTATTACTTATATTATTATCAATATAACATGCATTATGACCCATATTATGCAGTTATTATCGATAGAACTGTAATAAAGATACTTATTACTTTTACTATTATCAATATAACATGCACTATTAGCCATATTATGCAGTTATTATCGCTAGAACTATAATAAATATACTTATTACTCAAAATATTATAAATATAACATGCGTTATTACCCGTATAATGCAGTTATTATCGCTAGAACTGTAATAATTATACTTATTACTTATATTATTAGCAATATAACGTGCATTATTACCCATATTATGCAGTTATTATCGATAGAACTGTAAAAAAAAGATACTTATTACTTTTACTATTATCAATATAACATGCATTATTACCCATATTATGCAGTTGTTATCGCTAGAACTATAATAAATATACTTATTACTCCCAATATTATCAATATAACATGCATTATTACCCATATAATGCAGTTATTATCGCTAGAACTATAATAAATATACGTATTATTTTTATTATCATCAATGTAACATGCATTATTACCCATATTATGCAGTTATTTTGGATAGAACTGTAATAAATATACTTATTACCTTTATTATTATCAATATTACATGCACTATTAGCCATATTTTACTATTATTATCGCTAGAACTATAATAATTATACTTATTACTCCCGATATTATCAATATAACATGCCTTATTACGCATGTAATGCAGTTATTATCGTTAGAACTGTAATAATTATACTTATTACATATACTATTAGCAATATAACGTGCATTATTACCCATATAATGCAGTCATTATAGCCAGAACTGTAATAATTATACTTACTACTTATATTATTCTCAATATAACACGCATTATTACCCATATTATGCAGTTATTATCGCTAGAACTATAATAAATAGACGTATTACTTTTATTATCATCAACATAACATGCACTATTACCCATATTATGCAGTTATTATCGATAGGACTGTAATAAAGATACTTATTACTTTTACTATTATCAATATAACATGCACTATTAGCCATATTTTACTATTATTATCGCTAGAACTATAATAATTATACTTATTACTCCCGATATTATCAATATAACATGCCTTATTACGCATGTAATGCAGTTATTATCGTTAGAACTGTAATAATTATACTTATTACATATACTATTAGCAATATAACGTGCATTATTACCCATATAATGCAGTTATTATAGCCAGAACTGTGATAATTATACTTACTACTTATATTATTCTCAATATAACATGCATTATTACCCATATTATGCAGTTATTATCGCTAGAACTATAATAAATAGACGTATTACTTTTATTATCATCAATATAACATGCATTATTACCCATATTATGCACTTATTATCGATAGAACTGTAATAAAGATACTTATCACATTTACTATTATCAATATAACATGCACTAATAGCCATATTTTACTATTATTATCGCTAGAACTATAATAATTATACTTATTACTCCCGATATTATCAATATAACATGCCTTATTACGCATATAATGCAGTGATTATCGCTAGAACTGTAATAATTATACTTATTACATATACTATTAGCAATATAACGTGCATTATTACCCATATAATGCAGTTATTAAAGCCAGAACTGTAATAATTATACTTACTACTTATATTATGCTCAATATAACATGCATTATTACCCATATTATGCAGTTATTATCGCTAGATCTATAATAAATATACGTATTACTTTTATTATCATCAACATAACATGCATTATTACCAATATTATGCAGTTATTAACGATAGAACTGTAATAAATATACTTATTACTTATATTATTAGCAATATAACATGCATTATTACCCATATAATGGAGTTATTATCGCTAGAACTGTAATAATTATACTTATTACATATACTATTAGCAATATAACGTGCATTATTACCCATATAATGGAGTTATTATCGCTAGAACTGTAATAATTATACTTATTACATATACTATTAGCAATATAACGTGCATTATTACCCATATAATGCAGTTATTAAAGCCAGAACTGTAATAATTATACTTACTACTTATATTATGCTCAATATAACATGCCTTATTACGCATGTAATGCAGTTATTATCGTTAGAACTGTAATAATTATACTTATTACATATACTCTTAGCAATATAACGTGCATTATTACCCATATAATGCAGTTATTATAGCCACAACTGTAATAATTATACTTACTACTTATATTATTCTCAATATAACATGCATTATTACCCATATTATGCAGTTATTATCGCTAGAACCATAATAAATATACGTATTACTTTTATTATCATCAACATAACATGCATTATGACCCATATTATGCAGTTATTATCGATAGAACTGTAATAAAGATACTTATTACTTTTACTATTATCAATATAACATGCACTATTAGCCATATTTTACTATTATTATCGCTAGAACTATAATAATTATACTTATTACTCCCGATATTATCAATATAACATGCCTTATTACGCATGTAATGCAGTGATTATCGCTAGAACTGTAATAATTATACTTATTACTTATATTATTAGCAATATAACGTGCATTATTACCCATGTAATGCAGTTATTATCGCTAGAACTGTAATAATTATACTTATTACTTATATTATTATCAATATAACATGCATTATGACCCATATTATGCAGTTATTATCGATAGAACTGTAATAAAGATACTTATTACTTTTACTATTATCAATATAACATGCACTATTAGCCATATTATGCAGTTATTATCGCTAGAACTATAATAAATATACTTATTACTCAAAATATTATAAATATAACATGCGTTATTACCCTATAATGCAGTTATTATCGCTAGAACTGTAATAATTATACTTATTACTTATATTATTAGCAATATAACGTGCATTATTACCCATATTATGCAGTTATTATCGATAGAACTGTAAAAAAAAGATACTTATTACTTTTATTATTATCAATATAACATGCATTATTACCCATATTATGCAGTTGTTATCGCTAGAACTATAATAAATATACTTATTACTCCCAATATTATCAATATAACATGCATTATTACCCATATAATGCAGTTATTATCGCTAGAACTATAATAAATATACGTATTATTTTTATTATCATCAATGTAACATGCATTATTACCCATATTATGCAGTTATTTTGGATAGAACTGTAATAAATATACTTATTACCTTTATTATTATCAATATTACATGCACTATTAGCCATATTTTACTATTATTATCGCTAGAACTATAATAATTATACTTATTACTCCCGATATTATCAATATAACATGCCTTATTACGCATGTAATGCAGTTATTATCGTTAGAACTGTAATAATTATACTTATTACATATACTATTAGCAATATAACGTGCATTATTACCCATATAATGCAGTCATTATAGCCAGAACTGTAATAATTATACTTACTACTTATATTATTCTCAATATAACACGCATTATTACCCATATTATGCAGTTATTATCGCTAGAACTATAATAAATAGACGTATTACTTTTATTATCATCAACATAACATGCATTATTACCCATATTATGCAGTTATTATCGATAGAACTGTAATAAAGATACTTATTACTTTTACTATTATCAATATAACATGCACTATTAGCCATATTTTACTATTATTATCGCTAGAACTATAATAATTATACTTATTACTCCCGATATTATCAATATAACATGCCTTATTACGCATGTAATGCAGTTATTATCGTTAGAACTGTAATAATTATACTTATTACATATACTATTAGCAATATAACGTGCATTATTACCCATATAATGCAGCTATTATAGCCAGAACTGTGATAATTATACTTACTACTTATATTATTCTCAATATAACATGCATTATTACCCATATTATGCAGTTATTATCGCTAGAACTATAATAAATAGACGTATTACTTTTATTATCATCAATATAACATGCATTATTACCCATATTATGCACTTATTATCGATAGAACTGTAATAAAGATACTTATCACATTTACTATTATCAATATAACATGCACTAATAGCCATATTTTACTATTATTATCGCTAGAACTATAATAATTATACTTATTACTCCCGATATTATCAATATAACATGCCTTATTACGCATATAATGCAGTGATTATCGCTAGAACTGTAATAATTATACTTATTACATATACTATTAGCAATATAACGTGCATTATTACCCATATAATGCAGTTATTAAAGCCAGAACTGTAATAATTATACTTACTACTTATATTATGCTCAATATAACATGCATTATTACCCATATTATGCAGTTATTATCGCTAGATCTATAATAAATATACGTATTACTTTTATTATCATCAACATAACATGCATTATTACCAATATTATGCAGTTATTAACGATAGAACTGTAATAAATATACTTATTACTTATATTATTAGCAATATAACATGCATTATTACCCATATAATGGAGTTATTATCGCTAGAACTGTAATAATTATACTTATTACATATACTATTAGCAATATAACGTGCATTATTACCCATATAATGGAGTTATTATCGCTAGAACTGTAATAATTATACTTATTACATATACTATTAGCAATATAACGTGCATTATTACCCATATAATGCAGTTATTAAAGCCAGAACTGTAATAATTATACTTACTACTTATATTATGCTCAATATAACATGCCTTATTACGCATGTAATGCAGTTATTATCGTTAGAACTGTAATAATTATACTTATTACATATACTATTAGCAATATAACGTGCATTATTACCCATATAATGCAGTTATTATAGCCACAACTGTAATAATTATACTTACTACTTATATTATTCTCAATATAACATGCATTATTACCCATATTATGCAGTTATTATCGCTAGAACCATAATAAATATACGTATTACTTTTATTATCATCAACATAACATGCATTATGACCCATATTATGCAGTTATTATCGATAGAACTGTAATAAAGATACTTATTACTTTTACTATTATCAATATAACATGCACTATTAGCCATATTTTACTATTATTATCGCTAGAACTATAATAATTATACTTATTACTCCCGATATTATCAATATAACATGCCTTATTACGCATATAGTGCACTTATTATCGCTAGAACTGTAATAATTATACTTATTACTTATATTATTAGCAATATAACATGCATTATTACCCATATAATGGAATTATTATCGCTAGAACTGTAATAATTATACTTATTACATATACTATTAGCAATATAACGTGCATTATTACCCATATAATGGAGTTATTATCGCTAGAACTGTAATAATTATACTTATTACATATACTATTAGCAATATAACGTGCATTATTACCCATATAATGCAGTTATTAAAGCCAGAACTGTAATAATTATACTTACTACTTATATTATGCTCAATATAACATGCATTATTACCCATATTATGCAGTTATTATCGCTAGATCTATAATAAATATACGTATTACTTTTATTATCATCAACATAACATGCATTATGACCCATATTATGCAGTTATTATCGATAGAACTGTAATAAAGATACTTATTACTTTTACTATTATCAATACAACATGCACTATTAGCCATATTTTACTATTATTATCGCTAGAACTATAATAATTATACTTATTACTCCCGATATTATCAATATAACATGCCTTATTACGCATGTAATGCAGTTATTATCGTTAGAACTGTAATAATTATACTTATTACATATACTATTAGCAATATAACGTGCATTATTACCCATATAATGCAGTTATTATAGCCAGAACTGTAATAATTATACTTACTACTTATATTATTCTCAATATAACATGCATTATTACCCATATTATGCAGTTATTATCGCTAGAACTATAATAAATATACGTATTACTTTTATTATCATCAACATAACATGCATTATGACCCATATTATGCAGTTATTATCGATAGAACTGTAATAAAGATACTTATTACTTTTACTATTATTAATATAACATGCACTATTAGCCATATTTTACTATTATTATCGCTAGAACTATAATAATTATACTTATTACTCCCGATATTATCAATATAACATGCCTTATTACGCATGTAATGCAGTTATTATCGCTAGAACTGTAATAATTATACTCATTACTTATATTATTAGCAATATAACGTGCATTATTACCCATATTGTGCAATTATTATCACTAGAACTATAATAAATATACGTATTACTTTTATTATCATCAACATAACATGCATTATGACACATATTATGCAGTTATTATCGATAGAACTGTAATAAAGATACTTATTACTTTTACTATTATCAATATAACATGCACTATTAGCCATATTTTACTATTATTATCGCTAGAACTATAATAATTATACTTATTACTCCCGATATTATCAATATAACATGCCTTATTACGCATGTAATGCAGTTATTATCGTTAGAACTGTAATAATTATACTTATTACATATACTATTAGCAATATAACGTGCATTATTACCCATATAATGCAGTTATTATAGCCAGAACTGAAATAATTATACTTACTACTTATATTATTCTCAATATAACATGCATTATTACCCACATTATGCAGTTATTATCGCTAGAACTATAATAAATAGACGTATTACTTTTATTATCATCAATATAACATGCATTATAACCCATATTATGCAGTTATTATCGCTAGAGCTATAATAAATATACGTATTACTTTTATTATCATCAAAATAACATGCATTATTACCAATATTATGCAGTTATTAACGATAGAACTGTAATAAATATACTTATTACTTATATTATTAGCAATATAACATGCATTATTACCCATATAATGGAGTTATTATCGCTAGAACTGTAATAATTATACTTATTACATATACTATTAGCAATATAACGTGCATTATTACCCATATAATGCAGTTATTAAAGCCAGAACTGTAATAATTATACTTACTACTTATATTAGGCTCAATATAACATGCCTTATTACGCATGTAATGCAGTTATTATCGTTAGAACTGTAATAATTATACTTATTACATATACTATTAGCAATATAACGTGCATTATTACCCATATAATGCAGTTATTATAGCCAGAACTGTAATAATTATACTTACTACTTATATTATTCTCAATATAACATGCATTATTACCCATATTATGCAGTTATTATCGCTAGAACCATAATAAATATACGTATTACTTTTATTATCATCAACATAACATGCATTATGACCCATATTATGCAGTTATTATCGATAGAACTGTAATAAAGATACTTATTACTTTTACTATTATCAATATAACATGCACTATTAGCCATATTTTACTATTATTATCGCTAGAACTATAATAATTATACTTATTACTCCCGATATTATCAATATAACATGCCTTATTACGCATATAGTGCACTTATTATCGCTAGAACTGTAATAATTATACTTATTACTTATATTATTAGCAATATAACATGCATTATTACCCATATAATGGAGTTATTATCGCTAGAACTGTAATAATTATACTTATTACATATACTATTAGCAATATAACGTGCATTATTACCCATATAATGGAGTTATTATCGCTAGAACTGTAATAATTATACTTATTACATATACTATTAGCAATATAACGTGCATTATTACCCATATAATGCAGTTATTAAAGCCAGAACTGTAATAATTATACTTACTACTTATATTATGCTCAATATAACATGCATTATTACCCATATTATGCAGTTATTATCGCTAGATCTATAATAAATATACGTATTACTTTTATTATCATCAACATAACATGCATTATGACCCATATTATGCAGTTATTATCGATAGAACTGTAATAAAGATACTTATTACTTTTACTATTATCAATACAACATGCACTATTAGCCATATTTTACTATTATTATCGCTAGAACTATAATAATTATACTTATTACTCCCGATATTATCAATATAACATGCCTTATTACGCATGTAATGCAGTTATTATCGTTAGAACTGTAATAATTATACTTATTACATATACTATTAGCAATATAACGTGCATTATTACCCATATAATGCAGTTATTATAGCCAGAACTGTAATAATTATACTTACTACTTATATTATTCTCAATATAACATGCATTATTACCCATATTATGCAGTTATTATCGCTAGAACTATAATAAATATACGTATTACTTTTATTATCATCAACATAACATGCATTATGACCCATATTATGCAGTTATTATCGATAGAACTGTAATAAAGATACTTATTACTTTTACTATTATTAATATAACATGCACTATTAGCCATATTTTACTATTATTATCGCTAGAACTATAATAATTATACTTATTACTCCCGATATTATCAATATAACATGCCTTATTACGCATGTAATGCAGTTATTATCGCTAGAACTGTAATAATTATACTCATTACTTATATTATTAGCAATATAACGTGCATTATTACCCATATTGTGCAATTATTATCACTAGAACTATAATAAATATACGTATTACTTTTATTATCATCAACATAACATGCATTATGACACATATTATGCAGTTATTATCGATAGAACTGTAATAAAGATACTTATTACTTTTACTATTATCAATATAACATGCACTATTAGCCATATTTTACTATTATTATCGCTAGAACTATAGTAATTATACTTATTACTCCCGATATTATCAATATAACATGCCTTATTACGCATGTAATGCAGTTATTATCGTTAGAACTGTAATAATTATACTTATTACATATACTATTAGCAATATAACGTGCATTATTACCCATATAATGCAGTTATTAAAGCCAGAACTGTAATAATTATACTTACTACTTATATTATGCTCAATATAACATGCCTTATTACGCATGTAATGCAGTTATTATCGTTAGAACTGTAATAATTATACTTATTACATATACTATTAGCAATATAACGTGCATTATTACCCATATAATGCAGTTATTATAGCCAGAACTGTAATAATTATACTTACTACTTATATTATTCTCAATATAACATGCATTATTACCCATATTATGCAGTTATTATCGCTAGAACTATAATAAATAGACGTATTACTTTTAATATCATCAATATAACATGCATTATAACCCATATTATGCAGTTATTATCGCTAGAGCTATAATAAATATACGTATTACTTTTATAATCATCAAAATAACATGCATTATTACCAATATTATGCAGTTATTAACGATAGAACTGTAATAAATATACTTATTACTTATATTATTAGCAATATAACATGCATTATTACCCATATAATGGAGTTATTATCGCTAGAACTGTAATAATTATACTTATTACATATACTATTAGCAATATAACGTGCATTATTACCCATATAATGGAGTTATTATCGCTAGAACTGTAATAATTATACTTATTACATATACTATTAGCAATATAACGTGCATTATTACCCATATAATGCAGTTATTAAAGCCAGAACTGTAATAATTATACTTACTACTTATATTATGCTCAATATAACATGCATTATTACCCATATTATGCAGTTATTATCGCTAGATCTATAATAAATATACGTATTACTTTTATTATCATCAACATAACATGCATTATGACCCATATTATGCAGTTATTATCGATAGAACTGTAATAAAGATACTTATTACTTTTACTATTATCAATACAACATGCACTATTAGCCATATTTTACTATTATTATCGCTAGAACTATAATAATTATACTTATTACTCCCGATATTATCAATATAACATGCCTTATTACGCATGTAATGCAGTTATTATCGTTAGAACTGTAATAATTATACTTATTACATATACTATTAGCAATATAACGTGCATTATTACCCATATAATGCAGTTATTATAGCCAGAACTGTAATAATTATACTTACTACTTATATTATTCTCAATATAACATGCATTATTACCCATATTATGCAGTTATTATCGCTAGAACTATAATAAATATACGTATTACTTTTATTATCATCAACATAACATGCATTATGACCCATATTATGCAGTTATTATCGATAGAACTGTAATAAAGATACTTATTACTTTTACTATTATCAATATAACATGCACTATTAGCCATATTTTACTATTATTATCGCTAGAACTATAATAATTATACTTATTACTCCCGATATTATCAATATAACATGCCTTATTACGCATATAATGCAGTGATTATCGCTAGAACTGTAATAATTATACTTATTACTTATATTATTAGCAATATAACGTGCATTATTACCCATGTAATGCAGTTATTATCGCTAGAACTGTAATAATTATACTTATTACTTATATTATTATCAATATAACATGCATTATGACCCATATTATGCAGTTATTATCGATAGAACTGTAATAAAGATACTTATTACTTTTACTATTATCAATATAACATGCACTATTAGCCATATTATGCAGTTATTATCGCTAGAACTATAATAAATATACTTATTACTCAAAATATTATAAATATAACATGCGTTATTACCCGTATAATGCAGTTATTATCGCTAGAACTGTAATAATTATACTTATTACTTATATTATTAGCAATATAACGTGCATTATTACCCATATTATGCAGTTATTATCGATAGAACTGTAAAAAAAAGATACTTATTGCTTTTACTATTATCAATATAACATGCATTATTACCCATATTATGCAGTTGTTATCGCTAGAACTATAATAAATATACTTATTACTCCCAATATTATCAATATAACATGCATTATTACCCATATAATGCAGTTATTATCGCTAGAACTATAATAAATATACGTATTATTTTTATTATCATCAATGTAACATGCATTATTACCCATATTATGCAGTTATTTTGGATAGAACTGTAATAAATATACTTATTACCTTTATTATTATCAATATTACATGCACTATTAGCCATATTTTACTATTATTATCGCTAGAACTATAATAATTATACTTATTACTCCCGATATTATCAATATAACATGCCTTATTACGCATGTAATGCAGTTATTATCGTTAGAACTGTAATAATTATACTTATTACATATACTATTAGCAATATAACGTGCATTATTACCCATATAATGCAGTCATTATAGCCAGAACTGTAATAATTATACTTACTACTTATATTATTCTCAATATAACACGCATTATTACCCATATTATGCAGTTATTATCGCTAGAACTATAATAAATAGACGTATTACTTTTATTATCATCAACATAACATGCATTATTACCCATATTATGCAGTTATTATCGATAGAACTGTAATAAAGATACTTATTACTTTTACTATTATCAATATAACATGCACTATTAGCCATATTTTACTATTATTATCGCTAGAACTATAATAATTATACTTATTACTCCCGATATTATCAATATAACATGCCTTATTACGCATGTAATGCAGTTATTATCGTTAGAACTGTAATAATTATACTTATTACATATACTATTAGCAATATAACGTGCATTATTACCCATATAATGCAGTTATTATAGCCAGAACTGTGATAATTATACTTACTACTTATATTATTCTCAATATAACATGCATTATTACCCATATTATGCAGTTATTATCGCTAGAACTATAATAAATAGACGTATTACTTTTATTATCATCAATATAACATTCATTATTACCCATATTATGCACTTATTATTGATAGAACTGTAATAAAGATACTTATCACATTTACTATTATCAATATAACATGCACTAATAGCCATATTTTACTATTATTATCGCTAGAACTATAATAATTATACTTATTACTCCCGATATTATCAATATAACATGCCTTATTACGCATATAATGCAGTGATTATCGCTAGAACTGTAATAATTATACTTATTACATATACTATTAGCAATATAACGTGCATTATTACCCATATAATGCAGTTATTAAAGCCAGAACTGTAATAATTATACTTACTACTTATATTATGCTCAATATAACATGCATTATTACCCATATTATGCAGTTATTATCGCTAGATCTATAATAAATATACGTATTACTTTTATTATCATCAACATAACATGCATTATTACCAATATTATGCAGTTATTAACGATAGAACTGTAATAAATATACTTATTACTTATATTATTAGCAATATAACATGCATTATTACCCATATAATGGAGTTATTATCGCTAGAACTGTAATAATTATACTTATTACATATACTATTAGCAATATAACGTGCATTATTACCCATATAATGGAGTTATTATCGCTAGAACTGTAATAATTATACTTATTACATATACTATTAGCAATATAACGTGCATTATTACCCATATAATGCAGTTATTAAAGCCAGAACTGTAATAATTATACTTACTACTTATATTATGCTCAATATAACATGCCTTATTACGCATGTAATGCAGTTATTATCGTTAGAACTGTAATAATTATACTTATTACATATACTATTAGCAATATAACGTGCATTATTACCCATATAATGCAGTTATTATAGCCACAACTGTAATAATTATACTTACTACTTATATTATTCTCAATATAACATGCATTATTACCCATATTATGCAGTTATTATCGCTAGAACCATAATAAATATACGTATTACTTTTATTATCATCAACATAACATGCATTATGACCCATATTATGCAGTTACTATCGATAGAACTGTAATAAAGATACTTATTACTTTTACTATTATCAATATAACATGCACTATTAGCCATATTTTACTATTATTATCGCTAGAACTATAATAATTATACTTATTACTCCCGATATTATCAATATAACATGCCTTATTACGCATATAGTGCACTTATTATCGCTAGAACTGTAATAATTATACTTATTACTTATATTATTAGCAATATAACATGCATTATTACCCATATAATGGAGTTATTATCGCTAGAACTGTAATAATTATACTTATTACATATACTATTAGCAATATAACATGCCTTATTACGCATGTAATGCAGTTATTATCGTTAGAACTGTAATAATTATACTTATTACATATACTATTAGCAATATAACGTGCATTATTACCCATATAATGCAGTTATTATAGCCAGAACTGTAATAATTATACTTACTACTTATATTATTCTCAATATAACATGCATTATTACCCATATTATGCAGTTATTATCGCTAGAACTATAATAAATATACGTATTACTTTTATTATCATCAACATAACATGCATTATGACCCATATTATGCAGTTATTATCGATAGAACTGTAATAAAGATACTTATTACTTTTACTATTATCAATATAACATGCACTATTAGCCATATTTTACTATTATTATCGCTAGAACTATAATAATTATACTTATTACTCCCGATATTATCAATATAACATGCCTTATTACGCATGTAATGCAGTTATTATCGCTAGAACTGTAATAATTATACTTATTACATATACTATTAGCAATATAACGTGCATTATTACCCATATAATGCAGTTATTAAAGCCAGAACTGTAATAATTATACTTACTACTTATATTATGCTCAATATAACATGCATTATTACCCATATTATGCAGTTATTATCGCTAGATCTATAATAAATATACGTATTACTTTTATTATCATCAACATAACATGCATTATGACCCATATTATGCAGTTATTATCGATAGAACTGTAATAAAGATACTTATTACTTTTACTATTATCAATACAACATGCACTATTAGCCATATTTTACTATTATTATCGCTAGAACTATAATAATTATACTTATTACTCCCGATATTATCAATATAACATGCCTTATTACGCATGTAATGCAGTTATTATCGTTAGAACTGTAATAATTATACTTATTACATATACTATTAGCAATATAACGTGCATTATTACCCATATAATGCAGTTATTATAGCCAGAACTGTAATAATTATACTTACTACTTATATTATTCTCAATATAACATGCATTATTACCCATATTATGCAGTTATTATCGCTAGAACTATAATAAATAGACGTATTACTTTTATTATCATCAATATAATATGCATTATTACCCATATTATGCACTTATTATCGATAGAACTGTAATAAAGATACTTATTACATTTACTATTATCAATATAACATGCACTAATAGCCATATTTTACTATTATTATCGCTAGAACTATAATAATTATACTTATTACTCCCGATATTATCAATATAACATGCCTTATTACGCATATAATGCAGTGATTATCGCTAGAACTGTAATAATTATACTTATTACTTATATTATTAGCAATATAACGTGCATTATTACCCATGTAATGCAGTTATTATCGCTAGAACTGTAATAATTATACTTATTACTTATATTATTATCAATATAACATGCATTATGACCCATATTATGCAGTTATTATCGATAGAACTGTAATAAAGATACTTATTACTTTTACTATTATCAATATAACATGCACTATTAGCCATATTTTACTATTATTATCGCTAGAACTATAATAATTATACTTATTACTCCCGATATTATCAATATAACATGCCTTATTACGCATGTAATGCAGTTATTATCGTTAGAACTGTAATAATTATACTTATTACATATACTATTAGCAATATAACGCGCATTATTACCCATATAATGCAGTTATTATAGCCAGAACTGTAATAATTATACTTACTGCTTATATTATTCTCAATATAACATGCATTATTACCCATATTATGCAGTTATTATCGCTAGAACTATAATAAATAGACGTATTACTTTTATTATCATCAATATAACATGCATTATTACCCATATTATGCACTTATTATCGATAGAACTGTAATAAAGATACTTATTACATTTACTATTATCAATATAACATGCACTAATAGCCATATTTTACTATTATTATCGCTAGAACTATAATAATTATACTTATTACTCCCGATATTATCAATATAACATGCCTTATTACGCATATAATGCAGTGATTATCGCTAGAACTGTAATAATTATACTTATTACTTATATTATTAGCAATATAACGTGCATTATTACCCATGTAATGCAGTTATTATCGCTAGAACTGTAATAATTATACTTATTACTTATATTATTATCAATATAACATGCATTATGACCCATATTATGCAGTTATTATCGATAGAACTGTAATAAAGATACTTATTACTTTTACTATTATCAATATAACATGCACTATTAGCCATATTATGCAGTTATTATCGCTAGAACTATAATAAATATACTTATTACTCAAAATATTATAAATATAACATGCGTTATTACCCGTATAATGCAGTTATTATCGCTAGAACTGTAATAATTATACTTATTACTTATATTATTAGCAATATAACGTGCATTATTACCCATATTATGCAGTTATTATCGATAGAACTGTAAAAAAAAGATACTTATTACTTTTACTATTATCAATATAACATGCATTATTACCCATATTATGCAGTTGTTATCGCTAGAACTATAATAAATATACTTATTACTCCCAATATTATCAATATAACATGCATTATTACCCATATAATGCAGTTATTATCGCTTGAACTATAATAAATATACGTATTATTTTTATTATCATCAATGTAACATGCATTATTACCCATATTATGCAGTTATTTTGGATAGAACTGTAATAAATATACTTATTACCTTTATTATTATCAATATTACATGCACTATTAGCCATATTTTACTATTATTATCGCTAGAACTATAATAATTATACTTATTACTCCCGATATTATCAATATAACATGCCTTATTACGCCTGTAATGCAGTTATTATCGTTAGAACTGTAATAATTATACTTATTACATATACTATTAGCAATATAACGTGCATTATTACCCATATAATGCAGTCATTATAGCCAGAACTGTAATAATTATACTTACTACTTATATTATTCTCAATATAACACGCATTATTACCCATATTATGCAGTTATTATCGCTAGAACTATAATAAATAGACGTATTACTTTTATTATCATCAACATAACATGCATTATTACCCATATTATGCAGTTATTATCGATAGAACTGTAATAAAGATACTTATTACTTTTACTATTATCAATATAACATGCACTATTAGCCATATTTTACTATTATTATCGCTAGAACTATAATAATTATACTTATTACTCCCGATATTATCAATATAACATGCCTTATTACGCATGTAATGCAGTTATTATCGTTAGAACTGTAATAATTATACTTATTACATATACTATTAGCAATATAACGTGCATTATTACCCATATAATGCAGTTATTATAGCCAGAACTGTAATAATTATACTTACTACTTATATTATTCTCAATATAACATGCATTATTACCCATATTATGCAGTTATTATCGCTAGAACTATAATAAATAGACGTATTACTTTTATTATCATCAATATAACATGCATTATTACCCATATTATGCACTTATTATCGATAGAACTGTAATAAAGATACTTATCACATTTACTATTATCAATATAACATGCACTAATAGCCATATTTTACTATTATTATCGCTAGAACTATAATAATTATACTTATTACTCCCGATATTATCAATATAACATGCCTTATTACGCATATAATGCAGTGATTATCGCTAGAACTGTAATAATTATACTTATTACTTATATTATTAACAATATAACGTGCATTATTACCCATGTAAGGCAGTTATTATCGTTAGAACTGTAATAATTATACTTATTACTTATATTATTATCAATATAACATGCATTATGACCCATATTATGCAGTTATTATCGATAGAACTGTAATAAAGATACTTATTACTTTTACTATTATCAATATAACATGCACTATTAGCCATATTATGCAGTTATTATCGCTAGAACTATAATAAATATACTTATTACTCAAAATATTATAAATATAACATGCGTTATTACCCGTATAATGCAGTTATTATCGCTAGAACTGTAATAATTATACTTATTACTTATATTATTAGCAATATAACGTGCATTATTACCCATATTATGCAGTTATTATCGATAGAACTGTAAAAAAAAGATACTTATTACTTTTACTATTATCAATATAACATGCATTATTACCCATATTATGCAGTTGTTATCGCTAGAACTATAATAAATATACTTATTACTCCCAATATTATCAATATAACATGCATTATTACCCATATAATGCAGTTATTATCGCTAGAACTATAATAAATAAACGTATTATTTTTATTATCATCAATGTAACATGCATTATTACCCATATTATGCAGTTATTTTGGATAGAACTGTAATAAATATACTTATTACCTTTATTATTATCAATATTACATGCACTATTAGCCATATTTTACTATTATTATCGCTAGAACTATAATAATTATACTTATTACTCCCGATATTATCAATATAACATGCCTTATTACGCCTGTAATGCAGTTATTATCGTTAGAACTGTAATAATTATACTTATTACATATACTATTAGCAATATAACGTGCATTATTACCCATATAATGCAGTCATTATAGCCAGAACTGTAATAATTATACTTACTACTTATATTATTCTCAATATAACACGCATTATTACCCATATTATGCAGTTATTATCGCTAGAACTATAATAAATAGACGTATTACTTTTATTATCATCAACATAACATGCATTATTACCCATATTATGCAGTTATTATCGATAGAACTGTAATAAAGATACTTATTACTTTTACTATTATCAATATAACATGCACTATTAGCCATATTTTACTATTATTATCGCTAGAACTATAATAATTATACTTATTACTCCCGATATTATCAATATAACATGCCTTATTACGCATGTAATGCAGTTATTATCGTTAGAACTGTAATAATTATACTTATTACATATACTATTAGCAATATAACGTGCATTATTACCCATATAATGCAGTTATTATAGCCAGAACTGTAATAATTATACTTACTACTTATATTATTCTCAATATAACATGCATTATTACCCATATTATGCAGTTATTATCGCTAGAACTATAATAAATAGACGTATTACTTTTATTATCATCAATATAACATGCATTATTACCCATATTATGCACTTATTATCGATAGAACTGTAATAAAGATACTTATCACATTTACTATTATCAATATAACATGCACTAATAGCCATATTTTACTATTATTATCGCTAGAACTATAATAATTATACTTATTACTCCCGATATTATCAATATAACATGCCTTATTACGCACATAATGCAGTGATTATCGCTAGAACTGTAATAATTATACTTATTACTTATATTATTAGCAATATAACGTGCATTATTACCCATGTAATGCAGTTATTATCGCTAGAACTGTAATAATTATACTTATTACTTATATTATTATCAATATAACATGCATTATGACCCATATTATGCAGTTATTATCGATAGAACTGTAATAAAGATACTTATTACTTTTACTATTATCAATATAACATGCACTATTAGCCATATTATGCAGTTATTATCGCTAGAACTATAATAAATATACTTATTACTCAAAATATTATAAATATAACATGCGTTATTACCCGTATAATGCAGTTATTATCGCTAGAACTGTAATAATTATACTTATTACTTATATTATTAGCAATATAACGTGCATTATTACCCATATTATGCAGTTATTATCGATAGAACTGTAAAAAAAAGATACTTATTACTTTTACTATTATCAATATAACATGCATTATTACCCATATTATGCAGTTGTTATCGCTAGAACTATAATAAATATACTTATTACTCCCAATATTATCAATATAACATGCATTATTACCCATATAATGCAGTTATTATCGATAGAACTATAATAAATATACGTATTATTTTTATTATCATCAATGTAACATGCATTATTACCCATATTATGCAGTTATTTTGGATAGAACTGTAATAAATATACTTATTACCTTTATTATTATCAATATTACATGCACTATTAGCCATATTTTACTATTATTATCGCTAGAACTATAATAATTATACTTATTACTCCCGATATTATCAATATAACATGCCTTATTACGCATGTAATGCAGTTATTATCGTTAGAACTGTAATAATTATCCTTATTACATATACTATTAGCAATATAACGTGCATTATTACCCATATAATGCAGTCATTATAGCCAGAACTGTAATAATTATACTTACTACTTATATTATTCTCAATATAACACGCATTATTACCCATATTATGCAGTTATTATCGCTAGAACCATAATAAATATACGTATTACTTTTATTATCATCAACATAACATGCATTATGACCCATATTATGCAGTTATTATCGATAGAACTGTAATAAAGATACTTATTACTTTCACTATTATCAATATAACATGCACTATTAGCCATACTTTACTATTATTATCGCTAGAACTATAATAATTATACTTATTACTCCCGATATTATCAATATAACATGCCTTATTACGCATGTAATGCAGTTATTATCGTTAGAACTGTAATAATTATACTTATTACATATACTATTAGCAATATAACGTGCATTATTACCCATATAATGCAGTTATTATAGCCAGAACTGTAATAATTATACTTATTACTTATATTATTATCAATATAACATGCATTATTACCCATATTATGCAGTTATTATCGCTAGAACTATAATAAATATACGTATTACTTTTATTATCATCAACATAACATGCATTATGACCCATATTATGCAGTTATTATCGATAGAACTGTAATAAAGATACTTATTACTTTTACTACTATCAATATAACATGCACTATTAGCCATATTTTACTATTATTATCGCTAGAACTATAATAATTATACTTATTACTCCCGATATTATCAATATAACATGCCTTATTACGCATGTAATGCAGTTATTATCATTAGAACTGTAATAATTATACTTATTACATATACTATTAGCAATATAACGTGCATTATTACCCATATAATGCTAATAGTATAAGTAATAAGTATAATTATTACAGTTCTAGCGATAATAACTGCATTATATGGGTAATAATGCATGTTATGGTGATAATAATATAAGTAATAAGTATAATTATTACAGCTCTAGCGATAATAACTGCATAATATGGCTAATAGTGCATGTAATATCGATAATAATAAAAGTAATAAGTATATTTATTACAGTTCTATCGATAATAACTGCATAATATGGGTAATAATGCATGATATATTGATGATAATAAAAGTAATACGTATATTTATTATAGTTCTAGCGATAATAACTGCATAATATGGGTAATAATGCATGTTATATTGATAATAATAAAAGTAATAAGTATATTTATTATACTTTTGTCGATAATAACTGCATATTATGGGTAATAATGCATGTTATATTGATCATAATAAAAGTACTAAGTATATTTATTATAGTTCTAGCGATTATAACTGCATAATATGGGTAATAATGCATTCTATATTGATAATGATATAAGTAATAATTATAATGATTACAGTTCTAGCGATAATAACTGCATTATATGGGTAATAATGCATGTTATATTGATAATATTGGGAGTAATAAGTATAATTATTATAGTTCTAGCGATAATAATAGTAAAATATGGCAAATAGTGCATGTTATATTGATAATAATAAAAGTAATAAGTATACTTATTACCGTTCTATCGATAATAACTGCATAATGTGGGTAATAATGCATGCTATATTGATAATAATATAAGTAATAAGTATAATTATTACAGTTCTAGCCAAAATAACTGCATAATATGGGTAATAATGCATGTTATATTGGTAATATTGGGAGTAATAAGTATAATTATTATAGTTCTAGCGATAATAATAGTAAAATATGGCTAATAGTGCATGTTATTTTGATAATAATAAAAGTAGTAAGTATATTTATTATACTTCTGTCGATAATAACTGCATTATATGGGTAATAATGCATGTTATGTTGATAATAATATAAGTAATAAGTATAATTATTGTAGTTCTAGCGATAATAACTGCATTATATGGGTAATAATGCATGTTATATTGATAATATCGGGAGTAATAAGTATAATTATTATAGTTCTAGCGATAATAATAGTAAAATATGGCTAATCGTGCATGTTATATTCATAATAATATAAGTAATAAGTATAATTATTACAGTTCTAGCGATAATAACTCCATTATATGGGTAATAATGCATGTTATATTGATCATAATAAAAGTACTAAGTATATTTATTCTAGTTCTAGCGATTATAACGGCATAATATGGGTAATAATGCATGTTATATTGAGAATAATATAAGTAATAAGTATAATTATTCCAGTTCTAGCAATAATAACTGCATTATATGGGTAATAATGCATGATATATTGATAATATTGGGAGTAATAAATATAATTATTATAGTTCTAGCGATAATAATAGTAAAATATGGCTAATAGTGGATGTTATATCGATAATAATAAAAGTAATAAGTATATTTATTACAGTTCTATCGATAATAACTGCATAATATGGGTAATAATGCACGTTATATTGATAATAATAATAGTAATAATTATATTTATTATAGTTCTATCGATAATAACTGCATAATATGGGTAATAATGCACGTTATATTGCTAATAATATAAGTAATAAGTATAATTATTACAGTTCTAGCGATAATAACTGCATTATATGGGTAATAATGCATGTTATATTGGTAATATTGGGAGTAATAAGTATAATTATTATAGTTCTAGCGATAATAGTAGTAAAATATGGCTAATAGTGCATGTTATTTTGATAATAATAAAAGTAATAAGTATATTTATTATAGTTCTATCGATAATAACTGCATATTAAGGGTAATAATGCATGTTATATTGATCATAATAAAAGTACTAAGTATATTTATTCTAGTTCTAGCGATTATAACGGCATAATATGGGTAATAATGCATGTTATATTGAGAACAATATAAGTAATAAGTATAATTATTCCAGTTCTAGCAATAATAACTGCATTATATGGGTAATAATGCATGTTATTTTGATAATAATATAAGTAATAAGTATGATTATTACAGTTCTAGCGATAATAACTGCATAATATGGGTAATAATGCACGTTATATTGCTAATAGTATAAGTAATAAGTATAATTATTACAGTTCTAGCGATAATAACTGCATTATATGGGTAATAATGCATATTATATTGATAATGTCGGGAGTAATAAGTATAATTATTATAGTTCTAGCGATAATAATAGGACAATATGGCTAATAGTGCATGTTATATTGGCAATAATAAAAGTAATAAGTATATTTATTACAGTTCTGTCGATATTAACTGCATAATATGGGTACTAATGCATGTCATATTGATAATAATATAAGTAATAAGTATAATTATTACAGTTCTAGCAATAATAACTGCATTATATGGGTAATAATGCATGTTATATTGATAATATTGGGAGTAATACGTATAATTATTACAGTTCTAGCGAGAATAATAGTAAAATATGGCTAATAGTGCATGTTATATCGATAATAATAAAAGTAATAAGTATATTTATTACAGTTCTATCGATAATAACTGCATAATATGGGTAATAATGCATGTTATATTGATGATAATAAAAGTAATACGTATATTTATTATAGTTCTAGCGATAATAACTGCATAATATGGGTAATAATGCATGTTATATTGATAATAATAAAAGTAATAAGTATATTTATTATACTTCTGTCGATAATAACTGCATATTATGGGTAATAATGCATGTTATTTTGATAATAATATAAGTAATAAGTATAATTATTACAGTTCTAGCGATAATAACTGCATTATATGGGTAATAATGCGAGTTATATTGATAATATCGGGAGTAATAAGTATAATTATTATAGTTCTAGCGATAATAATAGTACAATATGGATAATAGTGCATGTTATATTGATAACAATAAAAGTAATGAGTATATTTATTACAGTTCTGTCGATATTAACTGCATAATATGGGTAATAATGCATGTCATATTGATAATAATATAAGTAGTAAGTATAATTATTACAGTTCTAGCGATAATAACTGCATAATATGGGTATTAATGCATGTTATATTGATGATAGTGAAAGTTGTAAGTATATTTGTTACAGTTCTAGCGATAATAACTGCATAATATGGGTAATAATGCAGGTTATATTGATAATAATAATAGTAATAATTATATTTATTATAGTTCTATCGATAATAACTGCATAATATGGGTAATAATGCACGTTATATTGCTAATAATATAAGTAATAAGTATAATTATTACAGTTCTAGCGATAATAACTGCATAATATGGGTAATAATGCATGTTATATTCATGATAATAAATGTAATACGTATATTTATTATAGTCCTAGCGATAATAACTGCATAATATGGGTAATAATGCATGTTATATTGATAATAATAAAAGTAATAAGTATATTTATTATACTTCTGTCGATAATAACTGCATATTATGGGTAATAATGCATGTTATATTGATCATAATAAAAGTACTAAGTATATTTATTATAGTTCCAGCGATTATAACTGCATAATATGGGTAATAATGCATGTTATATTGATAATGATATAAGTAATAATTATAATGATTACAGTTCTAGCGATAATAACTGCATTATATGGGTAATAATGCATGTTATATTGATAATATTGGGAGTAATAAGTATAATTATTATAGTTCTAGCGATAATGATAGTAAAACATGGCTAATAGTGCATGTTATATTGATAATAATATAAGTAATAAGTGTATTTATTATACCTCTGTCGATAATAACTGCATTATATGGGTAATAATGCATGTTATATTGATAATAATATAAGGAATAAGTATAATTAGTACAGTTCTAGCGATAATAACTGCATAATATGGGTAATAATGCATGTTATATTGATAATATTGGGAGTAATAAGTATAATTATTATAGTTCTAACGATAATAATAGTAAAATATGGCAAATAGTGCATGTTATATTGATAATAATAAAAGTAATAAGTATATTTATTACCGCTCTATCGATAATAACTGCATAATATGGGTAATAATGCATGATATATTGATAACATTGGGAGTAATAAATATAATTATTATAATTCTAGCGATAATAATAGTAAAATATGTCTAATAGTGCATGTTATATCGATAATAATAAAAGTAATAAGTATATTTATTACAGTTCTATCGATAATAACTGCATATTATGGGTAATAATGTATCTTATATTGATGATAGTAAAAGTAATACGTATATTTAATATAGTTCTAGCGATAATAATTGCATAATATGGGTAATAATGCATGTTATATTGATAATAATAAAAGTAATAAGTATATTTATTATACTTCTGTCGATAATAACTGCATTATGTGGCTAATAATGCATGTTATGGTGATAATAATATAAGTAATAAGTATAATTATTACAGTTCTAGCAATAATAACTCCATTATATGGGTACTAATGCATGTTATATTGATAATAATATAAGTAATAAGTATAATTATTACAGTTCTAGCGATAATAACTGCATTATATGGGTAATAATGCATGTTATATTGATAATATCGGGATTAATGAGTATATTTATTAAAGTTCTAGCGATAGTAGTAGTACAATATGGCTAATAGTGCATGTTGTATTGATAATAATAAAAGTAATAAGTATATTTATTATAGTTCTATCGATAATAACTGCGTATTATGGGTAATAATGCATGTTATATTGAGAATAATATAAGTAATAAGTATAATTATTACAGTTCTATCGATAATAACTGCATAATATAGGTAATAATGCATGTTATATTGATGATAATAAAAGTAATACGTATATTTATTATAGTTCTAGCGATAATAACTGCATAATATGGGTAATAATGCATGTTATATTGATAATAATAAAAGTAATAAGTATATTTATTATACTTCTGTCGATAATAACTGCATTATGTGGGTAATAATGCATGTTATGGTGATAATAATATAAGTAATAAGTATAATTATTACAGTTCTAGCAATAATAACTCCATTATATGGGTAATAATGCATGTTATATTGATAATAATATAAGTAATAAGTATAATTATTACAGTTCTAGCGATAATAACTGCGTAATATCTGTAATAATGCACGTTATATGGCTAATAGTATAAGTAATAAGTATAATTATTGTAGTTCTAGCGATAATAACTGCATTATATGGGTAATAATGCATGTTATATTGATAATATCGGGAGTGATAAGTATAATTATTATAGTTCTAGCGATAATAACTCCATTATATGGCTAATAATGCATGTTATTTTGATAATAATATAAGTAATAAGTATGATTATTACAGTTCTAGCGATAATAACTCCATTATATGGGTAATAATGCATGTTATATTGATCATAATAAAAGTACTAAGTATATTTATTCTAGTTCTAGCGATTATAACGGCATAATATGGGTAATAATGCATGTTATATTGAGAATAATATAAGTAATAAGTATAATTATTCCAGGTCTAGCAATAATAACTGCATTATATGGGTAATAATGCATGATATATTGATAATATTGGGAGTAATAAATATAATTATTATAGTTCTAGCGATAATAATAGTAAAATATGGCTAATAGTGGATGTTATATCGATAATAATAAAAGTAATAAGTATATTTATTACAGTTCTATCGATAATAACTGCATAATATGGGTAATAATGCACGTTATATTGATAATAATAATAGTAATAATTATATTTATTATAGTTCTATCGATAATAACTGCATAATATGGGTAATAATGCACGTTATATTGCTAATAATATAAGTAATAAGTATAATTATTACAGTTCTAGCGATAATAACTGCATTATATGGGTAATAATGCATGTTATATTGGTAATATTGGGAGTAATAAGTATAATTATTATAGTTCTAGCGATAATAATAGTAAAATATGGCTAATAGTGCATGTTATTTTGATAATAATAAAAGTAATAAGTATATTTATTATAGTTCTATCGATAATAACTGCATATTAAGGGTAATAATGCATGTTATATTGATCATAATAAAAGTACTAAGTATATTTATTCTAGTTCTAGCGATTATAACGGCATAATATGGGTAATAATGCATGTTATATTGAGAACAATATAAGTAATAAGTATAATTATTCCAGTTCTAGCAATAATAACTGCATTATATGGGTAATAATGCATGTTATTTTGATAATAATATAAGTAATAAGTATGATTATTACAGTTCTAGCGATAATAACTGCATAATATGGGTAATAATGCACGTTATATTGCTAATAGTATAAGTAATAAGTATAATTATTACAGTTCTAGCGATAATAACTGCATTATATGGGTAATAATGCATATTATATTGATAATATCGGGAGTAATAAGTATAATTATTATAGTTCTAGCGATAATAATAGTACAATATGGATAATAGTGCATGTTATATTGATAACAATAAAAGTAATGAGTATATTTATTACAGTTCTGTCGATATTAACTGCATAATATGGGTAATAATGCATGTCATATTGATAATAATATAAGTAGTAAGTATAATTATTACAGTTCTAGCGATAATAACTGCATAATATGGGTAATAATGCATGTTATATTCATGATAATAAATGTAATACGTATATTTATTATAGTCCTAGCGATAATAACTGCATAATATGGGTAATAATGCATGTTATATTGATAATAATAAAAGTAATAAGTATATTTATTATACTTCTGTCGATAATAACTGCATATTATGGGTAATAATGCATGTTATATTGATCATAATAAAAGGACTAAGTATATTTATTATAGTTCCAGCGATTATAACTGCATAATATGGGTAATAATGCATGTTATATTGATAATGATATAAGTAATAATTATAATGATTACAGTTCTAGCGATAATAACTGCATTATATGGGTAATAATGCATGTTATATTGATAATATTGGGAGTAATAAGTATAATTATTATAGTTCTAGCGATAATGATAGTAAAACATGGCTAATAGTGCATGTTATATTGATAATAATATAAGTAATAAGTGTATTTATTATACCTCTGTCGATAATAACTGCATTATATGGGTAATAATGCATGTTATATTGATAATAATATAAGGAATAAGTATAATTAGTACAGTTCTAGCGATAATAACTGCATAATATGGGTAATAATGCATGTTATATTGATAATATTGGGAGTAATAAGTATAATTATTATAGTTCTAACGATAATAATAGTAAAATATGGCAAATAGTGCATGTTATATTGTTAATAATAAAAGTAATAAGTATATTTATTACCGCTCTATCGATAATAACTGCATAATATGGGTAATAATGCATGATATATTGATAACATTGGGAGTAATAAATATAATTATTATAATTCTAGCGATAATAATAGTAAAATATGTCTAATAGTGCATGTTATATCGATAATAATAAAAGTAATAAGTATATTTATTACAGTTCTATCGATAATAACTGCATATTATGGGTAATAATGTATCTTATATTGATGATAGTAAAAGTAATACGTATATTTAATATAGTTCTAGCGATAATAATTGCATAATATGGGTAATAATGCATGTTATATTGATAATAATATAAGTAATAAGTATAATTATTACAGTTCTATCGATAATAACTGCATAATATGGGTAATAATGCATGTTATATTGATGATAATAAAAGTAATACGTATATTTATTATAGTTCTAGCGATAATAACTGCATAATATGGGTAATAATGCATGTTATATTGATAATAATAAAAGTAATAAGTATATTTATTATACTTCTGTCGATAATAACTGCATTATGTGGGTAATAATGCATGTTATGGTGATAATAATATAAGTAATAAGTATAATTATTACAGTTCTAGCAATAATAACTGCATTATATGGGTAATAATGCATGTTATTTTGATAATAATATAAGTAATAAGTATGATTATTACAGTTCTAGCGATAATAACTCCATTATATGGGTAATAATGCATGTTATGGTGATAATAATATAAGTAATAAGTATAATTATTACAGCTCTAGCGATAATAACTGCATAATATGGCTAATAGTGCATGTAATATCGATAATAATAAAAGTAATAAGTATATTTATTACAGTTCTATCGATAATAACTGCATAATATGGGTAATAATGCATGTTATATTGATGATAATAAAAGTAATACGTATATTTATTATAGTTCTAGCGATAATAACTGCATAATATGGGTAATAATGCATGTTATATTGATAATAATAAAAGTAATAAGTATATTTATTATACTTTTGTCGATAATAACTGCATATTATGGGTAATAATGCATGTTATATTGATCATAATAAAAGTACTAAGTATATTTATTATAGTTCTAGCGATTATAACTGCATAATATGGGTAATAATGCATTCTATATTGATAATGATATAAGTAATAATTATAATGATTACAGTTCTAGCGATAATAACTGCATTATATGGGTAATAATGCATGTTATATTGATAATATTGGGAGTAATAAGTATAATTATTATAGTTCTAGCGATAATAATAGTAAAATATGGCAAATAGTGCATGTTATATTGATAATAATAAAAGTAATAAGTATACTTATTACCGTTCTATCGATAATAACTGCATAATGTGGGTAATAATGCATGCTATATTGATAATAATATAAGTAATAAGTATAATTATTACAGTTCTAGCCAAAATAACTGCATAATATGGGTAATAATGCATGTTATATTGGTAATATTGGGAGTAATAAGTATAATTATTATAGTTCTAGCGATAATAATAGTAAAATATGGCTAATAGTGCATGTTATTTTGATAATAATAAAAGTAGTAAGTATATTTATTATACTTCTGTCGATAATAACTGCATTATATGGGTAATAATGCATGTTATGTTGATAATAATATAAGTAATAAGTATAATTATTACAGTTCTAGCGATAATAACTCTATTATATGGGTAATAATGCATGTTATATTGATAATAATATAAGTAATAAGTATAATTATTACAGTTCTAGCGATAATAACTGCGTAATATCTGTAATAATGCACGTTATATGGCTAATAGTATAAGTAATAAGTATAATTATTGTAGTTCTAGCGATAATAACTGCATTATATGGGTAATAATGCATGTTATATTGATAATATCGGGAGTAATAAGTATAATTATTATAGTTCTAGCGATAATAATAGTAAAATATGGCTAATCGTGCATGTTATATTCATAATAATATAAGTAATAAGTATAATTATTACAGTTCTAGCGATAATAACTCCATTATATGGGTAATAATGCATGTTATATTGATCATAATAAAAGTACTAAGTATATTTATTCTAGTTCTAGCGATTATAACGGCATAATATGGGTAATAATGCATGTTATATTGAGAATAATATAAGTAATAAGTATAATTATTCCAGTTCTAGCAATAATAACTGCATTATATGGGTAATAATGCATGATATATTGATAATATTGGGAGTAATAAATATAATTATTATAGTTCTAGCGATAATAATAGTAAAATATGGCTAATAGTGGATGTTATATCGATAATAATAAAAGTAATAAGTATATTTATTACAGTTCTATCGATAATAACTGCATAATATGGGTAATAATGCACGTTATATTGATAATAATAATAGTAATAATTATATTTATTATAGTTCTATCGATAATAACTGCATAATATGGGTAATAATGCACGTTATATTGCTAATAATATAAGTAATAAGTATAATTATTACAGTTCTAGCGATAATAACTGCATTATATGGGTAATAATGCATGTTATATTGGTAATATTGGGAGTAATAAGTATAATTATTATAGTTCTAGCGATAATAGTAGTAAAATATGGCTAATAGTGCATGTTATTTTGATAATAATAAAAGTAATAAGTATATTTATTATAGTTCTATCGATAATAACTGCATATTAAGGGTAATAATGCATGTTATATTGATCATAATAAAAGTACTAAGTATATTTATTCTAGTTCTAGCGATTATAACGGCATAATATGGGTAATAATGCATGTTATATTGAGAACAATATAAGTAATAAGTATAATTATTCCAGTTCTAGCAATAATAACTGCATTATATGGGTAATAATGCATGTTATTTTGATAATAATATAAGTAATAAGTATGATTATTACAGTTCTAGCGATAATAACTGCATAATATGGGTAATAATGCACGTTATATTGCTAATAGTATAAGTAATAAGTATAATTATTACAGTTCTAGCGATAATAACTGCATTATATGGGTAATAATGCATATTATATTGATAATATCGGGAGTAATAAGTATAATTATTATAGTTCTAGCGATAATAATAGGACAATATGGCTAATAGTGCATGTTATATTGGCAATAATAAAAGTAATAAGTATATTTATTACAGTTCTGTCGATATTAACTGCATAATATGGGTACTAATGCATGTCATATTGATAATAATATAAGTAATAAGTATAATTATTACAGTTCTAGCAATAATAACTGCATTATATGGGTAATAATGCATGTTATATTGATAATATTGGGAGTAATACGTATAATTATTACAGTTCTAGCGAGAATAATAGTAAAATATGGCTAATAGTGCATGTTATATCGATAATAATAAAAGTAATAAGTATATTTATTACAGTTCTATCGATAATAACTGCATAATATGGGTAATAATGCATGTTATATTGATGATAATAAAAGTAATACGTATATTTATTATAGTTCTAGCGATAATAACTGCAT
The DNA here is from genome assembly GCA_963576845.1 of Megachile leachella. Lineage (NCBI taxonomy): Eukaryota > Metazoa > Arthropoda > Insecta > Hymenoptera > Megachilidae > Megachile > Megachile leachella. The sequence continues at coordinate 73,449 of CAUYWW010000251.1, read as the reverse complement.
AATATGGGTAATAATGCATGTTATATTGATAATAATAAAAGTAATAAGTATATTTATTATACTTCTGTCGATAATAACTGCATATTATGGGTAATAATGCATGTTATTTTGATAATAATATAAGTAATAAGTATAATTATTACAGTTCTAGCGATAATAACTGCATTATATGGGTAATAATGCGAGTTATATTGATAATATCGGGAGTAATAAGTATAATTATTATAGTTCTAGCGATAATAATAGTACAATATGGATAATAGTGCATGTTATATTGATAACAATAAAAGTAATGAGTATATTTATTACAGTTCTGTCGATATTAACTGCATAATATGGGTAATAATGCATGTCATATTGATAATAATATAAGTAGTAAGTATAATTATTACAGTTCTAGCGATAATAACTGCATAATATGGGTATTAATGCATGTTATATTGATGATAGTGAAAGTTGTAAGTATATTTGTTACAGTTCTAGCGATAATAACTGCATAATATGGGTAATAATGCAGGTTATATTGATAATAATAATAGTAATAATTATATTTATTATAGTTCTATCGATAATAACTGCATAATATGGGTAATAATGCACGTTATATTGCTAATAATATAAGTAATAAGTATAATTATTACAGTTCTAGCGATAATAACTGCATAATATGGGTAATAATGCATGTTATATTCATGATAATAAATGTAATACGTATATTTATTATAGTCCTAGCGATAATAACTGCATAATATGGGTAATAATGCATGTTATATTGATAATAATAAAAGTAATAAGTATATTTATTATACTTCTGTCGATAATAACTGCATATTATGGGTAATAATGCATGTTATATTGATCATAATAAAAGTACTAAGTATATTTATTATAGTTCCAGCGATTATAACTGCATAATATGGGTAATAATGCATGTTATATTGATAATGATATAAGTAATAATTATAATGATTACAGTTCTAGCGATAATAACTGCATTATATGGGTAATAATGCATGTTATATTGATAATATTGGGAGTAATAAGTATAATTATTATAGTTCTAGCGATAATGATAGTAAAACATGGCTAATAGTGCATGTTATATTGATAATAATATAAGTAATAAGTGTATTTATTATACCTCTGTCGATAATAACTGCATTATATGGGTAATAATGCATGTTATATTGATAATAATATAAGGAATAAGTATAATTAGTACAGTTCTAGCGATAATAACTGCATAATATGGGTAATAATGCATGTTATATTGATAATATTGGGAGTAATAAGTATAATTATTATAGTTCTAACGATAATAATAGTAAAATATGGCAAATAGTGCATGTTATATTGATAATAATAAAAGTAATAAGTATATTTATTACCGCTCTATCGATAATAACTGCATAATATGGGTAATAATGCATGATATATTGATAACATTGGGAGTAATAAATATAATTATTATAATTCTAGCGATAATAATAGTAAAATATGTCTAATAGTGCATGTTATATCGATAATAATAAAAGTAATAAGTATATTTATTACAGTTCTATCGATAATAACTGCATATTATGGGTAATAATGTATCTTATATTGATGATAGTAAAAGTAATACGTATATTTAATATAGTTCTAGCGATAATAATTGCATAATATGGGTAATAATGCATGTTATATTGATAATAATAAAAGTAATAAGTATATTTATTATACTTCTGTCGATAATAACTGCATTATGTGGCTAATAATGCATGTTATGGTGATAATAATACAAGTAATAAGTATAATTATTACAGTTCTAGCAATAATAACTCCATTATATGGGTACTAATGCATGTTATATTGATAATAATATAAGTAATAAGTATAATTATTACAGTTCTAGCGATAATAACTGCATTATATGGGTAATAATGCATGTTATATTGATAATATCGGGATTAATGAGTATATTTATTAAAGTTCTAGCGATAGTAGTAGTACAATATGGCTAATAGTGCATGTTGTATTGATAATAATAAAAGTAATAAGTATATTTATTATAGTTCTATCGATAATAACTGCGTATTATGGGTAATAATGCATGTTATATTGAGAATAATATAAGTAATAAGTATAATTATTACAGTTCTATCGATAATAACTGCATAATATAGGTAATAATGCATGTTATATTGATGATAATAAAAGTAATACGTATATTTATTATAGTTCTAGCGATAATAACTGCATAATATGGGTAATAATGCATGTTATATTGATAATAATAAAAGTAATAAGTATATTTATTATACTTCTGTCGATAATAACTGCATTATGTGGGTAATAATGCATGTTATGGTGATAATAATATAAGTAATAAGTATAATTATTACAGTTCTAGCAATAATAACTCCATTATATGGGTAATAATGCATGTTATATTGATAATAATATAAGTAATAAGTATAATTATTACAGTTCTAGCGATAATAACTGCGTAATATCTGTAATAATGCACGTTATATGGCTAATAGTATAAGTAATAAGTATAATTATTGTAGTTCTAGCGATAATAACTGCATTATATGGGTAATAATGCATGTTATATTGATAATATCGGGAGTAATAAGTATAATTATTATAGTTCTAGCGATAATAACTCCATTATATGGGTAATAATGCATGTTATATTGGTAATATTGGGAGTAATAAGTATAATTATTATAGTTCTAGCGATAATAATAGTAAAATATGGCTAATAATGCATGTTATTTTGATAATAATATAAGTAATAAGTATGATTATTACAGTTCTAGCGATAATAACTCCATTATATGGGTAATAATGCATGTTATATTGATCATAATAAAAGTACTAAGTATATTTATTCTAGTTCTAGCGATTATAACGGCATAATATGGGTAATAATGCATGTTATATTGAGAATAATATAAGTAATAAGTATAATTATTCCAGGTCTAGCAATAATAACTGCATTATATGGGTAATAATGCATGATATATTGATAATATTGGGAGTAATAAATATAATTATTATAGTTCTAGCGATAATAATAGTAAAATATGGCTAATAGTGGATGTTATATCGATAATAATAAAAGTAATAAGTATATTTATTACAGTTCTATCGATAATAACTGCATAATATGGGTAATAATGCACGTTATATTGATAATAATAATAGTAATAATTATATTTATTATAGTTCTATCGATAATAACTGCATAATATGGGTAATAATGCACGTTATATTGCTAATAATATAAGTAATAAGTATAATTATTACAGTTCTAGCGATAATAACTGCATTATATGGGTAATAATGCATGTTATATTGGTAATATTGGGAGTAATAAGTATAATTATTATAGTTCTAGCGATAATAATAGTAAAATATGGCTAATAGTGCATGTTATTTTGATAATAATAAAAGTAATAAGTATATTTATTATAGTTCTATCGATAATAACTGCATATTAAGGGTAATAATGCATGTTATATTGATCATAATAAAAGTACTAAGTATATTTATTCTAGTTCTAGCGATTATAACGGCATAATATGGGTAATAATGCATGTTATATTGAGAACAATATAAGTAATAAGTATAATTATTCCAGTTCTAGCAATAATAACTGCATTATATGGGTAATAATGCATGTTATTTTGATAATAATATAAGTAATAAGTATGATTATTACAGTTCTAGCGATAATAACTGCATAATATGGGTAATAATGCACGTTATATTGCTAATAGTATAAGTAATAAGTATAATTATTACAGTTCTAGCGATAATAACTGCATTATATGGGTAATAATGCATATTATATTGATAATATCGGGAGTAATAAGTATAATTATTATAGTTCTAGCGATAATAATAGTACAATATGGATAATAGTGCATGTTATATTGATAACAATAAAAGTAATGAGTATATTTATTACAGTTCTGTCGATATTAACTGCATAATATGGGTAATAATGCATGTCATATTGATAATAATATAAGTAGTAAGTATAATTATTACAGTTCTAGCGATAATAACTGCATTATATGGGTATTAATGCATGTTATATTGATGATAGTGAAAGTTGTAAGTATATTTGTTACAGTTCTAGCGATAATAACTGCATAATATGGGTAATAATGCAGGTTATATTGATAATAATAATAGTAATAATTATATTTATTATAGTTCTATCGATAATAACTGCATAATATGGGTAATAATGCACGTTATATTGCTAATAATATAAGTAATAAGTATAATTATTACAGTTCTAGCGATAATAACTGCATAATATGGGTAATAATGCATGTTATATTCATGATAATAAATGTAATACGTATATTTATTATAGTCCTAGCGATAATAACTGCATAATATGGGTAATAATGCATGTTATATTGATAATAATAAAAGTAATAAGTATATTTATTATACTTCTGTCGATAATAACTGCATATTATGGGTAATAATGCATGTTATATTGATCATAATAAAAGGACTAAGTATATTTATTATAGTTCCAGCGATTATAACTGCATAATATGGGTAATAATGCATGTTATATTGATAATGATATAAGTAATAATTATAATGATTACAGTTCTAGCGATAATAACTGCATTATATGGGTAATAATGCATGTTATATCGATAATATTGGGAGTAATAAGTATAATTATTATAGTTCTAGCGATAATGATAGTAAAACATGGCTAATAGTGCATGTTATATTGATAATAATATAAGTAATAAGTGTATTTATTATACCTCTGTCGATAATAACTGCATTATATGGGTAATAATGCATGTTATATTGATAATAATATAAGGAATAAGTATAATTAGTACAGTTCTAGCGATAATAACTGCATAATATGGGTAATAATGCATGTTATATTGATAATATTGGGAGTAATAAGTATAATTATTATAGTTCTAACGATAATAATAGTAAAATATGGCAAATAGTGCATGTTATATTGATAATAATAAAAGTAATAAGTATATTTATTACCGCTCTATCGATAATAACTGCATAATATGGGTAATAATGCATGATATATTGATAACATTGGGAGTAATAAATATAATTCTTATAATTCTAGCGATAATAATAGTAAAATATGTCTAATAGTGCATGTTATATCGATAATAATAAAAGTAATAAGTATATTTATTACAGTTCTATCGATAATAACTGCATATTATGGGTAATAATGTATCTTATATTGATGATAGTAAAAGTAATACGTATATTTAATATAGTTCTAGCGATAATAATTGCATAATATGGGTAATAATGCATGTTATATTGATAATAATAAAAGTAATAAGTATATTTATTATACTTCTGTCGATAATAACTGCATTATGTGGCTAATAATGCATGTTATGGTGATAATAATATAAGTAATAAGTATAATTATTACAGTTCTAGCAATAATAACTCCATTATATGGGTACTAATGCATGTTATATTGATAATAATATAAGTAATAAGTATAATTATTACAGTTCTAGCGATAATAACTGCATTATATGGGTAGTAATGCATGTTATATTGATAATATCGGGATTAATGAGTATATTTATTAAAGTTCTAGCGATAGTAGTAGTACAATATGGCTAATAGTGCATGTTGTATTGATAATAATAAAAGTAATAAGTATATTTATTATAGTTCTATCGATAATAACTGCGTATTATGGGTAATAATGCATGTTATATTGAGAATAATATAAGTAATAAGTATAATTATTACAGTTCTATCGATAATAACTGCATAATATGGGTAATAATGCATGTTATATTGATGATAATAAAAGTAATACGTATATTTATTATAGTTCTAGCGATAATAACTGCATAATATGGGTAATAATGCATGTTATATTGATAATAATAAAAGTAATAAGTATATTTATTATACTTCTGTCGATAATAACTGCATTATGTGGGTAATAATGCATGTTATGGTGATAATAATATAAGTAATAAGTATAATTATTACAGTTCTAGCAATAATAACTGCATTATATGGGTAATAATGCATGTTATTTTGATAATAATATAAGTAATAAGTATGATTATTACAGTTCTAGCGATAATAACTCCATTATATGGGTAATAATGCATGTTATATTGATCATAATAAAAGTACTAAGTATATTTATTCTAGTTCTAGCGATTATAACGGCATAATATGGGTAATAATGCATGTTATATTGAGAATAATATAAGTAATAAGTATAATTATTCCAGGTCTAGCAATAATAACTGCATTATATGGGTAATAATGCATGATATATTGATAATATTGGGAGTAATAAATATAATTATTATAGTTCTAGCGAGAATAATAGTAAAATATGGCTAATAGTGGATGTTATATCGATAATAATAAAAGTAATAAGTACATTTATTACAGTTCTATCGATAATAACTGCATACTATGGGTAATAATGCACGTTATATTGATAATAATAATAGTAATAATTATATTTATTATAGTTCTATCGATAATAACTGCATATTATGGGTAATAATGCACGTTATATTGCTAATAATATAAGTAATAAGTATAATTATTACAGTTCTAGCGATAATAACTGCATTATATGGGTAATAATGCATGTTATATTGATCATAATAAAAGTACTAAGTATATTTATTATAGTTCCAGCGATTATAACTGCATAATATGGGTAATAATGCATGTTATATTGATAATGATATAAGTAATAATTATAATGATTACAGTTCTAGCGATAATAACTGCATTATATGGGTAATAATGCATGTTATATTGATAATATTGGGAGTAATAAGTATAATTATTATAGTTCTAGCGATAATGATAGTAAAACATGGCTAATAGTGCATGTTATATTGATAATAATATAAGTAATAAGTGTATTTATTATACCTCTGTCGATAATAACTGCATTATATGGGTAATAATGCATGTTATATTGATAATAATATAAGGAATAAGTATAATTAGTACAGTTCTAGCGATAATAACTGCATAATATGGGTAATAATGCATGTTATATTGATAATATTGGGAGTAATAAGTATAATTATTATAGTTCTAACGATAATAATAGTAAAATATGGCAAATAGTGCATGTTATATTGATAATAATAAAAGTAATAAGTATATTTATTACCGCTCTATCGATAATAACTGCATAATATGGGTAATAATGCATGATATATTGATAACATTGGGAGTAATAAATATAATTATTATAATTCTAGCGATAATAATAGTAAAATATGTCTAATAGTGCATGTTATATCGATAATAATAAAAGTAATAAGTATATTTATTACAGTTCTATCGATAATAACTGCATATTATGGGTAATAATGTATCTTATATTGATGATAGTAAAAGTAATACGTATATTTAATATAGTTCTAGCGATAATAATTGCATAATATGGGTAATAATGCATGTTATATTGATAATAATAAAAGTAATAAGTATATTTATTATACTTCTGTCGATAATAACTGCATTATGTGGCTAATAATGCATGTTATGGTGATAATAATATAAGTAATAAGTATAATTATTACAGTTCTAGCAATAATAACTCCATTATATGGGTACTAATGCATGTTATATTGATAATAATATAAGTAATAAGTATAATTATTACAGTTCTAGCGATAATAACTGCATTATATGGGTAATAATGCATGTTATATTGATAATATCGGGATTAATGAGTATATTTATTAAAGTTCTAGCGATAGTAGTAGTACAATATGGCTAATAGTGCATGTTGTATTGATAATAATAAAAGTAATAAGTATATTTATTATAGTTCTATCGATAATAACTGCGTATTATGGGTAATAATGCATGTTATATTGAGAATAATATAAGTAATAAGTATAATTATTACAGTTCTATCGATAATAACTGCATAATATAGGTAATAATGCATGTTATATTGATGATAATAAAAGTAATACGTATATTTATTATAGTTCTAGCGATAATAACTGCATAATATGGGTAATAATGCATGTTATATTGATAATAATAAAAGTAATAAGTATATTTATTATACTTCTGTCGATAATAACTGCATTATGTGGGTAATAATGCATGTTATGGTGATAATAATATAAGTAATAAGTATAATTATTACAGTTCTAGCAATAATAACTCCATTATATGGGTAATAATGCATGTTATATTGATAATAATATAAGTAATAAGTATAATTATTACAGTTCTAGCGATAATAACTGCGTAATATCTGTAATAATGCACGTTATATGGCTAATAGTATAAGTAATAAGTATAATTATTGTAGTTCTAGCGATAATAACTGCATTATATGGGTAATAATGCATGTTATATTGATAATATCGGGAGTAATAAGTATAATTATTATAGTTCTAGCGATAATAACTCCATTATATGGGTAATAATGCATGTTATATTGGTAATATTGGGAGTAATAAGTATAATTATTATAGTTCTAGCGATAATAATAGTAAAATATGGCTAATAATGCATGTTATTTTGATAATAATATAAGTAATAAGTATGATTATTACAGTTCTAGCGATAATAACTCCATTATATGGGTAATAATGCATGTTATATTGATCATAATAAAAGTACTAAGTATATTTATTCTAGTTCTAGCGATTATAACGGCATAATATGGGTAATAATGCATGTTATATTGAGAATAATATAAGTAATAAGTATAATTATTCCAGGTCTAGCAATAATAACTGCATTATATGGGTAATAATGCATGATATATTGATAATATTGGGAGTAATAAATATAATTATTATAGTTCTAGCGATAATAATAGTAAAATATGGCTAATAGTGGATGTTATATCGATAATAATAAAAGTAATAAGTATATTTATTACAGTTCTATCGATAATAACTGCATAATATGGGTAATAATGCACGTTATATTGATAATAATAATAGTAATAATTATATTTATTATAGTTCTATCGATAATAACTGCATAATATGGGTAATAATGCACGTTATATTGCTAATAATATAAGTAATAAGTATAATTATTACAGTTCTAGCGATAATAACTGCATTATATGGGTAATAATGCATGTTATATTGGTAATATTGGGAGTAATAAGTATAATTATTATAGTTCTAGCGATAATAATAGTAAAATATGGCTAATAGTGCATGTTATTTTGATAATAATAAAAGTAATAAGTATATTTATTATAATTCTATCGATAATAACTGCATATTAAGGGTAATAATGCATGTTATATTGATCATAATAAAAGTACTAAGTATATTTATTCTAGTTCTAGCGATTATAACGGCATAATATGGGTAATAATGCATGTTATATTGAGAACAATATAAGTAATAAGTATAATTATTCCAGTTCTAGCAATAATAACTGCATTATATGGGTAATAATGCATGTTATTTTGATAATAATATAAGTAATAAGTATGATTATTACAGTTCTAGCGATAATAACTGCATAATATGGGTAATAATGCACGTTATATTGCTAATAGTATAAGTAATAAGTATAATTATTACAGTTCTAGCGATAATAACTGCATTATATGGGTAATAATGCATATTATATTGATAATATCGGGAGTAATAAGTATAATTATTATAGTTCTAGCGATAATAATAGTACAATATGGATAATAGTGCATGTTATATTGATAACAATAAAAGTAATGAGTATATTTATTACAGTTCTGTCGATATTAACTGCATAATATGGGTAATAATGCATGTCATATTGATAATAATATAAGTAGTAAGTATAATTATTACAGTTCTAGCGATAATAACTGCATAATATGGGTATTAATGCATGTTATATTGATGATAGTGAAAGTTGTAAGTGTATTTGTTACAGTTCTAGCGATAATAACTGCATAATATGGGTAATAATGCAGGTTATATTGATAATAATAATAGTAATAATTATATTTATTATAGTTCTATCGATAATAACTGCATAATATGGGTAATAATGCACGTTATATTGCTAATAATATAAGTAATAAGTATAATTATTACAGTTCTAGCGATAATAACTGCATAATATGGGTAATAATGCATGTTATATTCATGATAATAAATGTAATACGTATATTTATTATAGTCCTAGCGATAATAACTGCATAATATGGGTAATAATGCATGTTATATTGATAATAATAAAAGTAATAAGTATATTTATTATACTTCTGTCGATAATAACTGCATATTATGGGTAATAATGCATGTTATATTGATCATAATAAAAGGACTAAGTATATTTATTATAGTTCCAGCGATTATAACTGCATAATATGGGTAATAATGCATGTTATATTGATAATGATATAAGTAATAATTATAATGATTACAGTTCTAGCGATAATAACTGCATTATATGGGTAATAATGCATGTTATATTGATAATATTGGGAGTAATAAGTATAATTATTATAGTTCTAGCGATAATGATAGTAAAACATGGCTAATAGTGCATGTTATATTGATAATAATATAAGTAATAAGTGTATTTATTATACCTCTGTCGATAATAACTGCATTATATGGGTAATAATGCATGTTATATTGATAATAATATAAGGAATAAGTATAATTAGTACAGTTCTAGCGATAATAACTGCATAATATGGGTAATAATGCATGTTATATTGATAATATTGGGAGTAATAAGTATAATTATTATAGTTCTAACGATAATAATAGTAAAATATGGCAAATAGTGCATGTTATATTGATAATAATAAAAGTAATAAGTATATTTATTACCGCTCTATCGATAATAACTGCATAATATGGGTAATAATGCATGATATATTGATAACATTGGGAGTAATAAATATAATTATTATAATTCTAGCGATAATAATAGTAAAATATGTCTAATAGTGCATGTTATATCGATAATAATAAAAGTAATAAGTATATTTATTACAGTTCTATCGATAATAACTGCATATTATGGGTAATAATGTATCTTATATTGATGATAGTAAAAGTAATACGTATATTTAATATAGTTCTAGCGATAATAATTGCATAATATGGGTAATAATGCATGTTATATTGATAATAATAAAAGTAATAAGTATATTTATTATACTTCTGTCGATAATAACTGCATTATGTGGCTAATAATGCATGTTATGGTGATAATAATATAAGTAATAAGTATAATTATTACAGTTCTAGCAATAATAACTCCATTATATGGGTACTAATGCATGTTATATTGATAATAATATAAGTAATAAGTATAATTATTACAGTTCTAGCGATAATAACTGCATTATATGGGTAGTAATGCATGTTATATTGATAATATCGGGATTAATGAGTATATTTATTAAAGTTCTAGCGATAGTAGTAGTACAATATGGCTAATAGTGCATGTTGTATTGATAATAATAAAAGTAATAAGTATATTTATTATAGTTCTATCGATAATAACTGCGTATTATGGGTAATAATGCATGTTATATTGAGAATAATATAAGTAATAAGTATAATTATTACAGTTCTATCGATAATAACTGCATAATATGGGTAATAATGCATGTTATATTGATGATAATAAAAGTAATACGTATATTTATTATAGTTCTAGCGATAATAACTGCATAATATGGGTAATAATGCATGTTATATTGATAATAATAAAAGTAATAAGTATATTTATTATACTTCTGTCGATAATAACTGCATTATGTGGGTAATAATGCATGTTATGGTGATAATAATATAAGTAATAAGTATAATTATTACAGTTCTAGCAATAATAACTGCATTATATGGGTAATAATGCATGTTATTTTGATAATAATATAAGTAATAAGTATGATTATTACAGTTCTAGCGATAATAACTCCATTATATGGGTAATAATGCATGTTATATTGATCATAATAAAAGTACTAAGTATATTTATTCTAGTTCTAGCGATTATAACGGCATAATATGGGTAATAATGCATGTTATATTGAGAATAATATAAGTAATAAGTATAATTATTCCAGGTCTAGCAATAATAACTGCATTATATGGGTAATAATGCATGATATATTGATAATATTGGGAGTAATAAATATAATTATTATAGTTCTAGCGATAATAATAGTAAAATATGGCTAATAGTGGATGTTATATCGATAATAATAAAAGTAATAAGTACATTTATTACAGTTCTATCGATAATAACTGCATACTATGGGTAATAATGCACGTTATATTGATAATAATAATAGTAATAATTATATTTATTATAGTTCTATCGATAATAACTGCATATTATGGGTAATAATGCACGTTATATTGCTAATAATATAAGTAATAAGTATAATTATTACAGTTCTAGCGATAATAACTGCATTATATGGGTAATAATGCATGTTATATTGGTAATATTGGGAGTAATAAGTATAATTATTATAGTTCTAGCGATAATAATAGTAAAATATGGCTAATAGTGCATGTTATTTTGATAATAATAAAAGTAATAAGTATATTTATTATAGTTCTATCGATAATAACTGCATATTAAGGGTAATAATGCATGTTATATTGATCATAATAAAAGTACTAAGTATATTTATTCTAGTTCTAGCGATTATAACGGCATAATATGGGTAATAATGCATGTTATATTGAGAACAATATAAGTAATAAGTATAATTATTCCAGTTCTAGCAATAATAACTGCATTATATGGGTAATAATGCATGTTATTTTGATAATAATATAAGTAATAAGTATGATTATTACAGTTCTAGCGATAATAACTGCATAATATGGGTAATAATGCAGGTTATATTGATAATAATAATAGTAATAATTATATTTATTATAGTTCTATCGATAATAACTGCATAATATGGGTAATAATGCACGTTATATTGCTAATAATATAAGTAATAAGTATAATTATTACAGTTCTAGCGATAATAACTGCATAATATGGGTAATAATGCATGTTATATTCATGATAATAAATGTAATACGTATATTTATTATAGTCCTAGCGATAATAACTGCATAATATGGGTAATAATGCATGTTATATTGATAATAATAAAAGTAATAAGTATATTTATTATACTTCTGTCGATAATAACTGCATATTATGGGTAATAATGCATGTTATATTGATCATAATAAAAGGACTAAGTATATTTATTATAGTTCCAGCGATTATAACTGCATAATATGGGTAATAATGCATGTTATATTGATAATGATATAAGTAATAATTATAATGATTACAGTTCTAGCGATAATAACTGCATTATATGGGTAATAATGCATGTTATATTGATAATATTGGGAGTAATAAGTATAATTATTATAGTTCTAGCGATAATGATAGTAAAACATGGCTAATAGTGCATGTTATATTGATAATAATATAAGTAATAAGTGTATTTATTATACCTCTGTCGATAATAACTGCATTATATGGGTAATAATGCATGTTATATTGATAATAATATAAGGAATAAGTATAATTAGTACAGTTCTAGCGATAATAACTGCATAATATGGGTAATAATGCATGTTATATTGATAATATTGGGAGTAATAAGTATAATTATTATAGTTCTAACGATAATAATAGTAAAATATGGCAAATAGTGCATGTTATATTGATAATAATAAAAGTAATAAGTATATTTATTACCGCTCTATCGATAATAACTGCATAATATGGGTAATAATGCATGATATATTGATAACATTGGGAGTAATAAATATAATTATTATAATTCTAGCGATAATAATAGTAAAATATGTCTAATAGTGCATGTTATATCGATAATAATAAAAGTAATAAGTATATTTATTACAGTTCTATCGATAATAACTGCATATTATGGGTAATAATGTATCTTATATTGATGATAGTAAAAGTAATACGTATATTTAATATAGTTCTAGCGATAATAATTGCATAATATGGGTAATAATGCATGTTATATTGATAATAATAAAAGTAATAAGTATATTTATTATACTTCTGTCGATAATAACTGCATTATGTGGCTAATAATGCATGTTATGGTGATAATAATATAAGTAATAAGTATAATTATTACAGTTCTAGCAATAATAACTCCATTATATGGGTACTAATGCATGTTATATTGATAATAATATAAGTAATAAGTATAATTATTACAGTTCTAGCGATAATAACTGCATTATATGGGTAGTAATGCATGTTATATTGATAATATCGGGATTAATGAGTATATTTATTAAAGTTCTAGCGATAGTAGTAGTACAATATGGCTAATAGTGCATGTTGTATTGATAATAATAAAAGTAATAAGTATATTTATTATAGTTCTATCGATAATAACTGCGTATTATGGGTAATAATGCATGTTATATTGAGAATAATATAAGTAATAAGTATAATTATTACAGTTCTATCGATAATAACTGCATAATATGGGTAATAATGCATGTTATATTGATGATAATAAAAGTAATACGTATATTTATTATAGTTCTAGCGATAATAACTGCATAATATGGGTAATAATGCATGTTATATTGATAATAATAAAAGTAATAAGTATATTTATTATACTTCTGTCGATAATAACTGCATTATGTGGGTAATAATGCATGTTATGGTGATAATAATATAAGTAATAAGTATAATTATTACAGTTCTAGCAATAATAACTCCATTATATGGGTAATAATGCATGTTATTTTGATAATAATATAAGTAATAAGTATGATTATTACAGTTCTAGCGATAATAACTCCATTATATGGGTAATAATGCATGTTATATTGATCATAATAAAAGTACTAAGTATATTTATTCTAGTTCTAGCGATTATAACGGCATAATATGGGTAATAATGCATGTTATATTGAGAATAATATAAGTAATAAGTATAATTATTCCAGGTCTAGCAATAATAACTGCATTATATGGGTAATAATGCATGATATATTGATAATATTGGGAGTAATAAATATAATTATTATAGTTCTAGCGATAATAATAGTAAAATATGGCTAATAGTGGATGTTATATCGATAATAATAAAAGTAATAAGTATATTTATTACAGTTCTATCGATAATAACTGCATAATATGGGTAATAATGCACGTTATATTGATAATAATAATAGTAATAATTATATTTATTATAGTTCTATCGATAATAACTGCATAATATGGGTAATAATGCACGTTATATTGCTAATAATATAAGTAATAAGTATAATTATTACAGTTCTAGCGATAATAACTGCATTATATGGGTAATAATGCATGTTATATTGGTAATATTGGGAGTAATAAGTATAATTATTATAGTTCTAGCGATAATAATAGTAAAATATGGCTAATAGTGCATGTTATTTTGATAATAATAAAAGTAATAAGTATATTTATTATAGTTCTATCGATAATAA
The DNA here is from genome assembly GCA_963576845.1 of Megachile leachella. NCBI lineage: Eukaryota > Metazoa > Arthropoda > Insecta > Hymenoptera > Megachilidae > Megachile > Megachile leachella. Next base: position 57,934 of record CAUYWW010000251.1, on the reverse strand, counting down.
CTGCATATTAAGGGTAATAATGCATGTTATATTGATCATAATAAAAGTACTAAGTATATTTATTCTAGTTCTAGCGATTATAACGGCATAATATGGGTAATAATGCATGTTATATTGAGAACAATATAAGTAATAAGTATAATTATTCCAGTTCTAGCAATAATAACTGCATTATATGGGTAATAATGCATGTTATTTTGATAATAATATAAGTAATAAGTATGATTATTACAGTTCTAGCGATAATAACTGCATAATATGGGTAATAATGCACGTTATATTGCTAATAGTATAAGTAATAAGTATAATTATTACAGTTCTAGCGATAATAACTGCATTATATGGGTAATAATGCATATTATATTGATAATATCGGGAGTAATAAGTATAATTATTATAGTTCTAGCGATAATAATAGTACAATATGGATAATAGTGCATGTTATATTGATAACAATAAAAGTAATGAGTATATTTATTACAGTTCTGTCGATATTAACTGCATAATATGGGTAATAATGCATGTCATATTGATAATAATATAAGTAGTAAGTATAATTATTACAGTTCTAGCGATAATAACTGCATAATATGGGTATTAATGCATGTTATATTGATGATAGTGAAAGTTGTAAGTATATTTGTTACAGTTCTAGCGATAATAACTGCATAATATGGGTAATAATGCAGGTTATATTGATAATAATAATAGTAATAATTATATTTATTATAGTTCTATCGATAATAATTGCATAATATGGGTAATAATGCACGTTATATTGCTAATAATATAAGTAATAAGAATAATTATTACAGTTCTAGCGATAATAACTGCATAATATGGGTAATAATGCATGATATATTGATAACATTGGGAGTAATAAATATAATTATTATAATTCTAGCGATAATAATAGTAAAATATGTCTAATAGTGCATGTTATATCGATAATAATAAAAGTAATAAGTATATTTATTACAGTTCTATCGATAATAACTGCATATTATGGGTAATAATGTATCTTATATTGATGATAGTAAAAGTAATACGTATATTTAATATAGTTCTAGCGATAATAATTGCATAATATGGGTAATAATGCATGTTATATTGATAATAATAAAAGTAATAAGTATATTTATTATACTTCTGTCGATAATAACTGCATTATGTGGCTAATAATGCATGTTATGGTGATAATAATATAAGTAATAAGTATAATTATTACAGTTCTAGCAATAATAACTCCATTATATGGGTACTAATGCATGTTATATTGATAATAATATAAGTAATAAGTATAATTATTACAGTTCTAGCGATAATAACTGCATTATATGGGTAGTAATGCATGTTATATTGATAATATCGGGATTAATGAGTATATTTATTAAAGTTCTAGCGATAGTAGTAGTACAATATGGCTAATAGTGCATGTTGTATTGATAATAATAAAAGTAATAAGTATATTTATTATAGTTCTATCGATAATAACTGCGTATTATGGGTAATAATGCATGTTATATTGAGAATAATATAAGTAATAAGTATAATTATTACAGTTCTATCGATAATAACTGCATAATATGGGTAATAATGCATGTTATATTGATGATAATAAAAGTAATACGTATATTTATTATAGTTCTAGCGATAATAACTGCATAATATGGGTAATAATGCATGTTATATTGATAATAATAAAAGTAATAAGTATATTTATTATACTTCTGTCGATAATAACTGCATTATGTGGGTAATAATGCATGTTATGGTGATAATAATATAAGTAATAAGTATAATTATTACAGTTCTAGCAATAATAACTCCATTATATGGGTAATAATGCATGTTATATTGATAATAATATAAGTAATAAGTATAATTATTACAGTTCTAGCGATAATAACTGCGTAATATCTGTAATAATGCACGTTATATGGCTAATAGTATAAGTAATAAGTATAATTATTGTAGTTCTAGCGATAATAACTGCATTATATGGGTAATAATGCATGTTATATTGATAATATCGGGAGTAATAAGTATAATTATTATAGTTCTAGCGATAATAACTCCATTATATGGGTAATAATGCATGTTATATTGGTAATATTGGGAGTAATAAGTATAATTATTATAGTTCTAGCGATAATAATAGTAAAATATGGCTAATAATGCATGTTATTTTGATAATAATATAAGTAATAAGTATGATTATTACAGTTCTAGCGATAATAACTCCATTATATGGGTAATAATGCATGTTATATTGATCATAATAAAAGTGCTAAGTATATTTATTCTAGTTCTAGCGATTATAACGGCATAATATGGGTAATAATGCATGTTATATTGAGAATAATATAAGTAATAAGTATAATTATTCCAGGTCTAGCAATAATAACTGCATTATATGGGTAATAATGCATGATATATTGATAATATTGGGAGTAATAAATATAATTATTATAGTTCTAGCGATAATAATAGTAAAATATGGCTAATAGTGGATGTTATATCGATAATAATAAAAGTAATAAGTATATTTATTACAGTTCTATCGATAATAACTGCATAATATGGGTAATAATGCACGTTATATTGATAATAATAATAGTAATAATTATATTTATTATAGTTCTATCGATAATAACTGCATAATATGGGTAATAATGCACGTTATATTGCTAATAATATAAGTAATAAGTATAATTATTACAGTTCTAGCGATAATAACTGCATTATATGGGTAATAATGCATGTTATATTGGTAATATTGGGAGTAATAAGTATAATTATTATAGTTCTAGCGATAATAATAGTAAAATATGGCTAATAGTGCATGTTATTTTGATAATAATAAAAGTAATAAGTATATTTATTATAGTTCTATCGATAATAACTGCATATTAAGGGTAATAATGCATGTTATATTGATCATAATAAAAGTACTAAGTATATTTATTCTAGTTCTAGCGATTATAACGGCATAATATGGGTAATAATGCATGTTATATTGAGAACAATATAAGTAATAAGTATAATTATTCCAGTTCTAGCAATAATAACTGCATTATATGGGTAATAATGCATGTTATTTTGATAATAATATAAGTAATAAGTATGATTATTACAGTTCTAGCGATAATAACTGCATAATATGGGTAATAATGCACGTTATATTGCTAATAGTATAAGTAATAAGTATAATTATTACAGTTCTAGCGATAATAACTGCATTATATGGGTAATAATGCATATTTTATTGATAATATCGGGAGTAATAAGTATAATTATTATAGTTCTAGCGATAATAATAGGACAATATGGCTAATAGTGCATGTTATATTGGCAATAATAAAAGTAATAAGTATATTTATTACAGTTCTGTCGATATTAACTGCATAATATGGGTACTAATGCATGTCATATTGATAATAATATAAGTAATAAGTATAATTATTACAGTTCTAGCAATAATAACTGCATTATATGGGTAATAATGCATGTTATATTGATAATATTGGGAGTAATACGTATAATTATTACAGTTCTAGCGAGAATAATAGTAAAACATGGCTAATAGTGCATGTTATATTGATAATAATATAAGTAATAAGTGTATTTATTATACCTCTGTCGATAATAACTGCATTATATGGGTAATAATGCATGTTATATTGATAATAATATAAGGAATAAGTATAATTAGTACAGTTCTAGCGATAATAACTGCATAATATGGGTAATAATGCATGTTATATTGATAATATTGGGAGTAATAAGTATAATTATTATAGTTCTAACGATAATAATAGTAAAATATGGCAAATAGTGCATGTTATATTGATAATAATAAAAGTAATAAGTATATTTATTACCGCTGTATCGATAATAACTGCATAATATGGGTAATAATGCATGATATATTGATAACATTGGGAGTAATAAATATAATTATTATAATTCTAGCGATAATAATAGTAAAATATGTCTAATAGTGCATGTTATATCGATAATAATAAAAGTAATAAGTATATTTATTACAGTTCTATCGATAATAACTGCATATTATGGGTAATAATGTATCTTATATTGATGATAGTAAAAGTAATACGTATATTTAATATAGTTCTAGCGATAATAATTGCATAATATGGGTAATACTGCATGTTATATTGATAATAATAAAAGTAATAAGTATATTTATTATACTTCTGTCGATAATAACTGCATTATGTGGCTAATAATGCATGTTATGGTGATAATAATATAAGTAATAAGTATAATTATTACAGTTCTAGCAATAATAACTCCATTATATGGGTACTAATGCATGTTATATTGATAATAATATAAGTAATAAGTATAATTATTACAGTTCTAGCGATAATAACTGCATTATATGGGTAATAATGCATGTTATATTGATAATATCGGGATTAATGAGTATATTTATTAAAGTTCTAGCGATAGTAGTAGTACAATATGGCTAATAGTGCATGTTGTATTGATAATAATAAAAGTAATAAGTATATTTATTATAGTTCTATCGATAATAACTGCGTATTATGGGTAATAATGCATGTTATATTGAGAATAATATAAGTAATAAGTATAATTATTACAGTTCTATCGATAATAACTGCATAATATGGGTAATAATGCATGTTATATTGATGATAATAAAAGTAATACGTATATTTATTATAGTTCTAGCGATAATAACTGCATAATATGGGTAATAATGCATGTTATATTGATAATAATAAAAGTAATAAGTATATTTATTATACTTCTGTCGATAATAACTGCATTATGTGGGTAATAATGCATGTTATGGTGATAATAATATAAGTAATAAGTATAATTATTACAGTTCTAGCAATAATAACTCCATTATATGGGTAATAATGCATGTTATATTGATAATAATATAAGTAATAAGTATAATTATTACAGTTCTAGCGATAATAACTGCGTAATATCTGTAATAATGCACGTTATATGGCTAATAGTATAAGTAATAAGTATAATTATTGTAGTTCTAGCGATAATAACTGCATTATATGGGTAATAATGCATGTTATATTGATAATATCGGGAGTAATAAGTATAATTATTATAGTTCTGGCGATAATAATAGTAAAATATGGCTAATCGTGCATGTTATATTGATAATAATATAAGTAATAAGTATAATTATTACAGTTCTAGCGATAATAACTCCATTATATGGGTAATAATGCATGTTATATTGGTAATATTGGGAGTAATAAGTATAATTATTATAGTTCTAGCGATAATAATAGTAAAATATGGCTAATAGTGCATGTTATTTTGATAATAATAAAAGTAGTAAGTATATTTATTATACTTCTGTCGATAATAACTGCATCATATGCGTAATAATGCATGTTATATTGATCATAATAAAAGTACTAAGTATATTTATTCTAGTTCTAGCGATTATAACGGCATAATATGGGTAATAATGCATGTTATATTGAGAATAATATAAGTAATAAGTATAATTATTCCAGTGCTAGCAATAATAACTGCATTATATGGGTAATAATGCATGATATATTGATAATATTGGGAGTAATAAATATAATTATTATAGTTCTAGCGATAATAATAGTAAAATATGGCTAATAGTGCATGTTATATCGATAATAATAAAAGTAATAAGTATATTTATTACAGTTCTATCGATAATAACTGCATAATATGGGTAATAATGCACGTTATATTGATAATAATAATAGTACTAATTATATTTATTATAGTTCTATCGATAATAACTGCATAATATGGGTAATAATGCACGTTATATTGCTAATAATATAAGTAATATGTATAATTATTACAGTTCTAGCGATAATAACTGCATTATATGGGTAATAATGCATGTTATATTGGTAATATTGGGAGTAATAAGTATAATTATTATAGTTCTAGCGATAATAATAGTAAAATATGGCTAATAGTGCATGTTATATTGATAACAATAAAAGTAATGAGTATATTTATTACAGTTCTGTCGATATTAACTGCATAATATGGGTAATAATGCATGTCATATTGATAATAATATAAGTAGTAAGTATAATTATTACAGTTCTAGCGATAATAACTGCATAATATGGGAAATAATGCATGTTATATTGACAATAATAAAAGTAATAAGTATATTTGTTACAGTTCTAGCGATAATAACTGCATAATATGGGTAATAATGCAGGTTATATTGATAATAATAATAGTAATAATTATATTTATTATAGTTCTATCGATAATAACTGCATAATATGGGTAATAATGCACGTTATATTGCTAATAATATAAGTAATAAGTATAATTATTACAGTTCTAGCGATAATAACTGCATTATATGGGTAATAATGCATGTTATATTGATAATATCGGGATTAATGAGTATATTTATTATAGTTCTAGCGATAATAGTAGTACAATATGGCGAATAGTGCATGTTGTATTGATAATAATAAAAGTAATAAGTATATTTATTATAGTTCTATCGATAATAACTGCATATTATGGGTAATAATGCATGTTATATTGATAATGATATAAGTAATAATTATAATGATTACAGTTCTAGCGATAATGACTGCATTATATGGGTAATAATGCATGTTATATTGATAATATTGGGAGTAATAAGTATAATTATTATAGTTCTAGCGATAATGATAGTAAAACATGGCTAATAGTGCATGTTATATTGATAATAATATAAGTAATAAGTGTATTTATTATACCTCTGTCGATAATAACTGCATTATATGGGTAATAATGCATGTTATATTGATAATAATATAAGGAATAAGTATAATTAGTACAGTTCTAGCGATAATAACTGCATAATATGGGTAATAATGCATGTTATATTGATAATATTGGGAGTAATAAGTATAATTATTATAGTTCTAACGATAATAATAGTAAAATATGGCAAATAGTGCATGTTATATTGATAATAATAAAAGTAATAAGTATATTTATTACCGTTCTATCGATAATAACTGCATTATATGGGTAATAATGCATGTTATATTGATAATATTGGGCGTAATAAGTATAATTATTATAGTTCTAGCGATAATGATAGTAAAACATGGCTAATAGTGCATGTTATATTGATAATAATATAAATAATAAGTGTATTTATTATACCTCTGTCGATAATAACTGCATTATATGGGTAATAATGCATGTTATATTGATAATATTGGGAGTAATAAGTATAATTACTATAGTTCTAGCGATAATAACTGCATAATATGGGTAATAATGCATGTTATATTGATAATATTGGGAGTAATAAGTATAATTATTATAGTTCTAACGATAATAATAGTAAAATATGGCAAATAGTGCATGTTATATTGATAATAATAAAAGTAATAAGTATATTTATTACCGCTCTATCGATAATAACTGCATAATATGGGTAATAATGCATGATATATTGATAATATTGGGAGTAATAAATATAATTATTATAATTCTAGCGATAATAATAGTAAAATATGTCTAATAGTGCATGTTATATCGATAATAATAAAAGTAATAAGTATATTTATTACAGTTCTATCGATAATAACTGCATAATATGGGTAATAATGTATCTTATATTGATGATAGTAAAAGTAATACGTATATTTATTATACTTCTGTCGATAATAACTGCATATTATGGGTAATAATGCATGTTATATTGATCATAATAAAAGTACTAAGTATATTTATTATAGTTCTAGCGATTATAACTGCATAATATGGGTAATAATGCATTCTATATTGATAATGATATAAGTAATAATTATAATGATTACAGTTCTAGCGATAATAACTGCATTATATGGGTAATAATGCATGTTATATTGATAATATTGGGAGTAATAAGTATAATTATTATAGTTCTAGCGATAATAATAGCACAATGTGGCTAAGAGTGCATGTTATACTGATAATAATAAAAGTAATAAGTATATTTATTACAGTTCTATCGATAATAACTGCATAATATGGGTAATAATGTATGTTATATTGATGATAATAAAAGCAATACGTATATTTATTATAGTTCCGGCGATAATAGCTGCATAATATGGGTAATAATGCATGTTATATTGATAGTAATATAAGTAATAAGTATAATTATTACAGTTCTAGCGATAATAACTGCATGATATGGGCAATAATGCATGTTATATTGATGATATCGGGAGTAATAAGTAAAATTATTATTTTTCTAGCGATAATAATAGTACAATGTGGCTAAGAGTGCATGTTATATTGATATTAATATAAGTAATAAGTATAATTATTACAGTTCTAGCGATAGTAACTCCATTATATGGGTAATAATGCATGTTATATTGGTAACATTGGGAGTAATAAGTATAATTATTATAGTTCTAGCGATAATAATAGTAAAATATGGCTAATAGTGCATGTTATTTTGATAATAATAAAAGTAGTAAGTATATTTATTATACTTCTGTCGATAATAACTGCATTATATGGGTAATAATGCATGTTATGTTGATAATAATATAAGTAATAAGTATAATTATTACAGTTCTAGCGATAATAACTCCATTACAATATGGACAATAGTGCATGTTATATTGATAACAATAAAAGTAATGAGTATATTTATTACAGTTCTGTCGATATTAACTGCATAATATGGGTAATAATGCATTTCATATTGATAATAATATAAGTAGTAAGTATAATTATTACAGTTCTAGCGATAATAACTGCATATTAAGGGTAATAATGCATGTTATATTGATCATTATAAAAGTACTAAGTATATTTATTCTAGTTCTAGCTATTATAACGGCATAATATGGGTAATAATGCATGTTATATTGAGAATAATATAAGTAATAAGTATAATTATTCCAGTTCTAGCAATAATAACTGCATTATATGGGTAATAATGCATGATATATTGATAATATTGGGAGCAATAAATATAATTATTATAGTTCTAGCGATAATAATAGTAAAATATGGCTAATAGTGCATGTTATATCGATAATAATAAAAGTAATAAGTATATTTATTACAGTTCTATCGATAATAACTGCATAATATGGGTAATAATGTATGTTATATTGATGATAGTAAAAGTAATACGTATATTTATTATTGTTCTAGCTATAATAATTGCATAATATGGGTAATAATGCATGTTATATTGATGATAATAAAAGCAATACGTATATTTATTATAGTTCTAGCGATAATAACTGCATAATATGGGTAATAATGCATGTTATATTGATAGTAATATAAGTAATAAGTATATTTATTACAGTTCTATCGATAATAACTGCATAATATGGGTAATAATGTATGTTATATTGATGATAATAAAAGCAATACGTATATTTATTATAGTTCTGGCGATAATAGCTGCATAATATGGGTAATAATGCATGTTATATTGATAGTAATATAAGTAATAAGTATAATTATTACAGTTCTAGCGATAATAACTGCATTATATGGGCAATAATGCATGTTATATTGATAATATCGGGAGTAATAAGTAAAATTATTATTTTTCTAGCGATAATAATAGTACAATGTGGCTAGGAGTGCATGTTATATTGATATTAATATTTGTAATAAGTATATTTATTATACTTCTGTCGATAATAACTGCATTATGTGGGTAATAATGCATGTTATGGTGATAATAATATAAGTAATAAGTATAATTATTACAGTTCTAGCAATAATAACTCCATTATATGGGTAATAATGCATGTTATATTGATAATAATATAAGTAATAAGTATAATTATTACAGTTCTAGCGATAATAACTGCGTAATATCTGTAATAATGCACGTTGCATTGCTAATAGTATAAGTAATAAGTATAATTATTACAGTTCTAGCGATAATAACTGCATTATATGGGTAATAATGCATGTTATATTGATAATAATATAAGTAATAAGTATAATTATTACAGTTCTAGCGATAATAACTCCATTATATGGGTAATAATGCATGTTATATTGGTAATATTGGGAGTAATAAGTATAATTATTATAGTTCTAGCGATAATAATAGTAAAATATGGCTAATAGTGCATGTTATTTTGATAATAATAAAAGTAGTAAGTATATTTATTATACTTCTGTCGATAATAACTGCATTATATGGGTAATAATGCATGTTATGTTGATAATAATATAAGTAGTAAGTATAATTATTACAGTTCTAGCGATAATAACTTCATTACAATATGGATAATAGTGCATGTTATATTGATAACAATAAAAGTAATGAGTATATTTATTACAGTTCTGTCGATATTAACTGCATAATATGGGTAATAATGCATGTCATATTGATAATAATATAAGTAGTAAGTATAATTATTACAGTTCTAGCGATAATAACTGCATAATATGGGTAATAATACATGTTATATTGATAATAATAAGAGTAATAAGTATATTTATTATAGTTCTATCGATAATAACTGCATAATATGGGTAATAATGCATGTTATATTGATGATAATGAAAATTGTAAGTATATTTATTACAGTTCTAGCAATAATAACTGCATAATATGGGTAATAATGCACGTTATATTGATAATAATAATAGTAATAATTATATTTATTACAGTTCTGTCGATATTAACTGCATAATATGGGTAATAATGCATGTCATATTGATAATAATATAAGTAGTAAGTATAATTATTACAGTTCTAGCGATAATAACTGCATAATATGGGTAATAATACATGTTATATTGATAATAATAAGAGTAATAAGTATATTTATTATAGTTCTATCGATAATAACTGCATAATATGGGTAATAATGCATGTTATATTGATAATATTGGGAGTAATAAGTACAATTTTTATAGTTCTAGCGATAATGATAGTAAAACATGGCTAATAGTGCATGTTATATTGATAATAATATAAGTAATAAGTGTATTTATTATACCTCTGTCGATAATAACTGCATTATATGGGTAATAATGCATGTTATATTGATAATAATATAAGGAATAAGTATAATTATTACAGTTCTAGCGATAATAACTGCATAATATGGGTAATAATGCATGTTATATTGATAATATTGGGAGTAATAAGTATAATTATTATAGTTCTAGCGATAATAATAGTAAAATATGGCAAATAGTGCATGTTATATTGATAATAATAAAAGTAATAAGTATATTTATTACCGTTCTATCGATAATAACTGCATAATATGGGCAATAATGCATGTTATATTGATAATATCGGGAGTAATAAGTAAAATTATTATTTTTCTAGCGATAATAATAGTACAATGTGGCTAAGAGTGCATGTTATATTGATAATAATAAAAGTAATAAGTATATTTATTATACTTCTGTCGATAATAACTGCATTATGTGGGTAATAATGCATGTTATGGTGATAATAATATAAGTAATAAGTATAATTATTACAGTTCTAGCAATAATAACTCCATTATATGAGTAATAATGCATGTTATATTGATAATAATATAAGTAATAAGTATAATTATTACAGTTCTAGCGATAATATCTGCGTAATATCTGTAATAATGCACGTTATATTGCTAATAGTATAAGTAATAAGTATAATTATTATAGTTCTAGCGATAATAACTGCATTATATGGGTAATAATGCATGTTATATTGATGATAATGAAAGTTGTAAGTATATTTATTACAGTTCTAGCGATAATAACTGCATAATATGGGTAATAATGCACGTTATATTGATAATAATAATAGTAATAATTATATTTATTATAGTTCTATCGATAATAACTGTATAATATGGGTAATAATGCATGTCATATTGATAATAATATAAGTAGTAAGTATATTTATTACTGTTCTAGCGATAATAATTGCATAATATGGGTAATAATGCATGTTATATTGATAATATCGGGATTAATAAGTATAATTATTACAGTTCTAGCGATAATAACTGCGTAATATCTGTAATAATGCAAGTTATATTGCTAATAGTATAAGTAATAAGTATAATTATTATAGTTCCAGCGATAATAACTGCATTATATGGGTAATAATGCATGTTGTATTGATAATATCGGGAGTAATAAGTATAATTATTAAAGTTCTAGCGATAATAATAGTAAAATATGGCTAATCGTGCATGTTATATTGATAATAATATAAGTAATAAGTATAATTATTACAGTTCTAGCGATAATAACTCCATTATATGGGTAATAATGCATGTTATATTGGTAATATTGGGAGTAATAAGTATAATAATTATAGTTCTAGCGATAATAATAGTAAAATATGGTTAATAGTGCATGTTATTTTGATAATAATAAAAGTAGTAAGTATATTTATTATACTTCTGTCGATAATAACTGCATTATATGGGTAATAATGCATGTTATGTTGATAATAATATAAGTAGTAAGTATAATTATTACAGTTCTAGCGATAATAACTTCATTACAATATGGATAATAGTGCATGTTATATTGATAACAATAAAAGTAATGAGTATATTTATTACAGTTCTGTCGAAATTAACTGCATAATATGGGTAATAATGCATGTCATATTGATAATAATATAAGTAGTAAGTATAATTATTACAGTTCTAGCGATAATAACAGCATAATATGGGTAATAATACATGTTATATTGATAATAATAAGAGTAATAAGTATATTTATTATAGTTCTATCGATAATAACTGCATAATATGGGTAATAATGCATGTTATATTGATGATAATGAAAATTGTAAGTATATTTATTACAGTTCTAGCGATTATAACTGCATAATATGGGTAATAATGCATGTTATATTGATAATGATATAAGTAATAATTATAATGATTACAGTTCTAGCGATAATAACTGCATTATATGGGTAATAATGCATGTTATATTGATAATATTGGGAGTAATAAGTATAATTATTATAGTTCTAGCGATAATGATAGTAAAACATGGCTAATAGTGCATGTTATATTGATAATAATATAAGTAATAAGTGTATTTATTATACCTCTGTCGATAATAACTGCATTATATGGGTAATAATGCATGTTATATTGATAATAATATAAGGAATAAGTATAATTATTACAGTTCTAGCGATAATAACTGCATAATATGGGTAATAATGCATGTTATATTGATAATATTGGGAGTAATAAGTATAATTATTATAGTTCTAGCGATAATAATAGTAAAATATGGCAAATAGTGCATGTTATATTGATAATAATAAAAGTAATAAGTATATTTATTACCGTTCTATCGATAATAACTGCATAATATGGGCAATAATGCATGTTATATTGATAATATCGGGAGTAATAAGTAAAATTATTATTTTTCTAGCGATAATAATAGTACAATGTGGCTAAGAGTGCATGTTATACTGATAATAATAAAAGTAATAAGTATATTTATTATACTTCTGTCGATAATAACTGCATTATGTGGATAATAATACATGTTATGGTGATAATAATGTAAGTAATAAGTATAATTATTACAGTTCTAGCAATAATAACTCCATTATATGAGTAATAATGCATGTTATATTGATAATAATATAAGTAATAAGTATAATTATTACAGTTCTAGCGATAATAACTGCGTAATATCTGTAATAATGCACGTTATATTGCTAATAGTATAAGTAATAAGTATAATTATTATAGTTCTAGCGATAATAACTGCATTATATGGGTAATAATGCATGATATATTGATGATAATGAAAGTTGTAAGTATATTTATTACAGTTCTAGCGATAATAACTGCATAATATGGGTAATAATGCACGTTATATTGATAATAATAATAGTAATAATTATATTTATTATAGTTCTATCGATAATAACTGTATAATATGGGTAATAATGCATGTCATATTGATAATAATATAAGTAGTAAGTATATTTATTACTGTTCTAGCGATAATAACTGCATAATATGGGTAATAATGCATGTTATATTGATAATATCGGGATTAATAAGTATAATTATTACAGTTCTAGCGATAATAACTGCGTAATATCTGTAATAATGCACGTTATATTGCTAATAGTATAAGTAATAATTATAATTATTATAGTTCTAGCGATAATAACTGCATTATATGGGTAATAATGCATGTTTTATTGATAATGTCGGGAGTAATAAGTATAATTATTAAAGTTCTAGCGATAATAATAGTAAAATATGGCTAATCGTGCATGTTATATTGATAATAATATAAGTAATAAGTATAATTATTACAGTTCTAGCGATAATAACTCCATTATATGGGTAATAATGCATGTTATATTGGTAATATTGGGAGTAATAAGTATAATTATTATAGTTCTAGCGATAATAATAGTAAAATATGGCTAATAGTGCATGTTATTTTGATAATAATAAAAGTAGTAAGTATATTTATTATGCTTCTGTCGATAATAACTGCATTATATGGGTAATAATGCATGTTATGTTGATAATAATATAAGTAATAAGTATAATTATTACAGTTCTAGCGATAATAACTTCACTACAATATGGATAATAGTGCATGTTATATTGATAACAATAAAAGTAATGAGTATATTTATTACAGTTCTGTCGATATTAACTGCATAATATGGGTAATAATGCATGTCATATTGATAATAATGTAAGTAGTAAGTATAATTATTACAGTTCTAGCGATAATAACTGCATAATATGGGTAATAATAAATGTTATATTGATAATAATAAGAGTAATAAGTATATTTATTATAGTTCTATCGATAATAACTGCATAATATGGGTAATAATGCATGTTATATTGATAATAATGAAAATTGTAAGTATATTTATTACAGTTCTAGCAATAATAACTGCATAATATGGGTAATAATGCACGTTATATTGATAATAATAATAGTAATAATTATATTTATTACAGTTCTGTCGATATTAACTGCATAATATGGGTAATAATGCATGTCATATTGATAATAATATAAGTAGTAAGTATAATTATTACAGTTCTAGCGATAATAACTGCATAATATGGGTAATAATACATGTTATATTGATAATAATAAGAGTAATAAGTATATTTATTATAGTTCTATCGATAATAACTGCATAATATGGGTAATAATGCATGTTATATTGATGATAATGAAAATTGTAAGTATATTTATTACAGTTCTAGCAATAATAACTGCATAATATGGGTAATAATGCACGTTATATTGATAATAATAATAGTAATAATTATATTTATTATAGTTCTATCGATAATAACTGCATAATATGGGTAATAATGCACGTTATATTGCTAATAATATAAGTAATAAGTATAATTATTACAGTTCTAGCGATAATAACTGCATGATATGGGTAATAATGCATGTTATATTGATAATATCGGGATTAATGAGTATATTTATTAAAGTTCTAGCGATAATAGTAGTACAATATGGCTAATAGTGCATGTTGTATTGATAATAATAAAAGTAATAAGTATATTTATTATAGTTCTATCGATAATAACTGCATATTATGGGTAATAATGCATGTTATATTGATCATAATAAAAGTACTAAGTATATTTATTATAGGTCTAGCGATTATAACTGCATAATATGGGTAATAATGCATGTTATATTGATAATGATATAAGTAATAATTATAATGATTACAGTTCTAGCGATAATAACTGCATTATATGGGTAATAATGCATGTTATATTGATGATAATGAAAGTTGTAAGTATATTTATTACAGTTCTAGCGATAATAACTGCATAATATGGGTAATAATGCACGTTATATTGATAATAATAATAGTAAGAATTATATTTATTATAGTTCTATCGATAATAACTGTATAATATGGGTAATAATGCATGTCATATTGATAATAATATAAGTAGTAAGTATATTTATTACTGTTCTAGCGATAATAACTGCATAATATGGGTAATAATGCATGTTATATTGATAATATCGGGATTAATAAGTATAATTATTACAGTTCTAGCGATAATAACTGCATTATATGGGCAATCATGCATGTTATATTGATAATATCGGGAGTAATAAGTAAAATTATTATTTTTCTAGCGATAATAATAGTACAATGTGGCTAATAGTGCATGTTATATTGATAATAATATAAGTAATAAGTATAATTATTACAGTTATAGCGATAATAACTGCATAATATGGGTAATAATGCATGTTATATTGATGATAATGAAAGTTGTAGGTATATTTATTACAGTTCTAGCGATAATAACTGCATAATATGGGTAATAATGCATGTTATATTGATAATAATAATAGTAATAAATATATTTATTATAGTACTATCGATAATAACTGCACAATATGGGTAAGAATGCATGTTATATTGATGATAATGAAAGTTGTAAGTATATTTATTACAGTTCTAGCGATAATAACTGCATAATATGGGTAATAATGCATGTTATATTGATAATAATAAAAGTAATAAGTATATTTATTATAGTTCTATCGATAATAACTGCATAATATGGGTAATAATGCATGTTATATTGATGATAATGAAAGTAGTGAGTATATTTATTACAGTTCTAGCGATAATAACTGCATTATATGGGTAATAATGCATGTTATATTGATAATAATATAAGTAATAAGTATAATTATTACAGTTCTAGCGATAATAACTGCATAATATGGGTAATAATGCATGTTATATTGATGATAATGAAAGTTGTAGGTATATTTATTACAGTTCTAGCGATAATAACTGCATAATATGGGTAATAATGCATGTTATATTGATAATAATAATAGTAATAAGTATATTTATTATAGTACTATCGATAATAACTGCACAATATGGGTAATAATGCATGTTATATTGATAATAATAATAGTAATAAGTATATTTATTATAGTACTATCGATAATAACTGCACAATATGGGTAATAATGCATGTTATATTGATGATAATGAAAGTTGTAAGTTTATTTATTACAGTTCTAGCGATAATAACTGCATAATATGGGTAATAATGCATGTTATATTGATAATAATAATAGTAATAAGTATATTTATTATAGTTCTGTCGATAATAACTGCATAATATGGGCAATGATGCATGTTATATGGATGATAATGACAGTAGTGAGTATATTTATTACAGTTCTAGCGATAATAACTGCATCATTTCGGTAATAATGCATGTTATATTGATAATATCGGGAGTAATAAGTATAATTATTATAGTTCTAGCGATAATAATAGTAAAATATGGCTAATAGTGCATGTTATATTGATAATAATAAAAGTAATAAGTATATTTATTACTGTTCTATCGATAATAACTGCATAATATGGGTAATAATGCATGTTATATTGATGATAATAAAAGTAATACGTATATTTATTATAGTTCTAGCGATTATAACTGCATTATATGGGTAATAATGCACGTTATATTGATAATATTGGGAGTAATAAGTATAATTATTATAGTTCTAGCGATAATGATAGTAAAACATGGCTAATAGTGCATGTTATATTGTCAATAATATAAGTAATAAGTATAATTATTACAGTTATAGCGATAATAACTGCATAATATGGGTAACAATGCATGTAATATTGATAATAATAAAAGTAATAAGTATATTTATTATACTTCTGTCGATAATAACTGCATTATATGGGTAATAATGCATGTTATATTGATAATAATATAAGTAATAAGTATAATTATTACAGTTCTAGCGATAATAACTGCATAATATGGGTAATAATGCATGTTATATTGATAATAATAATAGTAATAAGTATATTTATTATAGTACTATCGATAATAACTGCACAATATGGGTAATAATGCATGTTATATTGATGATAATGAATGTTGTAAGTATATTTATTACAGTTCTAGCGATAATAACTGCATAATATGGGTAATAATGCATGTTATATTGATAATAATAACAGTAATAAGTATATTTATTATAGTTCTGTCGATAATAACTGCATAATATGGGCAATGATGCATGTTATATTGATAATATCGGGAGTAATAAGTATAATTATTATAGTTCTAGCGATAATAATAGTAAAATATGGCTAATAGTGCATGTTATATTGATAATAATAAAAGTAATAAGTATATTTATTACAGTTCTATCGATAATAACTGCATAATATGGGTAATAATGCATGTTATATTGATGATAATAAAAGTAATACGTATATTTATTATAGTTCTAGCGATTATAACTGCATTATATGGGTAATAATGCACGTTATATTGATAATATTGGGAGTAATAAGTATAATTATTATAGTTCTAGCGATAATGATAGTAAAACATGGCTAATAGTGCATGTTATATTGTCAATAATATAAGTAATAAGTATAATTATTACAGTTATAGCGATAATAACTGCATAATATGGGTAACAATGCATGTAATATTGATAATAATAAAAGTAATAAGTATATTTATTATACTTCTGTCGATAATAACTGCATTATATGGGTAATAATGCATGTTATATTGATAATAATATAAGTAATAAGTATAATTATTACAGTTCTAGCGATAATAACTGCATTATATGGGTAACAATGCATGTTATATTGATGATATCGGGATTAATAAGTATAGTTATTATAGTTCTAGCAATAATAATAGTAAAATATGGCTAATAGTTCATGTTATATTGATAATAATAAAAGTAATAAGTATATTTATTATACTTCTGTCGATAATAACTGCATTATATGGGTAAAAATGCATGTTATATTGATAATAATATAAGTAATATGTATAATTATTACAGTTCTAGCGACAATAACTCCATTATATGGGTAATAATGCATGTTATATTGATAATAATATAAGTAATAAGTATAATTATTACAGTTCTAGCGATAATAACTGCATAATATGGGTAATAATGCATGTTTTATTGATGATAATGAAAGTTGTAGGTATATTTATTACAGTTCTAGCGATAATAACTGCATAATATGGGTAATAATGCATGTTATATTGATAATAATAAAAGTAATAAGTATATTTATTATAGTTTTATCGATAATAACTGCATAATATGGGCAATAATGCATGTTATATTGATGATAATGAAAGTAGTAAGTATATTTAGTACAGATCTATCGATGATAACTGCATAATATGGGTAATAATGCATGTTATATTGATAATAATAATAGTAATAAGTATATTTATTATAGTTCTATCGATAATAACTGCACAATATGGGTAATAATGCATGTTATATTGATGATAATGAAAGTTGTAAGAATATTTATTACAGTTCTAGCGATAATAACTGCATTACATGCGTAATAATGTATGTTATATTGATAATATCGGGAGTAATAAGTATAATTATTATAGTTCTAGCGATAATAATAGTACAAAATGGCTAATAGTGCATGTTATATTGATAATAATAAAAGTAATAAGTATATTTATTACTGTTCTATCGATAATAACTGCATAATATTGGTAATAATGCATGTTATATTGATGATAATAAAAGTAATACGTATATTTATTATAGTTCTAGCGATAATAACTGCACAATATGGGTAATAATGCATGTTATATTGATAATAATATAAGTAATAAGTATAATTATTACAGTTCAGCGACAATAACTGCATAATATGGGTAATAATGCATGTTACAATGATGATAATAAAAGTAATACGTATATTTATTATATTTCTAGCGATAATAACTGCATAATATGGGTAATATGCATGTTATATAGATAATAATATAAGTAATAAGTTTAATTATTACAGTTCTAGCGATAATAACTGCATTATATGGGTAATAATGCATGTTATATTGATGATATCGGGATTAATAAGTATAATTATTATAGTTCTAGCAATAATAATAGTAAAATATGGCTAATAGTTCATGTTATATTGATAATAATATAGGTAATATGTATAATTATTACAGTTCTAGCGACAATAACTCCATTATATGGGTAATAATGCATGTTATATTGATAATAATAAAAGTGATAAGTATATTTATTACAGTTCTAGCGATAATAACTGCATAATATGGGTAATAATGCATGTTATATTGATGATAATGAAAGTTGTAGGTATATTTATTACAGTTCTAGCGATAATAACTGCATAATATGGGTAATAATGCATGTTATATTGATAATAATAATAGTAATAAGTATATTTATTATAGTACTATCGATAATAACTGCACAATATGGGTAATAATGCATGTTATATTGATGATAATGAATGTTGTAAGTATATTTATTACAGTTCTAGCGATAATAACTGCATAATATGGGTAATAATGCATGTTATATTGATAATAATAATAGTAATAAGTATATGTATTATAGTTCTGTCGATAATAACTGCATAATATGGGCAATGATGCATGTTATATGGATGATAATGACAGTAGTGAGTATATTTATTACAGTTCTAGCGATAATAACTGCATCATTTCGGTAATAATGCATGTTATATTGATAATATCGGGAGTAATAAGTATAATTATTATAGTTCTAGCGATAATAATAGTAAAATATGGCTAATAGTGCATGTTATATTGATAATAATAAAAGTAATAAGTATATTTATTACAGTTCTATCGATAATAACTGCATAATATGGGTAATAATGCATGTTATATTGATGATAATAAAAGTAATACGTATATTTATTATAGTTCTAGCGATTATAACTGCATTATATGGGTAATAATGCACGTTATATTGATAATATTGGGAGTAATAAGTATAATTATTATAGTTCTAGCGATAATGATAGTAAAACATGGCTAATAGTGCATGTTATATTGACAATAATATAAGTAATAAGTATAATTATTACAGTTATAGCGATAATAACTGCATAATATGGGTAACAATGCATGTTATATTGATAATAATAAAAGTAATAAGTATATTTATTATACTTCTGTCGATAATAACTGCATTATATGGGTAATAATGCATGTTATATTGATAATAATATAAGTAATAAGTATAATTATTACAGTTCTAGCGATAATAACTGCATTATATGGGTAATAATGCATGTTATATTGATGATATCGGGATTAATAAGTATAGTTATTATAGTTCTAGCAATAATAATAGTAAAATATGGCTAATAGTTCATGTTATATTGATAATAATAAAAGTAATAAGTATATTTATTATACTTCTGTCGATAATAACTGCATTATATGGGTAAAAATGCATGTTATATTGATAATAATATAAGTAATATGTATAATTATTACAGTTCTAGCGACAATAACTCCATTATATGGGTAATAATGCATGTTATATTGATAATAATATAAGTAATAAGTATAATTATTACAGTTCTAGCGATAATAACTGCATAATATGGGTAATAATGCATGTTTTATTGATGATAATGAAAGTTGTAGGTATATTTATTACAGTTCTAGCGATAATAACTGCATAATATGGGTAATAATGCATGTTATATTGATAATAATAAAAGTAATAAGTATATTTATTATAGTTTTATCGATAATAACTGCATAATATGGGCAATAATGCATGTTATATTGATGATAATGAAAGTAGTAAGTATATTTAGTACAGATCTATCGATGATAACTGCATAATATGGGTAATAATGCATGTTATATTGATAATAATAATAGTAATAAGTATATTTATTATAGTTCTATCGATAATAACTGCACAATATGGGTAATAATGCATGTTATATTGATGATAATGAAAGTTGTAAGAATATTTATTACAGTTCTAGCGATAATAACTGCATTACATGCGTAATAATGTATGTTATATTGATAATATCGGGAGTAATAAGTATAATTATTATAGTTCTAGCGATAATAATAGTACAAAATGGCTAATAGTGCATGTTATATTGATAATAATAAAAGTAATAAGTATATTTATTACTGTTCTATCGATAATAACTGCATAATATTGGTAATAATGCATGTTATATTGATGATAATAAAAGTAATACGTATATTTATTATAGTTCTAGCGATAATAACTGCACAATATGGGTAATAATGCATGTTATATTGATAATAATATAAGTAATAAGTATAATTATTACAGTTCAGCGACAATAACTGCATGATATGGGTAATAATGCATGTTACAATGATGATAATAAAAGTAATACGTATATTTATTATAGTTCTAGCGATAATAACTGCATAATATGGGTAATATGCATGTTATATAGATAATAATATAAGTAATAAGTTTAATTATTACAGTTCTAGCGATAATAACTGCATTATATGGGTAATAATGCATGTTATATTGATGATATCGGGATTAATAAGTATAATTATTATAGTTCTAGCAATAATAATAGTAAAATATGGCTAATAGTTCATGTTATATTGATAATAATATAGGTAATATGTATAATTATTACAGTTCTAGCGACAATAACTCCATTATATGGGTAATAATGCATGTTATATTGATAATAATAAAAGTGATAAGTATATTTATTACAGTTCTAGCGATAATAACTGCATAATATGGGTAATAATGCATGTTATATTGATGATAATGAAAGTTGTAGGTATATTTATTACAGTTCTAGCGATAATAACTGCATAATATGGGTAATAATGCATGTTATATTGATAATAATAATAGTAATAAGTATATTTATTATAGTACTATCGATAATAACTGCACAATATGGGTAATAATGCATGTTATATTGATGATAATGAATGTTGTAAGTATATTTATTACAGTTCTAGCGATAATAACTGCATAATATGGGTAATAATGCATGTTATATTGATAATAATAATAGTAATAAGTATATTTATTATAGTTCTGTCGATAATAACTGCATAATATGGGCAATGATGCATGTTATATGGATGATAATGACAGTAGTGAGTATATTTATTACAGTTCTAGCGATAATAACTGCATCATTTCGGTAATAATGCATGTTATATTGATAATATCGGGAGTAATAAGTATAATTATTATAGTTCTAGCGATAATAATAGTAAAATATGGCTAATAGTGCATGTTATATTGATAATAATAAAAGTAATAAGTATATTTATTACAGTTCTATCGATAATAACTGCATAATGTGGGTAATAATGCATGTTATATTGATGATAATAAAAGTAATACGTATATTTATTATAGTTCTAGCGATTATAACTGCATTATATGGGTAATAATGCACGTTATATTGATAATATTGGGAGTAATAAGTATAATTATTATAGTTCTAGCGATAATGATAGTAAAACATGGCTAATAGTGCATGTTATATTGACAATAATATAAGTAATAGGTATAATTATTACAGTTATAGCGATAATAACTGCATAATATGGGTAGCAATGCATGTTATATTGATAATAATAAAAGTAATAAGTATATTTATTATACTTCTGTCGATAATAACTGCATTATATGGGTAATAATGCATGTTATATTGATAATAATATAAGTAATAAGTATAATTATTACAGTTCTAGCGATAATAACTGCATTATATGGGTAATAATGCATGTTATATTGATGATATCGGGATTAATAAGTATAGTTATTATAGTTCTAGCAATAATAATAGTAAAATATGGCTAATAGTTCATGTTATATTGATAATAATAAAAGTAATAAGTATATTTATTATACTTCTGTCGATAATAACTGCATTATATGGGTAAAAATGCATGTTATATTGATAATAATATAAGTAATATGTATAATTATTACAGTTCTAGCGACAATAACTCCATTATATGGGTAATAATGCATGTTATATTGATAATAATATAAGTAATAAGTATAATTATTACAGTTCTAGCGATAATAACTGCATTATATGGGTAATAATGCATGTTATATTGATGATATCGGGATTAATAAGTATAGTTATTATAGTTCTAGCAATAATAATAGTAAAATATGGCTAATAGTTCATGTTATATTGATAATAATAAAAGTAATAAGTATATTTATTATACTTCTGTCGATAATAACTGCATTATATGGGTAAAAATGTATGTTATATTGATAATAATATAAGTAATATGTATAATTATTACAGTTCTAGCGACAATAACTCCATTATATGGGTAATAATGCATGTTATATTGATAATAATATAAGTAATAAGTATAATTATTACAGTTCTAGCGATAATAACTGCATAATATGGGTAATAATGCATGTTTTATTGATGATAATGAAAGTTGTAGGTATATTTATTACAGTTCTAGCGATAATAACTGCATAATATGGGTAATAATGCATGTTATATTGATAATAATAAAAGTAATAAGTATATTTATTATAGTTTTATCGATAATAACTGCATAATATGGGCAATAATGCATATTATATTGATGATAATGAAAGTAGTAAGTATATTTAGTACAGATCTATCGATGATAACTGCATAATATGGGTAATAATGCATGTTATATTGATAATAATAATAGTAATAAGTATATTTATTATAGTTCTATCGATAATAACTGCACAATATGGGTAATAATGCATGTTATATTGATGATAATGAAAGTTGTAAGAATATTTATTACAGTTCTAGCGATAATAACTGCATTACATGCGTAATAATGTATGTTATATTGATAATATCGGGAGTAATAAGTATAATTATTATAGTTCTAGCGATAATAATAGTACAAAATGGCTAATAGTGCATGTTATATTGATAATAATAAAAGTAATAAGTATATTTATTACTGTTCTATCGATAATAACTGCATAATATTGGTAATAATGCATGTTATATTGATGATAATAAAAGTAATACGTATATTTATTATAGTTCTAGCGATAATAACTGCACAATATGGGTAATAATGCATGTTATATTGATGATAATGAAAGTTGTAGGTATATTTATTACAGTTCTAGCGATAATAACTGCATAATATGGGTAATAATGCATGTTATATTGATAATAATAATAGTAATAAGTATATTTATTATAGTACTATCGATAATAACTGCACAATATGGGTAATAATGCATGTTATATTGATGATAATGAATGTTGTAAGTATATTTATTACAGTTCTAGCGATAATAACTGCATAATATGGGTAATAATGCATGTTATATTGATAATAATAATAGTAATAAGTATATTTATTATAGTTCTGTCGATAATAACTGCATAATATGGGCAATGATGCATGTTATATGGATGATAATGACAGTAGTGAGTATATTTATTACAGTTCTAGCGATAATAACTGCATCATTTCGGTAATAATGCATGTTATATTGATAATATCGGGAGTAATAAGTATAATTATTATAGTTCTTGCGATAATAATAGTAAAATATGGCTAATAGTGCATGTTATATTGATAATAATAAAAGTAATAAGTATATTTATTACAGTTCTATCGATAATAACTGCATAATATGGGTAATAATGCATGTTATATTGATGATAATAAAAGTAATACGTATATTTATTATAGTTCTAGCGATTATAACTGCATTATATGGGTAATAATGCACGTTATATTGATAATATTGGGAGTAATAAGTATAATTATTATAGTTCTAGCGATAATGATAGTAAAACATGGCTAATAGTGCATGTTATATTGACAATAATATAAGTAATAAGTATAATTATTACAGTTATAGCGATAATAACTGCATAATATGGGTAACAATGCATGTTATATTGATAATAATAAAAGTAATAAGTATATTTATTATACTTCTGTCGATAATAACTGCATTATATGGGTAATAATGCATGTTATATTGATAATAATATAAGTAATAAGTATAATTATTACAGTTCTAGCGATAATAACTGCATTATATGGGTAATAATGCATGTTATATTGATGATATCGGGATTAATAAGTATAGTTATTATAGTTCTAGCAATAATAATAGTAAAATATGGCTAATAGTTCATGTTATATTGATAATAATAAAAGTAATAAGTATATTTATTATACTTCTGTCGATAATAACTGCATTATATGGGTAAAAATGCATGTTATATTGATAATAATATAAGTAATATGTATAATTATTACAGTTCTAGCGACAATAACTCCATTATATGGGTAATAATGCATGTTATATTGATAATAATATAAGTAATAAGTATAATTATTACAGTTCTAGCGATAATAACTGCATAATATGGGTAATAATGCATGTTTTATTGATGATAATGAAAGTTGTAGGTATATTTATTACAGTTCTAGCGATAATAACTGCATAATATGGGTAATAATGCATGTTATATCGATAATAATAAAAGTAATAAGTATATTTATTATAGTTTTATCGATAATAACTGCATAATATGGGCAATAATGCATGTTATATTGATGATAATGAAAGTAGTAAGTATATTTAGTACAGATCTATCGATGATAACTGCATAATATGGGTAATAATGCATGTTATATTGATAATAATAATAGTAATAAGTATATTTATTATAGTTCTATCGATAATAACTGCACAATATGGGTAATAATGCATGTTATATTGATGATAATGAAAGTTGTAAGAATATTTATTACAGTTCTAGCGATAATAACTGCATTACATGCGTAATAATGTATGTTATATTGATAATATCGGGAGTAATAAGTATAATTATTATAGTTCTAGCGATAATAATAGTACAAAATGGCTAATAGTGCATGTTATATTGATAATAATAAAAGTAATAAGTATATTTATTACTGTTCTATCGATAATAACTGCATAATATTGGTAATAATGCATGTTATATTGATGATAATAAAAGTAATACGTATATTTATTATAGTTCTAGCGATAATAACTGCACAATATGGGTAATAATGCATGTTATATTGATAATAATATAAGTAATAAGTATAATTATTACAGTTCAGCGACAATAACTGCATGATATGGGTAATAATGCATGTTACAATGATGATAATAAAAGTAATACGTATATTTATTATAGTTCTAGCGATAATAACTGCATAATATGGGTAATATGCATGTTATATAGATAATAATATAAGTAATAAGTTTAATTATTACAGTTCTAGCGATAATAACTGCATTATATGGGTAATAATGCATGTTATATTGATGATATCGGGATTAATAAGTATAATTATTATAGTTCTAGCAATAATAATAGTAAAATATGGCTAATAGTTCATGTTATATTGATAATAATATAGGTAATATGTATAATTATTACAGTTCTAGCGACAATAACTCCATTATATGGGTAATAATGCATGTTATATTGATAATAATAAAAGTGATAAGTATATTTATTACAGTTCTAGCGATAATAACTGCATAATATGGGTAATAATGCATGTTATATTGATGATAATGAAAGTTGTAGGTATATTTATTACAGTTCTAGCGATAATAACTGCATAATATGGGTAATAATGCATGTTATATTGATAATAATAATAGTAATAAGTATATTTATTATAGTACTATCGATAATAACTGCACAATATGGGTAATAATGCATGTTATATTGATGATAATGAATGTTGTAAGTATATTTATTACAGTTCTAGCGATAATAACTGCATAATATGGGTAATAATGCATGTTATATTGATAATAATAATAGTAATAAGTATATTTATTATAGTTCTGTCGATAATAACTGCATAATATGGGCAATGATGCATGTTATATGGATGATAATGACAGTAGTGAGTATATTTATTACAGTTCTAGCGATAATAACTGCATCATTTCGGTAATAATGCATGTTATATTGATAATATCGGGAGTAATAAGTATAATTATTATAGTTCTAGCGATAATAATAGTAAAATATGGCTAATAGTGCATGTTATATTGATAATAATAAAAGTAATAAGTATATTTATTACAGTTCTATCGATAATAACTGCATAATATGGGTAATAATGCATGTTATATTGATGATAATAAAAGTAATACGTATATTTATTATAGTTCTAGCGATTATAACTGCATTATATGGGTAATAATGCACGTTATATTGATAATATTGGGAGTAATAAGTATAATTATTATAGTTCTAGCGATAATGATAGTAAAACATGGCTAATAGTGCATGTTATATTGACAATAATATAAGTAATAAGTATAATTATTACAGTTATAGCGATAATAACTGCATAATATGGGTAACAATGCATGTTATATTGATAATAATAAAAGTAATAAGTATATTTATTATACTTCTGTCGATAATAACTGCATTATATGGGTAATAATGCATGTTATATTGATAATAATATAAGTAATAAGTATAATTATTACAGTTCTAGCGATAATAACTGCATTATATGGGTAATAATGCATGTTATATTGATGATATCGGGATTAATAAGTATAGTTATTATAGTTCTAGCAATAATAATAGTAAAATATGGCTAATAGTTCATGTTATATTGATAATAATAAAAGTAATAAGTATATTTATTATACTTCTGTCGATAATAACTGCATTATATGGGTAAAAATGCATGTTATATTGATAATAATATAAGTAATATGTATAATTATTACAGTTCTAGCGACAATAACTCCATTATATGGGTAATAATGCATGTTATATTGATAATAATATAAGTAATAAGTATAATTATTACAGTTCTAGCGATAATAACTGCATAATATGGGTAATAATGCATGTTTTATTGATGATAATGAAAGTTGTAGGTATATTTATTACAGTTCTAGCGATAATAACTGCATAATATGGGTAATAATGCATGTTATATTGATAATAATAAAAGTAATAAGTATATTTATTATAGTTTTATCGATAATAACTGCATAATATGGGCAATAATGCATGTTATATTGATGATAATGAAAGTAGTAAGTATATTTAGTACAGATCTATCGATGATAACTGCATAATATGGGTAATAATGCATGTTATATTGATAATAATAATAGTAATAAGTATATTTATTATAGTTCTATCGATAATAACTGCACAATATGGGTAATAATGCATGTTATATTGATGATAATGAAAGTTGTAAGAATATTTATTACAGTTCTAGCGATAATAACTGCATTACATGCGTAATAATGTATGTTATATTGATAATATCGGGAGTAATAAGTATAATTATTATAGTTCTAGCGATAATAATAGTACAAAATGGCTAATAGTGCATGTTATATTGATAATAATAAAAGTAATAAGTATATTTATTACTGTTCTATCGATAATAACTGCATAATATTGGTAATAATGCATGTTATATTGATGATAATAAAAGTAATACGTATATTTATTATAGTTCTAGCGATAATAACTGCACAATATGGGTAATAATGCATGTTATATTGATAATAATATAAGTAATAAGTATAATTATTACAGTTCAGCGACAATAACTGCATGATATGGGTAATAATGCATGTTACAATGATGATAATAAAAGTAATACGTATATTTATTATAGTTCTAGCGATAATAACTGCATAATATGGACAATAGTGCATGTTATATTGATAACAATAAAAGTAATGAGTATATTTATTACAGTTCTGTCGATATTAACTGCATAATATGGGTAATAATGCATTTCATATTGATAATAATATAAGTAGTAAGTATAATTATTACAGTTCTAGCGATAATAAC
Organism: Megachile leachella; assembly: GCA_963576845.1. NCBI lineage: Eukaryota > Metazoa > Arthropoda > Insecta > Hymenoptera > Megachilidae > Megachile > Megachile leachella. The sequence goes on along the minus strand of CAUYWW010000251.1, from coordinate 28,131 downwards.
TGCATATTAAGGGTAATAATGCATGTTATATTGATCATTATAAAAGTACTAAGTATATTTATTCTAGTTCTAGCTATTATAACGGCATAATATGGGTAATAATGCATGTTATATTGAGAATAATATAAGTAATAAGTATAATTATTCCAGTTCTAGCAATAATAACTGCATTATATGGGTAATAATGCATGATATATTGATAATATTGGGAGCAATAAATATAATTATTATAGTTCTAGCGATAATAATAGTAAAATATGGCTAATAGTGCATGTTATATCGATAATAATAAAAGTAATAAGTATATTTATTACAGTTCTATCGATAATAACTGCATAATATGGGTAATAATGTATGTTATATTGATGATAGTAAAAGTAATACGTATATTTATTATTGTTCTAGCTATAATAATTGCATAATATGGGTAATAATGCATGTTATATTGATGATAATAAAAGCAATACGTATATTTATTATAGTTCTAGCGATAATAACTGCATAATATGGGTAATAATGCATGTTATATTGATAGTAATATAAGTAATAAGTATATTTATTACAGTTCTATCGATAATAACTGCATAATATGGGTAATAATGTATGTTATATTGATGATAATAAAAGCAATACGTATATTTATTATAGTTCTGGCGATAATAGCTGCATAATATGGGTAATAATGCATGTTATATTGATAGTAATATAAGTAATAAGTATAATTATTACAGTTCTAGCGATAATAACTGCATTATATGGGCAATAATGCATGTTATATTGATAATATCGGGAGTAATAAGTAAAATTATTATTTTTCTAGCGATAATAATAGTACAATGTGGCTAGGAGTGCATGTTATATTGATATTAATATTTGTAATAAGTATATTTATTATACTTCTGTCGATAATAACTGCATTATGTGGGTAATAATGCATGTTATGGTGATAATAATATAAGTAATAAGTATAATTATTACAGTTCTAGCAATAATAACTCCATTATATGGGTAATAATGCATGTTATATTGATAATAATATAAGTAATAAGTATAATTATTACAGTTCTAGCGATAATAACTGCGTAATATCTGTAATAATGCACGTTGCATTGCTAATAGTATAAGTAATAAGTATAATTATTACAGTTCTAGCGATAATAACTGCATTATATGGGTAATAATGCATGTTATATTGATAATAATATAAGTAATAAGTATAATTATTACAGTTCTAGCGATAATAACTCCATTATATGGGTAATAATGCATGTTATATTGGTAATATTGGGAGTAATAAGTATAATTATTATAGTTCTAGCGATAATAATAGTAAAATATGGCTAATAGTGCATGTTATTTTGATAATAATAAAAGTAGTAAGTATATTTATTATACTTCTGTCGATAATAACTGCATTATATGGGTAATAATGCATGTTATGTTGATAATAATATAAGTAGTAAGTATAATTATTACAGTTCTAGCGATAATAACTTCATTACAATATGGATAATAGTGCATGTTATATTGATAACAATAAAAGTAATGAGTATATTTATTACAGTTCTGTCGATATTAACTGCATAATATGGGTAATAATGCATGTCATATTGATAATAATATAAGTAGTAAGTATAATTATTACAGTTCTAGCGATAATAACTGCATAATATGGGTAATAATACATGTTATATTGATAATAATAAGAGTAATAAGTATATTTATTATAGTTCTATCGATAATAACTGCATAATATGGGTAATAATGCATGTTATATTGATGATAATGAAAATTGTAAGTATATTTATTACAGTTCTAGCAATAATAACTGCATAATATGGGTAATAATGCACGTTATATTGATAATAATAATAGTAATAATTATATTTATTACAGTTCTGTCGATATTAACTGCATAATATGGGTAATAATGCATGTCATATTGATAATAATATAAGTAGTAAGTATAATTATTACAGTTCTAGCGATAATAACTGCATAATATGGGTAATAATACATGTTATATTGATAATAATAAGAGTAATAAGTATATTTATTATAGTTCTATCGATAATAACTGCATAATATGGGTAATAATGCATGTTATATTGATAATATTGGGAGTAATAAGTACAATTTTTATAGTTCTAGCGATAATGATAGTAAAACATGGCTAATAGTGCATGTTATATTGATAATAATATAAGTAATAAGTGTATTTATTATACCTCTGTCGATAATAACTGCATTATATGGGTAATAATGCATGTTATATTGATAATAATATAAGGAATAAGTATAATTATTACAGTTCTAGCGATAATAACTGCATAATATGGGTAATAATGCATGTTATATTGATAATATTGGGAGTAATAAGTATAATTATTATAGTTCTAGCGATAATAATAGTAAAATATGGCAAATAGTGCATGTTATATTGATAATAATAAAAGTAATAAGTATATTTATTACCGTTCTATCGATAATAACTGCATAATATGGGCAATAATGCATGTTATATTGATAATATCGGGAGTAATAAGTAAAATTATTATTTTTCTAGCGATAATAATAGTACAATGTGGCTAAGAGTGCATGTTATATTGATAATAATAAAAGTAATAAGTATATTTATTATACTTCTGTCGATAATAACTGCATTATGTGGGTAATAATGCATGTTATGGTGATAATAATATAAGTAATAAGTATAATTATTACAGTTCTAGCAATAATAACTCCATTATATGAGTAATAATGCATGTTATATTGATAATAATATAAGTAATAAGTATAATTATTACAGTTCTAGCGATAATAACTGCGTAATATCTGTAATAATGCACGTTATATTGCTAATAGTATAAGTAATAAGTATAATTATTATAGTTCTAGCGATAATAACTGCATTATATGGGTAATAATGCATGTTATATTGATGATAATGAAAGTTGTAAGTATATTTATTACAGTTCTAGCGATAATAACTGCATAATATGGGTAATAATGCACGTTATATTGATAATAATAATAGTAATAATTATATTTATTATAGTTCTATCGATAATAACTGTATAATATGGGTAATAATGCATGTCATATTGATAATAATATAAGTAGTAAGTATATTTATTACTGTTCTAGCGATAATAATTGCATAATATGGGTAATAATGCATGTTATATTGATAATATCGGGATTAATAAGTATAATTATTACAGTTCTAGCGATAATAACTGCGTAATATCTGTAATAATGCAAGTTATATTGCTAATAGTATAAGTAATAAGTATAATTATTATAGTTCCAGCGATAATAACTGCATTATATGGGTAATAATGCATGTTGTATTGATAATATCGGGAGTAATAAGTATAATTATTAAAGTTCTAGCGATAATAATAGTAAAATATGGCTAATCGTGCATGTTATATTGATAATAATATAAGTAATAAGTATAATTATTACAGTTCTAGCGATAATAACTCCATTATATGGGTAATAATGCATGTTATATTGGTAATATTGGGAGTAATAAGTATAATAATTATAGTTCTAGCGATAATAATAGTAAAATATGGTTAATAGTGCATGTTATTTTGATAATAATAAAAGTAGTAAGTATATTTATTATACTTCTGTCGATAATAACTGCATTATATGGGTAATAATGCATGTTATGTTGATAATAATATAAGTAGTAAGTATAATTATTACAGTTCTAGCGATAATAACTTCATTACAATATGGATAATAGTGCATGTTATATTGATAACAATAAAAGTAATGAGTATATTTATTACAGTTCTGTCGAAATTAACTGCATAATATGGGTAATAATGCATGTCATATTGATAATAATATAAGTAGTAAGTATAATTATTACAGTTCTAGCGATAATAACAGCATAATATGGGTAATAATACATGTTATATTGATAATAATAAGAGTAATAAGTATATTTATTATAGTTCTATCGATAATAACTGCATAATATGGGTAATAATGCATGTTATATTGATGATAATGAAAATTGTAAGTATATTTATTACAGTTCTAGCGATTATAACTGCATAATATGGGTAATAATGCATGTTATATTGATAATGATATAAGTAATAATTATAATGATTACAGTTCTAGCGATAATAACTGCATTATATGGGTAATAATGCATGTTATATTGATAATATTGGGAGTAATAAGTATAATTATTATAGTTCTAGCGATAATGATAGTAAAACATGGCTAATAGTGCATGTTATATTGATAATAATATAAGTAATAAGTGTATTCATTATACCTCTGTCGATAATAACTGCATTATATGGGTAATAATGCATGTTATATTGATAATAATATAAGGAATAAGTATAATTATTACAGTTCTAGCGATAATAACTGCATAATATGGGTAATAATGCATGTTATATTGATAATATTGGGAGTAATAAGTATAATTATTATAGTTCTAGCGATAATAATAGTAAAATATGGCAAATAGTGCATGTTATATTGATAATAATAAAAGTAATAAGTATATTTATTACCGTTCTATCGATAATAACTGCATAATATGGGCAATAATGCATGTTATATTGATAATATCGGGAGTAATAAGTAAAATTATTATTTTTCTAGCGATAATAATAGTACAATGTGGCTAAGAGTGCATGTTATACTGATAATAATAAAAGTAATAAGTATATTTATTATACTTCTGTCGATAATAACTGCATTATGTGGATAATAATACATGTTATGGTGATAATAATGTAAGTAATAAGTATAATTATTACAGTTCTAGCAATAATAACTCCATTATATGAGTAATAATGCATGTTATATTGATAATAATATAAGTAATAAGTATAATTATTACAGTTCTAGCGATAATAACTGCGTAATATCTGTAATAATGCACGTTATATTGCTAATAGTATAAGTAATAAGTATAATTATTATAGTTCTAGCGATAATAACTGCATTATATGGGTAATAATGCATGATATATTGATGATAATGAAAGTTGTAAGTATATTTATTACAGTTCTAGCGATAATAACTGCATAATATGGGTAATAATGCACGTTATATTGATAATAATAATAGTAATAATTATATTTATTATAGTTCTATCGATAATAACTGTATAATATGGGTAATAATGCATGTCATATTGATAATAATATAAGTAGTAAGTATATTTATTACTGTTCTAGCGATAATAACTGCATAATATGGGTAATAATGCATGTTATATTGATAATATCGGGATTAATAAGTATAATTATTACAGTTCTAGCGATAATAACTGCGTAATATCTGTAATAATGCACGTTATATTGCTAATAGTATAAGTAATAATTATAATTATTATAGTTCTAGCGATAATAACTGCATTATATGGGTAATAATGCATGTTTTATTGATAATGTCGGGAGTAATAAGTATAATTATTAAAGTTCTAGCGATAATAATAGTAAAATATGGCTAATCGTGCATGTTATATTGATAATAATATAAGTAATAAGTATAATTATTACAGTTCTAGCGATAATAACTCCATTATATGGGTAATAATGCATGTTATATTGGTAATATTGGGAGTAATAAGTATAATTATTATAGTTCTAGCGATAATAATAGTAAAATATGGCTAATAGTGCATGTTATTTTGATAATAATAAAAGTAGTAAGTATATTTATTATGCTTCTGTCGATAATAACTGCATTATATGGGTAATAATGCATGTTATGTTGATAATAATATAAGTAATAAGTATAATTATTACAGTTCTAGCGATAATAACTTCACTACAATATGGATAATAGTGCATGTTATATTGATAACAATAAAAGTAATGAGTATATTTATTACAGTTCTGTCGATATTAACTGCATAATATGGGTAATAATGCATGTCATATTGATAATAATGTAAGTAGTAAGTATAATTATTACAGTTCTAGCGATAATAACTGCATAATATGGGTAATAATAAATGTTATATTGATAATAATAAGAGTAATAAGTATATTTATTATAGTTCTATCGATAATAACTGCATAATATGGGTAATAATGCATGTTATATTGATAATAATGAAAATTGTAAGTATATTTATTACAGTTCTAGCAATAATAACTGCATAATATGGGTAATAATGCACGTTATATTGATAATAATAATAGTAATAATTATATTTATTACAGTTCTGTCGATATTAACTGCATAATATGGGTAATAATGCATGTCATATTGATAATAATATAAGTAGTAAGTATAATTATTACAGTTCTAGCGATAATAACTGCATAATATGGGTAATAATACATGTTATATTGATAATAATAAGAGTAATAAGTATATTTATTATAGTTCTATCGATAATAACTGCATAATATGGGTAATAATGCATGTTATATTGATGATAATGAAAATTGTAAGTATATTTATTACAGTTCTAGCAATAATAACTGCATAATATGGGTAATAATGCACGTTATATTGATAATAATAATAGTAATAATTATATTTATTATAGTTCTATCGATAATAACTGCATAATATGGGTAATAATGCACGTTATATTGCTAATAATATAAGTAATAAGTATAATTATTACAGTTCTAGCGATAATAACTGCATGATATGGGTAATAATGCATGTTATATTGATAATATCGGGATTAATGAGTATATTTATTAAAGTTCTAGCGATAATAGTAGTACAATATGGCTAATAGTGCATGTTGTATTGATAATAATAAAAGTAATAAGTATATTTATTATAGTTCTATCGATAATAACTGCATATTATGGGTAATAATGCATGTTATATTGATCATAATAAAAGTACTAAGTATATTTATTATAGGTCTAGCGATTATAACTGCATAATATGGGTAATAATGCATGTTATATTGATAATGATATAAGTAATAATTATAATGATTACAGTTCTAGCGATAATAACTGCATTATATGGGTAATAATGCATGTTATATTGATGATAATGAAAGTTGTAAGTATATTTATTACAGTTCTAGCGATAATAACTGCATAATATGGGTAATAATGCACGTTATATTGATAATAATAATAGTAAGAATTATATTTATTATAGTTCTATCGATAATAACTGTATAATATGGGTAATAATGCATGTCATATTGATAATAATATAAGTAGTAAGTATATTTATTACTGTTCTAGCGATAATAACTGCATAATATGGGTAATAATGCATGTTATATTGATAATATCGGGATTAATAAGTATAATTATTACAGTTCTAGCGATAATAACTGCATTATATGGGCAATAATGCATGTTATATTGATAATATCGGGAGTAATAAGTAAAATTATTATTTTTCTAGCGATAATAATAGTACAATGTGGCTAATAGTGCATGTTATATTGATAATAATATAAGTAATAAGTATAATTATTACAGTTATAGCGATAATAACTGCATAATATGGGTAATAATGCATGTTATATTGATGATAATGAAAGTTGTAGGTATATTTATTACAGTTCTAGCGATAATAACTGCATAATATGGGTAATAATGCATGTTATATTGATAATAATAATAGTAATAAATATATTTATTATAGTACTATCGATAATAACTGCACAATATGGGTAAGAATGCATGTTATATTGATGATAATGAAAGTTGTAAGTATATTTATTACAGTTCTAGCGATAATAACTGCATAATATGGGTAATAATGCATGTTATATTGATAATAATAAAAGTAATAAGTATATTTATTATAGTTCTATCGATAATAACTGCATAATATGGGTAATAATGCATGTTATATTGATGATAATGAAAGTAGTGAGTATATTTATTACAGTTCTAGCGATAATAACTGCATTATATGCGTAATAATGCATGTTATATTAATAATATCGGGAGTTATAAGTATAATTATTATAGTTCTAGCGATAATAATAGTACAATATGGCTAATAGTGCATGTTATATTGATAATAATAAAAGTAATAAGTATATTTATTACAGTTCTATCGATAATAACTGCATAATATTGGTAATAATGCATGTTATATTGATGATAATAAAAGTAATACGTATATTTATTATAGTTCTAGCGATAATAACTGCATAATATGGGTAATAGTGCATGTTATATTGATGATAATAAAAGCAATACGTATATTTATTATAGTTCTAGTGATAATAACTGCATAATATGGGTAATAATGCATGTTATATTGATAATAATAAAAGTAATAAGTATAATTATTACAGTTCTAGCGATAATAACTGCATTATATGGGTAATAATGCATGTTATATTGATGATATCGGGATTAATAAGTATAATTATTATAGTTCTAGCAATAATAATAGTAAAATATGGCTAATAGTTCATGTTATATTGATAATAATAAACGTAATAAGTATATTTATTATACTTCTGTTGATAATAACTGCATTATATGGGTAATAATGCATGTTATATTGATAATAATATAAGTAATAAGTATAATTATTGCAGATCTAGCGACAATAACTGCATAATATGGGTAATAATGCATGTTATATTGATGATAATAAAAGTAATACGTATATTTATTATAGTTCTAGTGATAATAACTGCATAATATGGGTAATAATGCATGTTATATTGATAATAATAAAAGTAATAAGTATATTTATTATAGTTCTGTCGATAATAACTGCATAATATGGGCAATGATGCATGTTATATGGATGATAATGACAGTAGTGAGTATATTTATTACAGTTCTAGCGATAATAACTGCATCATTTCATTAATAATGCATGTTATATTGATAATATCGGGAGTAATAAGTATAATTATTATAGTTCTAGCGATAATAATAGTAAAATATGGCTAACAGTGCATGTTATATTGATAACAATAAAAGTAATAAGTATATTTATTATACTTCTGTCGATAATAACTGCATTATATGGGTAATAATGCATGTTATATTGATAATAATATAAGTAATAAGTATAATTATTACAGTTCTAGCGATAATAACTGCATTATATGGGTAATAATGCATGTTATATTGATGATATCGGGATTAATAAGTATAATTATTATAGTTCTAGCAATAATAATAGTAAAATATGGCTAATAGTTCATGTTATATTGATAATAATAAACGTAATAAGTATATTTATTATACTTCTGTCGATAATAACTGCATTATATGGGTAATAATGCATGTTATATTGATAATAATATAGGTAATATGTATAATTATTACAGTTCTAGCGACAATAACTCCATTATATGGGTAATAATGCATGTTATATTGATAATAATATAAGTAATAAGTATAATTATTACAGTTCTAGCGATAATAACTGCATAATATGGGTAATAATGCATGTTATATTGATGATAATGAAAGTTGTAGGTATATTTATTACAGTTCTAGCGATAATAACTGCATAATATGGGTAATAATGCATGTTATATTGATAATAATAATAGTAATAAGTATATTTATTATAGTACTATCGATAATAACTGCACAATATGGGTAATAATGCATGTTATATTGATGATAATGAAAGTTGTAAGTTTATTTATTACAGTTCTAGCGATAATAACTGCATAATATGGGTAATAATGCATGTTATATTGATAATAATAATAGTAATAAGTATATTTATTATAGTTCTGTCGATAATAACTGCATAATATGGGCAATGATGCATGTTATATGGATGATAATGACAGTAGTGAGTATATTTATTACAGTTCTAGCGATAATAACTGCATCATTTCGGTAATAATGCATGTTATATTGATAATATCGGGAGTAATAAGTATAATTATTATAGTTCTAGCGATAATAATAGTAAAATATGGCTAATAGTGCATGTTATATTGATAATAATAAAAGTAATAAGTATATTTATTACAGTTCTATCGATAATAACTGCATAATATGGGTAATAATGCATGTTATATTGATGATAATAAAAGTAATACGTATATTTATTATAGTTCTAGCGATTATAACTGCATTATATGGGTAATAATGCACGTTATATTGATAATATTGGGAGTAATAAGTATAATTATTATAGTTCTAGCGATAATGATAGTAAAACATGGCTAATAGTGCATGTTATATTGTCAATAATATAAGTAATAAGTATAATTATTACAGTTATAGCGATAATAACTGCATAATATGGGTAACAATGCATGTAATATTGATAATAATAAAAGTAATAAGTATATTTATTATACTTCTGTCGATAATAACTGCATTATATGGGTAATAATGCATGTTATATTGATAATAATATAAGTAATAAGTATAATTATTACAGTTCTAGCGATAATAACTGCATAATATGGGTAATAATGCATGTTATATTGATAATAATAATAGTAATAAGTATATTTATTATAGTACTATCGATAATAACTGCACAATATGGGTAATAATGCATGTTATATTGATGATAATGAATGTTGTAAGTATATTTATTACAGTTCTAGCGATAATAACTGCATAATATGGGTAATAATGCATGTTATATTGATAATAATAACAGTAATAAGTATATTTATTATAGTTCTGTCGATAATAACTGCATAATATGGGCAATGATGCATGTTATATTGATAATATCGGGAGTAATAAGTATAATTATTATAGTTCTAGCGATAATAATAGTAAAATATGGCTAATAGTGCATGTTATATTGATAATAATAAAAGTAATAAGTATATTTATTACAGTTCTATCGATAATAACTGCATAATATGGGTAATAATGCATGTTATATTGATGATAATAAAAGTAATACGTATATTTATTATAGTTCTAGCGATTATAACTGCATTATATGGGTAATAATGCACGTTATATTGATAATATTGGGAGTAATAAGTATAATTATTATAGTTCTAGCGATAATGATAGTAAAACATGGCTAATAGTGCATGTTATATTGTCAATAATATAAGTAATAAGTATAATTATTACAGTTATAGCGATAATAACTGCATAATATGGGTAACAATGCATGTAATATTGATAATAATAAAAGTAATAAGTATATTTATTATACTTCTGTCGATAATAACTGCATTATATGGGTAATAATGCATGTTATATTGATAATAATATAAGTAATAAGTATAATTATTACAGTTCTAGCGATAATAACTGCATTATATGGGTAACAATGCATGTTATATTGATGATATCGGGATTAATAAGTATAGTTATTATAGTTCTAGCAATAATAATAGTAAAATATGGCTAATAGTTCATGTTATATTGATAATAATAAAAGTAATAAGTATATTTATTATACTTCTGTCGATAATAACTGCATTATATGGGTAAAAATGCATGTTATATTGATAATAATATAAGTAATATGTATAATTATTACAGTTCTAGCGACAATAACTCCATTATATGGGTAATAATGCATGTTATATTGATAATAATATAAGTAATAAGTATAATTATTACAGTTCTAGCGATAATAACTGCATAATATGGGTAATAATGCATGTTTTATTGATGATAATGAAAGTTGTAGGTATATTTATTACAGTTCTAGCGATAATAACTGCATAATATGGGTAATAATGCATGTTATATTGATAATAATAAAAGTAATAAGTATATTTATTATAGTTTTATCGATAATAACTGCATAATATGGGCAATAATGCATGTTATATTGATGATAATGAAAGTAGTAAGTATATTTAGTACAGATCTATCGATGATAACTGCATAATATGGGTAATAATGCATGTTATATTGATAATAATAATAGTAATAAGTATATTTATTATAGTTCTATCGATAATAACTGCACAATATGGGTAATAATGCATGTTATATTGATGATAATGAAAGTTGTAAGAATATTTATTACAGTTCTAGCGATAATAACTGCATTACATGCGTAATAATGTATGTTATATTGATAATATCGGGAGTAATAAGTATAATTATTATAGTTCTAGCGATAATAATAGTACAAAATGGCTAATAGTGCATGTTATATTGATAATAATAAAAGTAATAAGTATATTTATTACTGTTCTATCGATAATAACTGCATAATATTGGTAATAATGCATGTTATATTGATGATAATAAAAGTAATACGTATATTTATTATAGTTCTAGCGATAATAACTGCACAATATGGGTAATAATGCATGTTATATTGATAATAATATAAGTAATAAGTATAATTATTACAGTTCAGCGACAATAACTGCATAATATGGGTAATAATGCATGTTACAATGATGATAATAGAAGTAATACGTATATTTATTATATTTCTAGCGATAATAACTGCATAATATGGGTAATATGCATGTTATATAGATAATAATATAAGTAATAAGTTTAATTATTACAGTTCTAGCGATAATAACTGCATTATATGGGTAATAATGCATGTTATATTGATGATATCGGGATTAATAAGTATAATTATTATAGTTCTAGCAATAATAATAGTAAAATATGGCTAATAGTTCATGTTATATTGATAATAATATAGGTAATATGTATAATTATTACAGTTCTAGCGACAATAACTCCATTATATGGGTAATAATGCATGTTATATTGATAATAATAAAAGTGATAAGTATATTTATTACAGTTCTAGCGATAATAACTGCATAATATGGGTAATAATGCATGTTATATTGATGATAATGAAAGTTGTAGGTATATTTATTACAGTTCTAGCGATAATAACTGCATAATATGGGTAATAATGCATGTTATATTGATAATAATAATAGTAATAAGTATATTTATTATAGTACTATCGATAATAACTGCACAATATGGGTAATAATGCATGTTATATTGATGATAATGAATGTTGTAAGTATATTTATTACAGTTCTAGCGATAATAACTGCATAATATGGGTAATAATGCATGTTATATTGATAATAATAATAGTAATAAGTATATGTATTATAGTTCTGTCGATAATAACTGCATAATATGGGCAATGATGCATGTTATATGGATGATAATGACAGTAGTGAGTATATTTATTACAGTTCTAGCGATAATAACTGCATCATTTCGGTAATAATGCATGTTATATTGATAATATCGGGAGTAATAAGTATAATTATTATAGTTCTAGCGATAATAATAGTAAAATATGGCTAATAGTGCATGTTATATTGATAATAATAAAAGTAATAAGTATATTTATTACAGTTCTATCGATAATAACTGCATAATATGGGTAATAATGCATGTTATATTGATGATAATAAAAGTAATACGTATATTTATTATAGTTCTAGCGATTATAACTGCATTATATGGGTAATAATGCACGTTATATTGATAATATTGGGAGTAATAAGTATAATTATTATAGTTCTAGCGATAATGATAGTAAAACATGGCTAATAGTGCATGTTATATTGACAATAATATAAGTAATAAGTATAATTATTACAGTTATAGCGATAATAACTGCATAATATGGGTAACAATGCATGTTATATTGATAATAATAAAAGTAATAAGTATATTTATTATACTTCTGTCGATAATAACTGCATTATATGGGTAATAATGCATGTTATATTGATAATAATATAAGTAATAAGTATAATTATTACAGTTCTAGCGATAATAACTGCATTATATGGGTAATAATGCATGTTATATTGATGATATCGGGATTAATAAGTATAGTTATTATAGTTCTAGCAATAATAATAGTAAAATATGGCTAATAGTTCATGTTATATTGATAATAATAAAAGTAATAAGTATATTTATTATACTTCTGTCGATAATAACTGCATTATATGGGTAAAAATGCATGTTATATTGATAATAATATAAGTAATATGTATAATTATTACAGTTCTAGCGACAATAACTCCATTATATGGGTAATAATGCATGTTATATTGATAATAATATAAGTAATAAGTATAATTATTACAGTTCTAGCGATAATAACTGCATAATATGGGTAATAATGCATGTTTTATTGATGATAATGAAAGTTGTAGGTATATTTATTACAGTTCTAGCGATAATAACTGCATAATATGGGTAATAATGCATGTTATATTGATAATAATAAAAGTAATAAGTATATTTATTATAGTTTTATCGATAATAACTGCATAATATGGGCAATAATGCATGTTATATTGATGATAATGAAAGTAGTAAGTATATTTAGTACAGATCTATCGATGATAACTGCATAATATGGGTAATAATGCATGTTATATTGATAATAATAATAGTAATAAGTATATTTATTATAGTTCTATCGATAATAACTGCACAATATGGGTAATAATGCATGTTATATTGATGATAATGAAAGTTGTAAGAATATTTATTACAGTTCTAGCGATAATAACTGCATTACATGCGTAATAATGTATGTTATATTGATAATATCGGGAGTAATAAGTATAATTATTATAGTTCTAGCGATAATAATAGTACAAAATGGCTAATAGTGCATGTTATATTGATAATAATAAAAGTAATAAGTATATTTATTACTGTTCTATCGATAATAACTGCATAATATTGGTAATAATGCATGTTATATTGATGATAATAAAAGTAATACGTATATTTATTATAGTTCTAGCGATAATAACTGCACAATATGGGTAATAATGCATGTTATATTGATAATAATATAAGTAATAAGTATAATTATTACAGTTCAGCGACAATAACTGCATGATATGGGTAATAATGCATGTTACAATGATGATAATAAAAGTAATACGTATATTTATTATAGTTCTAGCGATAATAACTGCATAATATGGGTAATATGCATGTTATATAGATAATAATATAAGTAATAAGTTTAATTATTACAGTTCTAGCGATAATAACTGCATTATATGGGTAATAATGCATGTTATATTGATGATATCGGGATTAATAAGTATAATTATTATAGTTCTAGCAATAATAATAGTAAAATATGGCTAATAGTTCATGTTATATTGATAATAATATAGGTAATATGTATAATTATTACAGTTCTAGCGACAATAACTCCATTATATGGGTAATAATGCATGTTATATTGATAATAATAAAAGTGATAAGTATATTTATTACAGTTCTAGCGATAATAACTGCATAATATGGGTAATAATGCATGTTATATTGATGATAATGAAAGTTGTAGGTATATTTATTACAGTTCTAGCGATAATAACTGCATAATATGGGTAATAATGCATGTTATATTGATAATAATAATAGTAATAAGTATATTTATTATAGTACTATCGATAATAACTGCACAATATGGGTAATAATGCATGTTATATTGATGATAATGAATGTTGTAAGTATATTTATTACAGTTCTAGCGATAATAACTGCATAATATGGGTAATAATGCATGTTATATTGATAATAATAATAGTAATAAGTATATTTATTATAGTTCTGTCGATAATAACTGCATAATATGGGCAATGATGCATGTTATATGGATGATAATGACAGTAGTGAGTATATTTATTACAGTTCTAGCGATAATAACTGCATCATTTCGGTAATAATGCATGTTATATTGATAATATCGGGAGTAATAAGTATAATTATTATAGTTCTAGCGATAATAATAGTAAAATATGGCTAATAGTGCATGTTATATTGATAATAATAAAAGTAATAAGTATATTTATTACAGTTCTATCGATAATAACTGCATAATGTGGGTAATAATGCATGTTATATTGATGATAATAAAAGTAATACGTATATTTATTATAGTTCTAGCGATTATAACTGCATTATATGGGTAATAATGCACGTTATATTGATAATATTGGGAGTAATAAGTATAATTATTATAGTTCTAGCGATAATGATAGTAAAACATGGCTAATAGTGCATGTTATATTGACAATAATATAAGTAATAGGTATAATTATTACAGTTATAGCGATAATAACTGCATAATATGGGTAGCAATGCATGTTATATTGATAATAATAAAAGTAATAAGTATATTTATTATACTTCTGTCGATAATAACTGCATTATATGGGTAATAATGCATGTTATATTGATAATAATATAAGTAATAAGTATAATTATTACAGTTCTAGCGATAATAACTGCATTATATGGGTAATAATGCATGTTATATTGATGATATCGGGATTAATAAGTATAGTTATTATAGTTCTAGCAATAATAATAGTAAAATATGGCTAATAGTTCATGTTATATTGATAATAATAAAAGTAATAAGTATATTTATTATACTTCTGTCGATAATAACTGCATTATATGGGTAAAAATGCATGTTATATTGATAATAATATAAGTAATATGTATAATTATTACAGTTCTAGCGACAATAACTCCATTATATGGGTAATAATGCATGTTATATTGATAATAATATAAGTAATAAGTATAATTATTACAGTTCTAGCGATAATAACTGCATTATATGGGTAATAATGCATGTTATATTGATGATATCGGGATTAATAAGTATAGTTATTATAGTTCTAGCAATAATAATAGTAAAATATGGCTAATAGTTCATGTTATATTGATAATAATAAAAGTAATAAGTATATTTATTATACTTCTGTCGATAATAACTGCATTATATGGGTAAAAATGTATGTTATATTGATAATAATATAAGTAATATGTATAATTATTACAGTTCTAGCGACAATAACTCCATTATATGGGTAATAATGCATGTTATATTGATAATAATATAAGTAATAAGTATAATTATTACAGTTCTAGCGATAATAACTGCATAATATGGGTAATAATGCATGTTTTATTGATGATAATGAAAGTTGTAGGTATATTTATTACAGTTCTAGCGATAATAACTGCATAATATGGGTAATAATGCATGTTATATTGATAATAATAAAAGTAATAAGTATATTTATTATAGTTTTATCGATAATAACTGCATAATATGGGCAATAATGCATATTATATTGATGATAATGAAAGTAGTAAGTATATTTAGTACAGATCTATCGATGATAACTGCATAATATGGGTAATAATGCATGTTATATTGATAATAATAATAGTAATAAGTATATTTATTATAGTTCTATCGATAATAACTGCACAATATGGGTAATAATGCATGTTATATTGATGATAATGAAAGTTGTAAGAATATTTATTACAGTTCTAGCGATAATAACTGCATTACATGCGTAATAATGTATGTTATATTGATAATATCGGGAGTAATAAGTATAATTATTATAGTTCTAGCGATAATAATAGTACAAAATGGCTAATAGTGCATGTTATATTGATAATAATAAAAGTAATAAGTATATTTATTACTGTTCTATCGATAATAACTGCATAATATTGGTAATAATGCATGTTATATTGATGATAATAAAAGTAATACGTATATTTATTATAGTTCTAGCGATAATAACTGCACAATATGGGTAATAATGCATGTTATATTGATAATAATATAAGTAATAAGTATAATTATTACAGTTCAGCGACAATAACTGCATGATATGGGTAATAATGCATGTTACAATGATGATAATAAAAGTAATACGTATATTTATTATAGTTCTAGCGATAATAACTGCATAATATGGGTAATATGCATGTTATATAGATAATAATATAAGTAATAAGTTTAATTATTACAGTTCTAGCGATAATAACTGCATTATATGGGTAATAATGCATGTTATATTGATGATATCGGGATTAATAAGTATAATTATTATAGTTCTAGCAATAATAATAGTAAAATATGGCTAATAGTTCATGTTATATTGATAATAATATAGGTAATATGTATAATTATTACAGTTCTAGCGACAATAACTCCATTATATGGGTAATAATGCATGTTATATTGATAATAATAAAAGTGATAAGTATATTTATTACAGTTCTAGCGATAATAACTGCATAATATGGGTAATAATGCATGTTATATTGATGATAATGAAAGTTGTAGGTATATTTATTACAGTTCTAGCGATAATAACTGCATAATATGGGTAATAATGCATGTTATATTGATAATAATAATAGTAATAAGTATATTTATTATAGTACTATCGATAATAACTGCACAATATGGGTAATAATGCATGTTATATTGATGATAATGAATGTTGTAAGTATATTTATTACAGTTCTAGCGATAATAACTGCATAATATGGGTAATAATGCATGTTATATTGATAATAATAATAGTAATAAGTATATTTATTATAGTTCTGTCGATAATAACTGCATAATATGGGCAATGATGCATGTTATATGGATGATAATGACAGTAGTGAGTATATTTATTACAGTTCTAGCGATAATAACTGCATCATTTCGGTAATAATGCATGTTATATTGATAATATCGGGAGTAATAAGTATAATTATTATAGTTCTAGCGATAATAATAGTAAAATATGGCTAATAGTGCATGTTATATTGATAATAATAAAAGTAATAAGTATATTTATTACAGTTCTATCGATAATAACTGCATAATATGGGTAATAATGCATGTTATATTGATGATAATAAAAGTAATACGTATATTTATTATAGTTCTAGCGATTATAACTGCATTATATGGGTAATAATGCACGTTATATTGATAATATTGGGAGTAATAAGTATAATTATTATAGTTCTAGCGATAATGATAGTAAAACATGGCTAATAGTGCATGTTATATTGACAATAATATAAGTAATAAGTATAATTATTACAGTTATAGCGATAATAACTGCATAATATGGGTAACAATGCATGTTATATTGATAATAATAAAAGTAATAAGTATATTTATTATACTTCTGTCGATAATAACTGCATTATATGGGTAATAATGCATGTTATATTGATAATAATATAAGTAATAAGTATAATTATTACAGTTCTAGCGATAATAACTGCATTATATGGGTAATAATGCATGTTATATTGATGATATCGGGATTAATAAGTATAGTTATTATAGTTCTAGCAATAATAATAGTAAAATATGGCTAATAGTTCATGTTATATTGATAATAATAAAAGTAATAAGTATATTTATTATACTTCTGTCGATAATAACTGCATTATATGGGTAAAAATGCATGTTATATTGATAATAATATAAGTAATATGTATAATTATTACAGTTCTAGCGACAATAACTCCATTATATGGGTAATAATGCATGTTATATTGATAATAATATAAGTAATAAGTATAATTATTACAGTTCTAGCGATAATAACTGCATTATATGGGTAATAATGCATGTTATATTGATGATATCGGGATTAATAAGTATAGTTATTATAGTTCTAGCAATAATAATAGTAAAATATGGCTAATAGTTCATGTTATATTGATAATAATAAAAGTAATAAGTATATTTATTATACTTCTGTCGATAATAACTGCATTATATGGGTAAAAATGCATGTTATATTGATAATAATATAAGTAATATGTATAATTATTACAGTTCTAGCGACAATAACTCCATTATATGGGTAATAATGCATGTTATATTGATAATAATATAAGTAATAAGTATAATTATTACAGTTCTAGCGATAATAACTGCATAATATGGGTAATAATGCATGTTTTATTGATGATAATGAAAGTTGTAGGTATATTTATTACAGTTCTAGCGATAATAACTGCATAATATGGGTAATAATGCATGTTATATTGATAATAATAAAAGTAATAAGTATATTTATTATAGTTTTATCGATAATAACTGCATAATATGGGCAATAATGCATATTATATTGATGATAATGAAAGTAGTAAGTATATTTAGTACAGATCTATCGATGATAACTGCATAATATGGGTAATAATGCATGTTATATTGATAATAATAATAGTAATAAGTATATTTATTATAGTTCTATCGATAATAACTGCACAATATGGGTAATAATGCATGTTATATTGATGATAATGAAAGTTGTAAGAATATTTATTACAGTTCTAGCGATAATAACTGCATTACATGCGTAATAATGTATGTTATATTGATAATATCGGGAGTAATAAGTATAATTATTATAGTTCTAGCGATAATAATAGTACAAAATGGCTAATAGTGCATGTTATATTGATAATAATAAAAGTAATAAGTATATTTATTACTGTTCTATCGATAATAACTGCATAATATTGGTAATAATGCATGTTATATTGATGATAATAAAAGTAATACGTATATTTATTATAGTTCTAGCGATAATAACTGCACAATATGGGTAATAATGCATGTTATATTGATGATAATGAAAGTTGTAGGTATATTTATTACAGTTCTAGCGATAATAACTGCATAATATGGGTAATAATGCATGTTATATTGATAATAATAATAGTAATAAGTATATTTATTATAGTACTATCGATAATAACTGCACAATATGGGTAATAATGCATGTTATATTGATGATAATGAATGTTGTAAGTATATTTATTACAGTTCTAGCGATAATAACTGCATAATATGGGTAATAATGCATGTTATATTGATAATAATAATAGTAATAAGTATATTTATTATAGTTCTGTCGATAATAACTGCATAATATGGGCAATGATGCATGTTATATGGATGATAATGACAGTAGTGAGTATATTTATTACAGTTCTAGCGATAATAACTGCATCATTTCGGTAATAATGCATGTTATATTGATAATATCGGGAGTAATAAGTATAATTATTATAGTTCTAGCGATAATAATAGTAAAATATGGCTAATAGTGCATGTTATATTGATAATAATAAAAGTAATAAGTATATTTATTACAGTTCTATCGATAATAACTGCATAATATGGGTAATAATGCATGTTATATTGATGATAATAAAAGTAATACGTATATTTATTATAGTTCTAGCGATTATAACTGCATTATATGGGTAATAATGCACGTTATATTGATAATATTGGGAGTAATAAGTATAATTATTATAGTTCTAGCGATAATGATAGTAAAACATGGCTAATAGTGCATGTTATATTGACAATAATATAAGTAATAAGTATAATTATTACAGTTATAGCGATAATAACTGCATAATATGGGTAACAATGCATGTTATATTGATAATAATAAAAGTAATAAGTATATTTATTATACTTCTGTCGATAATAACTGCATTATATGGGTAATAATGCATGTTATATTGATAATAATATAAGTAATAAGTATAATTATTACAGTTCTAGCGATAATAACTGCATTATATGGGTAATAATGCATGTTATATTGATGATATCGGGATTAATAAGTATAGTTATTATAGTTCTAGCAATAATAATAGTAAAATATGGCTAATAGTTCATGTTATATTGATAATAATAAAAGTAATAAGTATATTTATTATACTTCTGTCGATAATAACTGCATTATATGGGTAAAAATGCATGTTATATTGATAATAATATAAGTAATATGTATAATTATTACAGTTCTAGCGACAATAACTCCATTATATGGGTAATAATGCATGTTATATTGATAATAATATAAGTAATAAGTATAATTATTACAGTTCTAGCGATAATAACTGCATAATATGGGTAATAATGCATGTTTTATTGATGATAATGAAAGTTGTAGGTATATTTATTACAGTTCTAGCGATAATAACTGCATAATATGGGTAATAATGCATGTTATATCGATAATAATAAAAGTAATAAGTATATTTATTATAGTTTTATCGATAATAACTGCATAATATGGGCAATAATGCATGTTATATTGATGATAATG
The DNA here is from genome assembly GCA_963576845.1 of Megachile leachella. NCBI lineage: Eukaryota > Metazoa > Arthropoda > Insecta > Hymenoptera > Megachilidae > Megachile > Megachile leachella. The sequence goes on along the minus strand of CAUYWW010000251.1, from coordinate 6,257 downwards.
AAAGTAGTAAGTATATTTAGTACAGATCTATCGATGATAACTGCATAATATGGGTAATAATGCATGTTATATTGATAATAATAATAGTAATAAGTATATTTATTATAGTTCTATCGATAATAACTGCACAATATGGGTAATAATGCATGTTATATTGATGATAATGAAAGTTGTAAGAATATTTATTACAGTTCTAGCGATAATAACTGCATTACATGCGTAATAATGTATGTTATATTGATAATATCGGGAGTAATAAGTATAATTATTATAGTTCTAGCGATAATAATAGTACAAAATGGCTAATAGTGCATGTTATATTGATAATAATAAAAGTAATAAGTATATTTATTACTGTTCTATCGATAATAACTGCATAATATTGGTAATAATGCATGTTATATTGATGATAATAAAAGTAATACGTATATTTATTATAGTTCTAGCGATAATAACTGCACAATATGGGTAATAATGCATGTTATATTGATAATAATATAAGTAATAAGTATAATTATTACAGTTCAGCGACAATAACTGCATGATATGGGTAATAATGCATGTTACAATGATGATAATAAAAGTAATACGTATATTTATTATAGTTCTAGCGATAATAACTGCATAATATGGGTAATATGCATGTTATATAGATAATAATATAAGTAATAAGTTTAATTATTACAGTTCTAGCGATAATAACTGCATTATATGGGTAATAATGCATGTTATATTGATGATATCGGGATTAATAAGTATAATTATTATAGTTCTAGCAATAATAATAGTAAAATATGGCTAATAGTTCATGTTATATTGATAATAATATAGGTAATATGTATAATTATTACAGTTCTAGCGACAATAACTCCATTATATGGGTAATAATGCATGTTATATTGATAATAATAAAAGTGATAAGTATATTTATTACAGTTCTAGCGATAATAACTGCATAATATGGGTAATAATGCATGTTATATTGATGATAATGAAAGTTGTAGGTATATTTATTACAGTTCTAGCGATAATAACTGCATAATATGGGTAATAATGCATGTTATATTGATAATAATAATAGTAATAAGTATATTTATTATAGTACTATCGATAATAACTGCACAATATGGGTAATAATGCATGTTATATTGATGATAATGAATGTTGTAAGTATATTTATTACAGTTCTAGCGATAATAACTGCATAATATGGGTAATAATGCATGTTATATTGATAATAATAATAGTAATAAGTATATTTATTATAGTTCTGTCGATAATAACTGCATAATATGGGCAATGATGCATGTTATATGGATGATAATGACAGTAGTGAGTATATTTATTACAGTTCTAGCGATAATAACTGCATCATTTCGGTAATAATGCATGTTATATTGATAATATCGGGAGTAATAAGTATAATTATTATAGTTCTAGCGATAATAATAGTAAAATATGGCTAATAGTGCATGTTATATTGATAATAATAAAAGTAATAAGTATATTTATTACAGTTCTATCGATAATAACTGCATAATATGGGTAATAATGCATGTTATATTGATGATAATAAAAGTAATACGTATATTTATTATAGTTCTAGCGATTATAACTGCATTATATGGGTAATAATGCACGTTATATTGATAATATTGGGAGTAATAAGTATAATTATTATAGTTCTAGCGATAATGATAGTAAAACATGGCTAATAGTGCATGTTATATTGACAATAATATAAGTAATAAGTATAATTATTACAGTTATAGCGATAATAACTGCATAATATGGGTAACAATGCATGTTATATTGATAATAATAAAAGTAATAAGTATATTTATTATACTTCTGTCGATAATAACTGCATTATATGGGTAATAATGCATGTTATATTGATAATAATATAAGTAATAAGTATAATTATTACAGTTCTAGCGATAATAACTGCATTATATGGGTAATAATGCATGTTATATTGATGATATCGGGATTAATAAGTATAGTTATTATAGTTCTAGCAATAATAATAGTAAAATATGGCTAATAGTTCATGTTATATTGATAATAATAAAAGTAATAAGTATATTTATTATACTTCTGTCGATAATAACTGCATTATATGGGTAAAAATGCATGTTATATTGATAATAATATAAGTAATATGTATAATTATTACAGTTCTAGCGACAATAACTCCATTATATGGGTAATAATGCATGTTATATTGATAATAATATAAGTAATAAGTATAATTATTACAGTTCTAGCGATAATAACTGCATAATATGGGTAATAATGCATGTTTTATTGATGATAATGAAAGTTGTAGGTATATTTATTACAGTTCTAGCGATAATAACTGCATAATATGGGTAATAATGCATGTTATATTGATAATAATAAAAGTAATAAGTATATTTATTATAGTTTTATCGATAATAACTGCATAATATGGGCAATAATGCATGTTATATTGATGATAATGAAAGTAGTAAGTATATTTAGTACAGATCTATCGATGATAACTGCATAATATGGGTAATAATGCATGTTATATTGATAATAATAATAGTAATAAGTATATTTATTATAGTTCTATCGATAATAACTGCACAATATGGGTAATAATGCATGTTATATTGATGATAATGAAAGTTGTAAGAATATTTATTACAGTTCTAGCGATAATAACTGCATTACATGCGTAATAATGTATGTTATATTGATAATATCGGGAGTAATAAGTATAATTATTATAGTTCTAGCGATAATAATAGTACAAAATGGCTAATAGTGCATGTTATATTGATAATAATAAAAGTAATAAGTATATTTATTACTGTTCTATCGATAATAACTGCATAATATTGGTAATAATGCATGTTATATTGATGATAATAAAAGTAATACGTATATTTATTATAGTTCTAGCGATAATAACTGCACAATATGGGTAATAATGCATGTTATATTGATAATAATATAAGTAATAAGTATAATTATTACAGTTCAGCGACAATAACTGCATGATATGGGTAATAATGCATGTTACAATGATGATAATAAAAGTAATACGTATATTTATTATAGTTCTAGCGATAATAACTGCATAATATGGGTAATATGCATGTTATATAGATAATAATATAAGTAATAAGTTTAATTATTACAGTTCTATGGATAATAACTGCATATGATGGGTAATAATGCATGTTATATTGATGATAATGAAAGTAGTAAGTATATTTAGTACAGATCTATCGATGATAACTGCATAATATGGGTAATAATGCATGTTATATTGATAATAATAAAAGTAATAAGTATATTTATTATAGTTCTATCGATAATAACTGCATAATATGGGTAATAATGCATGTTATAATGATGATAATGAAAGTAGTGAGTATATTTAGTACAGATCTATCGATGATAACTGCATAATATGGGTAATAATACATGTTATATTGATAATAATAAAAGTAATAAGTATATTTATTATAGTTCTATCGATAATAACTGCATAATATTGGTAATAATGCATGTTATAATGATGATAATGAAAGTAGTGAGTATATTTATTACAGTTCTAGCGATAATAACTACATTATATGCGTAATAATGCATGTTACATTGATAATATCGGGAGTAATAAGTATAATTATTAGAGTTCTAGCGATAATAATATTACAATATGGCTAATAGTGCATGTTATATTGATAATAATAAAAGTGATAAGTATATTTATTAGAGTTCTATCGATAATAACTGCATAATATTGGTAATAATGCATGTTATATTGATGATAATAAAAGTAATACGTGTATTTATTATAGTTCTAGCGATAATAACTGCATAGTATGGGTAATAATGCATGTTATATTGATAATAATAAAAGTAATAAGTATATTTATTATAGTTCTGTCGATAATAACTGCATAATATGGGCAATGATGCATGTTATATGGATGATAATGACAGTAGTGAGTATATTTATTACAGTTCTAGCGATAATAATGCATTATATGGGTAATAATGCATGTTATATTGATAATAATATAAGTAATATGTATAATTATTACAGTTCTAGCGACAATAACTCCATTATATGGGTAATAATGCATGTTATATTGATAATAATATAAGTAATAAGTATAATTATTACAGTTCTTGCGATAATAACTGCATAATATGGGTAATAATGCATGTTTTATTGATGATAATGAAAGTTGTAGGTATATTTATTACAGTTCTAGCGATAATAACTGCATAATATGGGTAATAATGCATGTTATATTGATAATAATATAAGTAATAAGTATAATTATTGCAGTTCTAGCGACAATAACTACATAATATGGGTAATAATGCATGTCATATTGATGATAATAAAAGTAATACGTATATTTATTATAGTTCTAGCGATAATAACTGCATAATATGGGTAATAATGCATGTTATATTGATAATAATAAAAGTAATAAGTATATTTATTATAGTTCTGTCGATAATAACTGCATAATATGGGCAATGATGTATGTAATATGGATGATAATGACAGTAGTGAGTATATTTATTACAGTTCTAGCGATAATAACTGCATCATTTCGGTAATAATGCATGTTATATTGATAATATCGGGAGTAATAAGTATAATTATTATAGTTCTAGCGATAATAATAGTAAAATATGGCTAATAGTGCATGTTATATTGATAATAATAAAAGTAATAAGTATATTTATTATACTTCTGTCGATAATAACTGCATTATATGGGTGATAATGTATGTTATATTGATAATAATATAAGTAATAAGTATAATTATTACAGTTCTAGCGATAATAACTGCATTATATGGGTAATAATGCATGTTATATTGATGATATCGGGATTAATAAGTATAATTATTATAGTTCTAGCAATAATAATAGTAAAATATGGCTAATAATTCATGTTATATTGATAATAATATAGGTAATATGTATAATTATTACAGTTCCAGCGACAATAACTCCATTATATGGGTAATAATGCATGTTATATTGATAATAATAAAAGTGATAAGTATATTTATTACAGTTCTAGCGATAATAACTGCATAATATTGGTAATAATGCATGTTATATTGATGATAATAAAAGTAATACGTATATTTATTATAGTTCTAGCGATAATAACTGCTAATATGGGTAATAATGCATGTTATATTGATGATAATAAAAGTAATACGTATATTTATTATAGTTCTAGCGATAATAACTGCATTATATGGGTAATAATGCATGTTATATTGATAATAATATAAGTAATAAGTATAATTATTACAGTTCAGCGACAATAACTGCATGATATGGGTAATAATGCATGTTACAATGATGATAATAAAAGTAATACGTATATTTATTATAGTTCTAGCGATAATAACTGCATAATATGGGTAATATGCATGTTATATAGATAATAATATAAGTAATAAGTTTAATTATTACAGTTCTATGGATAATAACTGCATATGATGGGTAATAATGCATGTTATATTGATGATAATGAAAGTAGTAAGTATATTTAGTACAGATCTATCGATGATAACTGCATAATATGGGTAATAATGCATGTTATATTGATAATAATAAAAGTAATAAGTATATTTATTATAGTTCTATCGATAATAACTGCATAATATGGGTAATAATGCATGTTATAATGATGATAATGAAAGTAGTGAGTATATTTAGTACAGATCTATCGATGATAACTGCATAATATGGGTAATAATACATGTTATATTGATAATAATAAAAGTAATAAGTATATTTATTATAGTTCTATCGATAATAACTGCATAATATTGGTAATAATGCATGTTATAATGATGATAATGAAAGTAGTGAGTATATTTATTACAGTTCTAGCGATAATAACTACATTATATGCGTAATAATGCATGTTACATTGATAATATCGGGAGTAATAAGTATAATTATTAGAGTTCTAGCGATAATAATATTACAATATGGCTAATAGTGCATGTTATATTGATAATAATAAAAGTGATAAGTATATTTATTACAGTTCTATCGATAATAACTGCATAATATTGGTAATAATGCATGTTATATTGATGATAATAAAAGTAATACGTGTATTTATTATAGTTCTAGCGATAATAACTGCATAGTATGGGTAATAATGCATGTTATATTGATAATAATAAAAGTAATAAGTATATTTATTATAGTTCTGTCGATAATAA